>CM076576.1:910783670-911264991 GCA_034641835.2 Pinus albicaulis | reverse complement strand
ACTTCTAAATCATATCTTGGAAGTGGTTGTTTTGCTGGAAATTATTCACCAGTTGGTTTCATACCAAAGTATTTTTCTCATTTTTAGCATCCAATACATGAAAAAGATAATGGTTTAAAACAACATAAATATTTGAAATTTTGCAAGAATTGTCTGGCACACTTTGAATATGAATTTTGAAGTCAAGTGCATGATCTTGTATAGGATCAAGTGTCATTTTGAATACCAAATGTTTCACAAGAAACTTCTCAACATGCTACCCTGCAGTAAGGATTAAATGACAATATTGCATCAACTATTTCCATAATAAAAGTGCACCTCGGCCATAAGACTAAACAACTACAAATGTTGTAAATTTAACAAGACCACACAATCAAATGTATTCAACAAGGCCAATACTGTATGAAAAATGAAAAGGAGTTTGCAACCAAAAATACCTTAGGCAACTAATTCAATTAGATACACCAAACCATCAGCAAAAAGGAAAACCAACCTACTCAAAAGGCAAGCGTTTACCTCCTTTGACAAAATTTTGAGTTCTGAAACAAAGGCCTTTATTGTCTTGTCAATGCCCCTAGTAATTTGAATGGGGTTTGCACCTGCTGCAACAACCTAAACAAAAAGGTTTCATTTCAAATTATTTTCCACAAATTTAAGATACAACCATTATCAGTTTTGTATTTCCTAACAAGCTCATAAATTTTGACAAAAGAACCAAAAATTTTTAATACCTGATAGCAATTTTTTCACTCAAAAACTATCTTAGACTCAATAAGCCCAACCCAAAACTAAAAAACCAAACACCATAAGACCCTACAAAAATGAATAGATGATCTTAATCTAGTACTATCGACAAAAAGTTACCTTTACACCCTCACTTATTAAACCCTGTGCTATTGAATTTTAACTTCAACTGATGCAGCAGAAGGACGGATGCAGCAGCAACATTTCTTTTGGAGGTTGCTTGCATGCCATCCAGAAATTCAATTCAGCATTTAAAATTCCTGCAAGTTTTTTTTGTAGATGGCCGCAGCCATATTTCTGTACAGGATTGTATTTAAACACAACAACCAGCATTAACGCAATTCACCAACCATAAATTAAACAAACAGAAATTTACCCGACAGTTTTGTAAATTCAAAAGGAGGACACGTGGAGCATTAATATTGGATCGCATGAAATTGAAGGGAATCTGAAAACCTGAAAAGCGGACCCGAATTTTTTATAGGGCACATTGGATTGAGAATTCGAGTTAAAATTAGGCAGACGTCAGCATCCCATTTTGGAACGCGAATTTGGTTTGAAATTCAATCTATTCAGACTTTTGAAGTCCGGCGGAAAGGGTTCTTTAATGTTTTGATAGTTTAATATATACATATGTTTTAAACATATGTTATATATATATATCATATGCGAAATGAAAGGTGGGCCATAGAATTTAGTTTTAATTTTTTTTTTTTTTAAAAGAGGGTTTATTATAATATGTTTTATATGTTACGGCATATAAAAATAAAAAGGTCGAAAAAGCTTGGTAGTTTTTTTTATAGACAGTACGTAAATTTTTTATTACACAGCAGTGTGTAAAAAGTGAAAGACTGAGTGTGACTTTTTAAGTGTGTATGCACAGCAGTGCGAAAGGGAAAAACACAGCAGAGTGTTTTAGAGACAGAGTATGTTTGTTTTGAACAGACAGTGAGTTGGTTTTATGCACTGCGTTTTGTAGCAGTCATAATTTTGTAATCCCTCTCAGTGAGGAAGACGTGTAATATTTTTTTTTTGAGTTATTGAAGGGAATAGAAGTTTGTTTTCAAAATATTGAAACTCTGTCTCCTGTCAAAGAAATTTTTATTTTCTCTGTGTTAGAGGAAGGGAGATTTATTCTCCATTCATTGTTCTGGAATTTTTCAATATTCCAACATATGCAAGAACAACAGATGTTGTGGTTCCATCCCCAGCTAAATCATTTGTCTTTGCCGCAGCTTGCCTTACCAACTTGGCCCCAATATTTTCAACTGGGTCCTCTAATTCAACTAATAAAAAGGCCAAAACCATAGCATTGAGATACATTTCATTACACTGTCAATAAAAATAAAATTTGACTCAGCCATAACCCTTTCCTTTTATTGTTGTGAAAAGCTTTATGCATTACTCTAATGTGGCTAGTCCATAGGCCAAGTAGACCACTGGGTAGCAAATATGTTTCCTTTCACCTTTGAGTTTTCAAATTATGCCTACCAAATCTAAGACATTTAAGAGGGGGAACTAATACAACGTTAAAAATAAAACCAAAGCACACATCTACAAATTACCTCCTTAGCTACTATCACACCATCATTAACTATTTTCGGAGAACCATGCTTGCTCTCGAAGACAACATTTTTCCCTTCGCCCCAAGGGTGACTCCAACAAGATCAGCAAGTTTGTTCACACCGCCTGCAAGACAAATTGACAATGCTTTCAGTAAGTGTGCAATTGAATGCCAGACCATATGCCAAAACAAACCTCCATGAAAAATTAAAATAACACATTAAAATCGAATATAAGTGGACAAGGAAGTATCCACCGCAGTGAAGTTTCACGTGCAGGTGACCTTCCTTTAAACATAATTTTTTCTCTGACTTGCAATTTTTTTGTCACTGAGCCATCCTTGTTGAAGTACAACTCCTTTTCCATAGCTCTTGTATTAACTACCTTATCTCTGTCGCGTAATCTCAGAGTCCCTCTTCTGCTTGAGCGATTAAAGGAAATGGGTGAAAAAACTGAAAGAGAAGACAATTGTCTGCCATAATTATCAAACATTGCACCCAACTTCTTCCCCTTTCCTTTGTTACCCAATGAGGTAGATGTGGCAATTGTTGTCATACTGCCCAAAGCAGAGGCCATCTTCTCTTATCCTGAATATAGAATTACAAGATCTTCATATTAGTATGAACCTTAAAAAACATGAATCCCATTGCTAAAAACCACTTTTAAGTTGTAACAGGAAAACTAAACAACTATCACAACTTTTGGCAACTTCTGGAGCATTAAGAGAGAAACAACCAAAGAGAAATACAACCACAATCCTCATTTTAATGAGACTGGACTATATATTTTCATTAAGATAATAGAAAGAAATCACAACTATATTAAGGCCAGCACAAAACAATCTTTAACCAGTGTCTCTCGCGGCCTTCAGGTTGCCATACTAGAGGTTGCATATTTTTAATTTAAATTCTTGACCTCTCGTGCCCATATATGAATGCATCCAATGGGATATCTACATTAAATGCTCCTTTGTCTAAAACCATTCCACTACTAGAGCACCACTAATGATGAGATCACCCATCACCACCGGCGATGAAAAAGGAAACTGAGAAACATACGAAATACTCGCCCAAGATGACTATATGGGTAGTTCTTATGAATCAACCAACCATTCAGAGCATGCTCATCAATCCAAACCATGAGTATTATGTGACGATATTCAAGCAAGCACTGAATCGGATTTCTGAAGCTATGTTAGAGAAACCCTAAACTCTCACTGAAAATAGATGAAATGTGGCACCACTCAGAGATTGACATGTGCCAATTGGTACAAGTGGTAGACAATTGGCATGCTCAAACAACGAGGTGATGCAGGAATGACATGAGGGAGAAAATATCAGAAAATCCCCAAATCTGGAGAACTAAAGCTCATCAACAACCTGAGATTGACAACTTTACATGATGTAACCTATGAAATCGTAAATGGAGAAATCATAGTAACAATAAAGTAACCTATGTAACAATAAAGTCGGATTCATCCTGGGAGTGGTAATGGGAGAAATCATAGTGAACAACAGGAAACATGCAGAGTTGCTTACAATCAAATAGATGAGAAAACACATACAAAAAACCTAGATAATAATCATGAACAAGCTTAATATTGAATTATGAACTGTAAAGGAACTTACAAAATGTGACATTACGAACCTGGTCAAGCGCACAAGAAAAATATCCTGGACATGACCCTGGTTGACAAGTTGTATTGCTCATGATGCAAGAGGATTTGTACCTGCACTGCCAAGTCAATCAAAATCCATCATTATCTATACAATAAATACAAGTAATTGATGTAGTAATTTTTACTCTAAGATGCATTCTTATGATAATGTTAGAACATATGTTGAAAATGTCAAAACATACCTGAATAAGCTCCTCTTCATTTCAAGAACAATTTATTGGAGTCGCATGAACTTGGAACAAGCCTCCCACGATCTGAAAGAGTAGCAACTAAGTCAGCAGTGACTTTTTTGTTGCTACGCTGGATCAAGGGAGGTTTGCTCCAAGATTAAATCGCTCCAATAAATTATTCTCTACTAAACAGGGCCAACCACGTGAAGGTGGAAGCTCTTATGGCCCCTCCCACCCCCCTCACATCACTCTCAATTCCCCAATGCCCAATCTATATTTCATTTTTTACTTTCATGAGCATAAAAAAAAATATTCAATAACTAATAAAAAAACAATTCAACAAAAAGTACGCAAGGAAACATTGCAATTAATACTTGACATAAAAATAGTATGATAAATGAGTTTTTTATATAACGCAAAAAACGTTCCAAGTATGGTAACGTTTGTCTTATAATAATACAATATTTTACATTGTCAAATTTTCTTTTTCTTCTTCCTATTTTAAAGCTCCTAATTACATCTTATGATAATGTTAGAACATATGTTGAAAATGTCAAAACATACCTGAATAAGCTCCTCTTCATTTCAAGAACAATTTATTGGAGTCGCATGAACTTGGAACAAGTCTTCCACGATATGAAAGAGTAGCAACTAAGTCAACAGTGACTTTTTTGTTGCTACGCGGGATCGAGGGATGTTTGCTCCGAGATTAAATCGCTCCAATAAATTATTCTCTACTAAACAGGGCCAACCACGTGAAGGTGGAAGCTCTTATGGCCCCTCCCCCCCCTTCACATCACTCTCAATTCCCCAATACCCAATCTATATTTCATTTTTTACTTTCATGAGCATAAAAAAAAAATTCAATAACTAATAAAAAAACTCAACAAAAAGTACGCAAGGAAACATTGCAATTAATGCTTGACATAAAAATAGTATGATAAATGAGTTTTTTATATAACGCAAAAAAGTTCCAAGTATGGTAACGTTTGTCTTATAATAATACAATATTTTACATTATCAAATTTTCTTTTTCTTCTTCCTATTTCTAAAGCTCCTAATTACATCATCAATATCATCATGCTCTGCTCATGTTTCGTGCCTTTCGACCCGCACTGCTGACCTAGTTGCGTAGTCACGATGTCTGGTCTCATCCAGTGACGGGGCATCGCCTACAAAAACAGATAATATTAAATTTTAATTGTCAGTTTTTAAATATCATTGAACTAGTTCGGTAATATTAATAAAAAAAAATTGCAATGAGATTATTTACCTGGTGCACCAGTTGTCGCCGCTGACCTAGTTGCATAGTCACAATGTCTGGTCTCATCCAGTGACGGGGCATCGCCTACAAAAACAGATAATATTAAATTTTAATTGTCAGTTTTTAAATATCATTGAACTAGTTCGGTAATATTAATAAAAAAAATTGCAATGAGATTATTTACCTGGTGCACCAGTTGTCGCCGTTGACCTAGTTGCATTGTCAGGATGTCTGGTCTCATCCAGTGACGGGGCATCGCCTCCAAAAACAGATAATATTAAATTTTAATTATCAGTTTTTAAATATCATTGAACTAGTTCGATAATATTAATAAAAAAAATTGCAATGAGATTATTTACCTGGTGCACCAGTTGTCGTCGTTGGGACTGTTGCCCTGTCTTCCTCTCTGGTGGTAAGATCCTCAAGGGAAACATTCTCTGTCATTTAAACAAAAAGCGTTATAAGGACAACCATCAAGGTATAATTAGAAAAAATTATAAGTGGAAATTAATTACCGTCACGGCCCTCACTGATAGCAGCATTGTCGGCCTGGTCCCCACTACAATGATAAGGTTGCACGAGAGGATCATCTACATCTGGCTCTAAAACTGGGTTATTTGCCTCGTCGGTAGTGATGCTCCCCTGATTTAAACAAAGTTTTTAGACATTAAATTTATGGACGAAAACAAAAATATTGAAAGGTTAATGTTTTACCTTATCAGGCATTCTGGATCTTGGGACCTGCCCCAAGCTTCTGCGACGTTCAACTACAGCTTGATAGCCGAAATGGAAAGCGATATTTTTATCTTCCTTTGTAGTTTCTGTTCCGAAGTCATCACCCTACATTACATATGATTGTGTATTTTTAATCATATTTGATAGGATTACAAAAACGTTGGAAGGCGATACAATTAATTATAAGATGTTTAGCTACTTAATTACAATTCTTGCGGCTAATTTCAAGTAGCTGCCCTAGCCTAGCTTGTGATGGCCCTTTTTTTCAATCCTAGCTTTGGTTGCCTTTGAGGTGTCAGGCAACCTAGCATCAAAAGATTGAAGTCAGATATGACGTAGCACACTTTTATTTTAGACATAAAGAAAATTAAAGCTATTGAATTAAAGTTGTAATTTACCTTGTGGGTCCAGTTGGCATTTTTCCTTCTTTCTTTGCCCTTTTCTCTTTTCCATCATGGATGAGTGCTCTCCACTCACTCTCTGAAACTGCGAGAGGACGCTCATATCTAGGGTTAAATTGCAATTGCGTCCTATAGGTGTCCCTGGTATATTTCAAATATTTACCGGCTACCTGAGCCACCGCTTTTCTGTCAAATGTGCCGACCCCAAAAAGGGCTTCTAGATAATCTAAAAGTTCTTTTTTCAGGTTGGAATTCTGGGAATTCCACCCTGTACGTATGGTTGGGCCAAAAATTACCAACGCATGGCTCTCCGGAATCCTGTAGAACTCATTGTTTCCTACACAGAATAAAACCAAAAAAAGAAGAAGATATTATCATTAATTTAAAAATAAAAATCATGATAAATATGTTTTAGATAAAGTACATGAAATAATTAAAATATTAAAATTTACCTGGGAGTTGTACATGCTTTATAGGGACACCTTCATCGTTCACCAACAATGTGCCATTAATGGTCCCTGTGGAGCTGACACGTGTAGCTCCAGGAAATGCAATAATGTAGTTGGCCATATCAGCCTCATCATTGCCAACACATTCAGCGGTTGGCTGGGTGTCTGCTTGGGCAGGGTGTGTTTCTTGGCTGGCACCTAAAGGAGTAGAAGGTGTACAAGAGGGTTGTTGGGAAATCTCTTGCCCTTGTGTCCCACTACCACCAACACCAGGTTCAGCAAATGCCAGAAAACGCTACATACAAAAGAACTTTTTGTTAGTTTAGTCAATGTAAAATTAAAAATCAAACTATCACAATTCATCTCATGCAGAACAAAAAAAATATCCTTTTGACTTTTTATTATTACCTGATATCTTTCTAGCTGCCTCATAAGATGTTGTATCCTCTCTTTTGTTTCAGGTGTTTGAGGCGCGTCTATCAAAGTATTAAATTCCGACCTTGCATCTCGTGCCTTTTTTTGCAACAAGAACACTAGAGATAGGGATGAAGAAAGCTCTTCCTCAAAGAGGGAATCATCAGGCGTACCATGGCTAGGTGTCTGCATATTTGAACAAAATTAATATTATTTCAATTATGTAAATAACTAAAATACCTGAAGATAGAGCAATGCTGGCACTTTACATGTTCTTCGGCTGGCCTCTTTCCGCGATCATCCCGTCTCGGGGTTGTTCCTGCACTGCTCTGATCAGTCTGCCACATTGCAATAAAATTATAAATGTAAAAACTTGAAAACAATATCTAACTTGAAAACACAAAATTAAAACTGAAATAATTTCTAATAAGACACCAGAAGATAGAGTTAGAGTTTCAAATATGCCTTGCATTGAATTCAGTCCTGGAAACATGTCATTGCACATTAAGGCACCCAAACAAGAGACGAGTTGACAATGAAGACCTTATTGAATATATTGTTGGAGCAACTTCTAGTAAACTTGTTGTGAAGACCTTTAGGATATTTTTGGAGCAAAATTGTTGAAGCTGATAGTATAGCATTGTTGGAGACGATCTTGAAGGGCCTTGAAGTGAAGCTTTTGGAGCAACTATTGAAAAATCCTTAGAAACAAGAAATGACCTAAGAAACTATCGTGATGTAATATAAGAAACAACACGGTGCAATGGCCATTTTCAAAGCCAAATGATGTCCATTGAGGACATGGCCTTTATTTGGTTCCTGTTTCATAGGAGTATCGGGTAGAAATGGAACTTTGTTGTACCATTTCCAGTAGTAAAAAGGGAAAACCTTCTTTTTCCATGGAAAATAATTTACCTTTCCTTTTTCAAGATAATCTAAATCACAAAAAATATGAACTATACTACACACATTCTTGGATAATGTGAAAGTGGAAAAGGAATACCCTACACAAGTGATGCACACATGTACATTTGAACACTAATAGATTTTGTAGTTGAAATGCAATGCTTGTTTTCATTTAAATGTAGGGTTTTTAAAGCAGGGAGAAATAATGGCTGCCAAATTAATAAGCGTTTCTTTGGGAAAAATTTAAATCTTGTAGTGGGTGATGAAGATAATAGAGGGTATTGAATCTTGACTCTTGACATCTACAGAGAACCCTACAGCCTAACAAAATCCAATGGAATTGACCAAAAAAACCCAAATAGATTCAACCCTACTATAGGAGGAAGGGCCTGCAGTAAGAACTTACCATTTTGCAAGAGCTGAGGGCGAATGTTGTTCTGCAAGAGCTGAGGGCGAATGCTGTTCTGAAAGAGCTTAGGGCGAATGCTGTTCTGCAAGAGCTGAGGGCGAATGTTGCAGAGCTGAGGGTGAATGATGTTGTGTAAGACCTCAGGGCGAATGTTGAGGGCGAATGCTATTCTGCAAGAGCTGAGGGTGAATGATGTTCTGCAAGAGCTGAGGGCGAATGTTGTTCTGCAAGAGCGGAGGGCGAATGCGCACGTGATATCAAACGTTAATGTAGCACACATGTACATTTGAACACTAATAGATTTTTGTAGTTGAAATGCAATGCTTGTTTTCATTTAAATGTAAGGTTTTTAAAGCAGGGAGAAATAATGGCTGCCAAATTAATAAGCGTTTCTTTGGGAAAAATTTAAATCTTGTATTGGGTGATGAAGATAATAGAGGGTATTGAATCTTGATTCTTGACATCTAGAGAAAACCCTACAGCCTAACACAATCCAATGGAATTGACCAAAAAAACCCAAATAGAGTCAACCCTACTATAGGAGGAAGGGAACTTGTGCGTAGAACTTACCCATTTTGCAGAAGTTGAGGGTGAGTAAGAGAGGGGAAGGCGAACGGCGAGGCGGGCTTTTTTGAGAAAATGATGTTCTACAAGAGGCCGAGGTGAATGCGAGGGCGAATGTTGTTTTGCAAGAGCGGAGGGCGAAGCGCGCGTCATATCAGACGTTAATGTAGTTATTGCGACGGATACGAAACAATAAAATCATTTTTATGTAGCGCGCATATAAGTTTTGAATTTTTATGTAGCGCGCATATAAGTTGTTATACGAAGCCCCGGCGGAAAAAGCGTCGCTATTGCGGCGGGTGCCTCAACGTCGCAATTGTGACACTTAGACATTGTGCACTTGTGACGTTTGGAGGCGATCGTCGCAATAGCGACGCGCTTTGGGCTAGTGTCGCAATTGCGACGTCTTCCTCCAAACGTCGCAATTGCGACACTTTTCTAAGTGTCGGTATTGCAACACTTTTCTATAAACGTCGGTATAGCGATGGTTTCGGGCAGGATGGAAAAAATTTGGGGAAATTTCCGACATTTGGTCAAAAGCGTCGGAACCAAGTGTCGGAATTTCCGCCAAATGTAGTAGTGTTTATTGATTTTTTTACTTCTTTCTGCAGTTTTTTTTATGCAGTAAAAGAAAAAAATCAAATTTAATTGTTTTTTTTACTTTTTCTACAGTTTTTTTTTATGCAGTAAAAGAACAAAATCAAAGTTTATTGTTTTTTTACTTTTTCTGCAGTTTTTTTACTTTTTCTGTAGTTTTCAGGAACAAAATTAAAAAAGAAAAATCCATTTTTAAAAACAAACCCTAGATTCTTTTTGTTTATGCTCCTTGTTCTCCCTCTTTCTGTGTTTTCAGAATTAGGGCTTTTCAATTTAGATTTATAGGGCTTGTATAGTCGTAAGACATCCAACCCACGGGACGACTTACATAATCGGATCCCAATCCATGTCGGCCCTTGCATGAATTAAAAAAAAAAACAGATTTTTCTTCTATGGTGGGACCAGAGTAACATAGAGCACCGGTGCACTCTGTAATTTCAGCGCACCGTTCAAGTTCAGTGATAAAAATTTAAAAAAAAAAACAAAAACAAAAAATATCAGTCTTCCATATGTAAACTTTGGCACCGGTGCGCTATTTCATTATGGCACACCGGCACGTGCTGTTTCGCAAAAAAACTATTTTAGAAAGAAACCCTACATTTTTTTGTTTCTGCTCTTTGTTCTCCCTCTCTCTCTGATTTCATAATTAGGGATTTTTAATTTAGATTTATAGGGTTTGTATATGTTGAATATTGCAACAAGAAACAGTGAAGGAGGCATCCTGAAACATCTTTCCTGATCCTAGTTGGAAAGTGATCACCTAAACTAGGTGGCGGCCACACAAGCTATTTTTGGCGCAAAGTCTATTTTTAGACTATGTCTATTTTTAGACATATGGATCATGGTCTATGAGTTGCAGGATGCTATTTATGGATGATTGGTCAAGTTGGTAAAAATAGATGGACCTCTATTTTTAGACATTAAGGATACTATTTTTAGACCGCGCCTAAAATAGAACAACAACATTAACCCTTAATAATATTTAGACTATAAACATTATCTTTTCCTCGGAGCACTTCGCTCTTGATGCTTGATGTGGCACATGCAACCGATGTAAGCTTATCTACTTTCTCCTAAGGGTTAGTTGAGCTATTGCATGGTTGACTTCGCTAGAACTCATGTGGCATAGTTCGGTGGAGTGATGAGACAGTTTGGTGGAGTTGTGTTCGGTTTAACTTAGTTTAACCAGTTGTATTTAGTCTAACTGAAAAATACACTAGTGATGAGTGGTGTGAATTAATTAATAATTAATTCACTAATTATTAACTCATAATTCAACTAATGAACACATCAGTTAACTGCAATGCATGGACAGTTCAGTGGAGACCAGTATTAGAGGTGGGTGAAAGGGTGTGTGTGACTATCAGTTGTGACCATGATTGTGCATGAGATTTGCACACCAATTGATGGATATTTCCAATGAGGATTGCACAGTTGGAGCTAAGGGGATTCAAACTTGGATCTCATTCATTACTCACTTGGATTGCGCAGTAGAGGCAAGCAGACTTGTGGAGGAGATTTGAACCCCTGACTTGCTCAAAACTCATATAGTTTGGGTGTAGCTTTTGGAGATAGTACTGAGTACTTGTGAGGAGTATTGTGCTATGTATTGTTACATGTTCTCCATCATTATAATATACAGATAGTTGGGGGTTTTCAGCTATTGCTTTCCCCATTACATAATCGTGTTATATGTGTGCTTGATTATGTTTTAATGTGCGCATGATCGTTTCTATTTCCCGCATATTGATGATCAATTGTAGAAGAGGTTATGTATTATGCATGAAGCTTAAATAAGGTGTAATTAGATAATCTCTGAATAATTCCAGCTATTATTCAAATTTCTACAAAGATAATTGCAAGACATCCAACCCATGACTACTTGTATACGGATCCCAATCCATGTCGGCCCGCGTATGAATTCTAAAAAAAAATGTATTTTTGTGTCGCGATGCGCCTAGAGTAACAAAGAGCACCGGTGCACTCTGTAATACCAGCACACCGTGCAAGTTCAGTGATTAAAAAAAAAAAAACATTTTTATCAATGCACCATATGTAAAATTTGTCACCGGTGCGTTATTTCATTATGGCGCACCACGCATGTGCTGTTTCGCAAAAAAAAACATTTTAGAAAGAAACCCTACATTTTTTTTGTTTTTGCCCTTTCTTCTCCCTGTTTCTGTGATTTCAGAATTAGGGCTTTTTAATTTATATTTATAGGGTTTGTATTGCTAAATATAAGCCTAAGACATCAAACCCACGGGACGAATTGCATAGTTGGATCCCTATCCATGTCGGCGGCCTTGCATAAATTTAAAAATAAAAAATCTTTTTCAGTGGTGCGCCCTATGTACCTTAGCGCATAGGTGTGCTCTATTATCGCAGCGCACCGCAAAAGTACTGTGATAAGAAATTTAAAAAACAAAATATTTTTTCTCAGTGCAGTATTTGTGAAATATGCAGTCGATGCGCTATTTCATTATGGTGCACCATGAACGTTCTGTTTCGAAAAAAAAAAATAGACTTTAAAAAAATACAAACCCTACATTCTTTTTGTTTGTGCCCTTTCTTCTCCCTCTTTCTGTGATTTCAGGTTTAGGGCTTTTCAATTTAGATTTATAGGGTTTCTATTGCTAAATATAGACCTAATACATCCAACCAATGAGAAGATTTGCATAGTCGAATCCTAATCCATGTAGGCCCTTGTGTGAATTTAAAAAAAACATATTTTATTTTTTATCGGTGCACCGAACGTTACCTAGCACATTGGTGCGGCATATTGTACAAGCGCACTGCGAAAGTAATGTGAAAAAATTAAAAAACATTTTTTTTTATTAGTGTGCCATATGTAAAATATGGCACCGGTTTATGCTACAAAAACTAACACTGGACGATTTTTATTATTTTATCATGGTTAATCGGTGCCATAGTTCATATGTAACGCACCAGTGCTCCTTGTTGACATATAGCACCGTACGGTCTACTATTCTGTTTTTGCGGTGCGTTTAGAAGACCACAACGCACCGGCATCGGTGCGTACCAAATGAAAGGCGCATCGTTTTCTTGAAAAAAAAATTTTACCTAAAAAGTTGACAATTTATTTATAAATATATTAATGAATGATATGGTATAGGTTTGAGATTGATAAAGAAATGACTGACAAGAGATCAAGGAACAAAAATACTGATAACACATCAAGAAAAACAAAAAAGGAAAGTTCTTTGTAAATTCTTTACAAAATATTATTTTTGAACTATATGTAAGTTTAATTGATATGTATTGTTTACTGTGTATCATTCAGAGCCACAAAATGACGAAGATCGATAAGATTATTTCTGATCTAGGACCAGAAGAGCTTAAAAGTTTGATAGAAAAATTGCAAAAGGATGGATCAGGTGAATGAAAAAATACTATCGATCCAATATGAGTTTCTTTTTTTAGTTTTGATTAATAATATACTTAAAATTATTAGATAACATGTGTCAAACAGTCTATTAATTCACATCTGTTTAATGTTCTACATGGACCAAAAACTCAGAAAAGGAATGTTGTTCTAAGAAAAAAAAAAAAAAAAAACATGCAAATGAAAATGAATTGCTCCTTAGCTCATCTGGAGTGGTCTTGGAGGTTAACGAAAGGGGGAAAAATTTTACAAAAATTTGAGGGATCTCATGGAACGAATGTATAGATGTTCTTTCCATTTACAATACAAAAATCAATCCAATGATTCCAAGAACCAACTCTTTGTAAACTACAGTGAAGAGTAACAGAATGGGTCATCATAATATGTCAAATTTAGCAAAAACATACAACAACAAAAAGAGAATGAATAAGTAATAGTCCTTTAAATGTTTGTCTAGAATTATTTATAAATATCACTTTTTTATATTTACTTCTTTTCATATATCAATATAAAAATTAAATATTTTATTAATGTCGTGTTACATTTTAGGAAGATTATGAAAATCTCAAAAATGAACAAGCTAATATCGAAATATGCCGTGTGAATGTCCAAAAATGTGTACAAGGAGATGGTCAAAGAAATGGACAAAATTGCATCGCATGAGGAGCCATCTCAACAACAACGTGCTTCAAATGTAATATGTAATCATTGATTTTTTCGATCATTAGGTACAACATATAAACAATTTAGCATTAAATATTAATTTTCAAGTATTTTCTTGTAGAAAAGAAAATAAAATGGAACCCATTCAACATATAAAACAGGACGACAAGGAAGAAAATGGTTGATATCTAAGTTTGTGAGTAATTGTTACTTCCTTATAACAACGTCTTAACTAGATTTCATTTTTGTATTTTTAAGTTGTTTTACAAAAATCATCATTGAATGTCTTCAAACAGGTGCTAAGATACAAAGAAGAACCATCAGAGGAATTGAATGAAATTGGGTTAAATATGGGTTGTGAGTTTATGTTGGCATATCAGAAATTAATTGTGGAATTTGTAAGCATCTATCGATCTTGTTTTAATTAGCTCCATCTATAATTAATATAATAACAAAAAATCTTTTATATTAAATATATGATTTGTTATAGTGTATAAAACTTGCAGGAAACAAAGTATGGAACTGCGCCACCAGATGAAATTTTGAAAGTTGGCATGGACATACATGATTTTTAAAGAATGTGTGTAGTTTATGAGTCAATTGTTGCTATGGTACATAATTTTTCTTTTCGATTTAAATTGATGTATATTATTTAATTTTGAAATTTTCATCATTCTCACCAATGTATATACACTCATTTCAGTTTATTTTTATGTTTGTAGATGGAAGGTGAAGAAGAAGAAAACAATCAACACCGTGAACAAAACATTCTTGAAAATAACCCAAGTCATGTAAGTAGCTCTAGTAGAAGTGACAACAATTCAAGCGAAGAATTATGATCACTATGTTTGGATATCAAAGTAAGGCATTGTATTTTTTGAAATATGTTTGTGAAATCAGACATTTTTTTTAATGTAATGGACATAGTGTCCCAATTGAAAGACAAAGGGATACCAATAACTGTCCCATTTTGTATGACAAAGATTATCTTATTCTTATTCATATATATATATATATATATATATATATATATATATATATATATATATAATATGTTTTAATTTATTCTATTGGGTTCTCCATTGTCATTATCAAATGCACTAATAAAAATTTAATTCATATGAATATTGTTATAAGATATATATGTGTTGACTTTTGATGAATAATGAATTTTAAAATACCACAATAATTATGATATGATATAACAAATTAATCCAAACATCACATTCAAATGCATTAATAAAAATTTAATTAATATGAATATTGTTATAAGATGTGTCGACTTTTGATGAATAATGAATTTAAAGAAATCACAATAATTGCACTGTCACAGGTCGATATTTCTAAAAAATACAAAATGAAAACCGGTGCATGTCAGTTACTGTACACTAGTGCGTTTGTATCATTAAATGCACCGTCGCATTTATACGACCTATGGGCACCGCACAAATAATAAAACCAATTAAAAATATTGGTGCGTTTGTGCGGTACGGCGCCCCGGTGCATTTATGTGTCTATACGCACCGGTGTCGTTTTACGATCTATGGGCACTGCATGGATACCGATACCAATTATAAATCTCGGTGCGTTTGTGTGGTACTGCGCACCAGGGTGTTTATGTGTCTATTAGCCCCAGTGCGTTTTTACGACCTATGTGCACTGCACGAATACCGATAACATTATAAATCTCAGTGCATTTGTTTGATACTGCGCACCGGAGCATTTTGAAAAGTCTACGTGTCAGGGCGTTTATAGGACCTATGGGCACCGCACAAATCCCAAGACCAATTAGAACGGCCACGTGCTTTGTATCACCAATACCACGCCCTATGCGGTTGTATACCTTAACGGCCCGGTGCATTCTTCTTAAAGCACCCCAAGGCGCCTTCTACATGTTCGCACCAGTGCGTTAAATACATAATTGAGCACCGCTGAAAAAACATCCATAATAACCTCCGGTCGCCCATTTTTTTTTTAGTTGTGTTTAATTTCCGTTAAAAGCTCCGCCAAAACCTTCGTAACCATAAACGGATGTTGTAGCAAATGTTTTTTTGATAATTTTGGCCAATTTTATAACACTAAAACTAATGCAATGGCTCTTAAGGTAGAGAATATGCTAGGGAAGGTGATCAAGCAACTGAAATTGGAGAAAGCCAACTCTAGGGATTTAACAACCCAAAATGAAGAACTCAAGAAGATAATTGTGAAGATTGGAGTAGATCCAAATGATAGATCTGATGTGTAGAAATTACTACAAAGTGCAGAATCAGAGATTTCTGTATTGAAGAAAAGGTTGAAGTTGCCTACAGGGGAGCATTCTATGGCAGCAGAGGTGGAAGAAGTGGAAAGTGAAAAATAAAACCTTCTTCAGAAGTTCTTACAGAAAGAAGAAGAAATTTCTAAGTTGAAGGAAGTTGTACTAAAATTTCAAAACCAGATTGATTCCCATTCTTATACTATCATTTTTCCATCTGGAATGATGATCCAGCAGCATAGTTTTCTCAATTAAACACTGGACTAAAAATGGCAGAGAAATATCTCAAAAAGGCACAGAATGATCTGGAAACAGTAACAAAGATAATGCAGGCCAAGGATGGAGAAATTGATAAGTACAGGACAAATTTTCAAACAGCTAATGCTAAAATCAAGAGTCTGAAGGCGAAATTGAAGGGAAATATAACTTTGATACAGGCTAAAGATATCATATGGAATGAAATCATTGGAGAGATTAAAGCAGCTTGGGGATCTTTGACTATTGTATCAGAAGAGAAAAGCATTGTCAGATATTTTGAGGAGAAAGTTATGGCAGATAAGCTAAATACCATTAACAGAGCCATATGGGATCAGGAGTTAGAATAAAATGATATTAAAGATAGGATCCTATATGTTGTAGAAATTAACAAGTTGATTGTTAAAAATAATTGAAGGAATATCACTAAAAAGAAGTTGATAGAGATCAAGGAAGCAGTAAACAGATTTGATAATATGTATGACAAAAGAGCCAGAGTAGGATTTCCATCGTGTTGGGACCCTAAAGGCAGTCTTTTATCATGGTATTCCTATGAACCATTATTGGTATTGGCAAAGAGTAAGGTGGATAACACTCATGAAAAGACTCAGATCCTTAAAGGAACAACAGTTATTAACTTTCTTCAAAGGCATTTTCAGTTATTATGGATGGTGAAGACTTTGTTTACAGAGCAACCAACATTCAACAGGATCACCGCCTTTAAGCTGGAGTACCACAAAATGATCAACTCTCCTAAGAAAAAAATCGAAGTGTAGAAGAAATGCAGAGCTTGGATGGATGTTCTACCTAATGATACCTCATCTTCTAAAAAGGACAAGTCTGATAATCAGGGAAATGTAGCAGCAGCGGATCAGATTCATATTCAGTGGATAGATTAGAGTTTTAGTTTTATTTTATCTCTATTAAGAGAGTTCAATTGTAGTGAGATATTTTGATGATATGTAATAGGTAGTTTAAGAAGTTTCAAGTAATTTGAGCAGTTAAGAGTAGTTTCAGCAGTTACAAACTACTTTACATTGTATTTAAAGAGAAAGAGAAGAAAGGAAAAGGTTCTGAGTTTTGGACCTTTGGACTACTGCAAATTTTGTACTTAATTTTCTGATGATTAATGAATGAAGATCAAGATTCTTGCATCTATTGTTGTTGATATGTTTTCTAGTTTCCATTCTGTATTTTTCCTTCTATGAATAAAATGAAGTAATGAAGCTGCAAGTCTCTTTTTACATATGTGAATAAGAGTTAAATATCCTTAATGGGCGCTCCTTCATTTTAACTATTGTACTTTCATAAAATTCTTCTGAAGTTTAAAGTGATAGATCCGGTTTACCAGCATATAAGTTTGAGCTTCCTTCATGTTCTTCTTATCACTCCAATTAATATCAACATATAATGGCATTGTGAAGCATTTATTGCATCAGATTCCTGAGGGTTTTAATAATTAATTTATGAAGTTGATTAAGAAAATACCATCTGATATCATATTTCTATGACACATATATTTAAATGTCTTGAGCATTGATTCCTTACCACAGCCAAGGAATTGTTTCTTAAGATACAACACCTTATAAATCCTGCAATGAATTACCCTCCTTTTTCTTCTAAGGAAACTATCCCTATCCAATTTTGTACTTCCCTCTTTTGCCCCTAAATTACTTTCCCCAAAAATCCCTTTTTCGTTTATCCCTCTTGGTGGTTTCATTCTTAGAATCCTTGCCATGATATTCCTTCCCATTCTTAAATTTACCCTTTCCCACTTCTTTTTTCCCCTTATGCATAAATTTCATGATCTAATATTTGTAAGTAAGATCAGAAGGCATACTTGACCGCAAAGAATGGCGAATAAAAATTCCTTATATAATCAGGGAAATTTTTTTTCAGCTGATGAATTGTATTCTATCAGAGTTTTTCTTTGTCCCTTTATTTCTTCAATGTTACAAAGATCCCTGGTGTAGACACGTCTCATTGCAGGCACATTACAGTGCAAGCAGACTCAGTGCAAGCACGTTTCAGTGCAGGCACATTATGGTGCGGGCAAAATCAGTGCTAGCAGGTTTGATGCAAGCACGATCAGTGCAGGCACGCGCCCAATGGTGCGAACACATGAAATAATGATTAATCTGATGCAGGATGTCTGATGCAAAAATGTGTATTAGAAAGTTTATCTCTTAATATTTTTGTAGACAGAAGACTGCCCATCAAGCAACCATAGCATCTAATTATTTCAGTTATGGTTAAGAATTTTCTTTGTCATATACTAATGTAGGAAGAAATTATTCCAAGTACAAGATATTTTAGGTCATGAATTCTTATCTTTTTAATGGGTACTGAAGTATGCCTTAGTTGAAATTATGAAACAAATGCGGGATAGTATGAACCCATCAAAACCCAACACTTACCTTTTTTTGAAAATATCTTGCATCACCTATCGATAATTTCCTTATCTCATAGCTCAACCATGCATGATCGTTACCTCCACCTTTTCAAATCATCATCACGTACTTGTACTAGACCAGTTCATGTGTACACCAGTCCCAAAGGAACGATTATGAAGCATGATTTGAAGGAAGAGGCTAAGAAGGTGGTGGGCTAATGGCTCCATCGTCATAGAATCCTTGACAGCCCTTGAGCCTCTCCATGTGATTTTTTTTCTTGACAGAAAATTGGGCCAGATTCAGAAAAGAGATGGCGCCTGTGAGAAGTGAACCGTCATCTGTGAAGGAGATTGAGTAGACAGTTGAGTATCGAAGTAGTCTTGCACTGTTGCAAGAACCGGGATTTCTCCCATTTTTTCATAAATTCGATGAATTCGATGCATCGGTGACATTAGAATTTGCAAAGTCGTTTGAGGCAGGCCTAGCCAAGGTCAGCTCATTAGAGTTCGAGGTCACAAAGGAATCCATAGCTCAGGCTACGGGCCTATCGACTACGGAAGAACAGTGGTTCAAAAAGGAGAAAATGGAGAAGAAAAGGTGGCGCAGATTCGTTATCGACCGGAAGTTGAAATTTGATTGGAAGAACGAACTTCCACATAGTTCCATACTTGGGAAATGGCAAGACCTCCTGTACATACTGAAAAAATTTCTCACCTGCAAGGGACATTACTCGTTAACGTTCCTCTACCATATCCGCTTGTTGTTTCACTTTGAGTCAGGGAAACTCATTAATTTCCCTACTTCATGCTCAGAAGTTTGGAAAATATGGCGAAGGGTGTTCAACAGGGGAAGGCAAGTTAGGTCGCATGCAAACTATACCATCATGGGTTGATCGCGATTTTGGTTAGGAAAGAGCTAGAGGCCAAGGAATGACCTAGAAGGTATTTTTGAAGGAACTCCAGGGACATAGTATGGTAAAATCGTCTGAGAAGAGGAATGTGGGAAAGAAACGAACATTAGAAGCTCTAACGTCATGCCCTACTAAGAAAACACCAGTGCAAGCAGAGTTGCACCCTACCAAATTCACTTCATCCATAGTAGGAAGAATGACCTGGAACTCGACGAAGAGAGGGACTGACTCTTTGAGGATTAGTCACAATCATTCAAGCTCCCTGATTTTTTTGGATGAGGGACCACCGACTTCACCTAGAGCTCATAATCTCTCAGTTCTTGCAAAGGCAGCAGCCCATACTAAGGGAAATGAGGATCATGCACAAAAGGAGGATGACATACCCTTGTCGACCCTCCTCCATACATTAAATAAAAGCAAATTGATGTCAAGTGCAAGCAAGGAGTCGTAAGAAGGTCAAGACGACGAGGCCCAGCATGTAGAGACCCTCGATAATTTCGAGGAACAGGGTACTGAAACCCCTAATGAAATAAGTGAACAGGGTATTGAAACCCCTGAGGAAATGAATGCGCAAGGAATTGAAGCCCTTGGCTAAATGGACATGGATGATACTGATATCCTCAACAATATCGAAGTTCCAGGCACTGAAACCCCCAATGAAATTGAACTGAAGAAATCGGGCGACCAAGATAACATTGGCTGTGACGACAATTACACATGTTTAGGGTCGGTTGCGGAGAAGTTTCTTGCACTCACTACAAGGAAAATACCCTCTAGCAGATTTTTTTTAGGAACCCCACAGAAAAATAACCCATACATCTGATTCTAGCAGAGGTTACTAGAGGAGATTAGCGGGCGGAGGGTTTTGCGTATGTTTTCTGCTCAGTTTTCTTATCATTAAACGTCGCCTCGGTGCTCTAGAACCACGAAATCACTGGTGCGGACCAAAACATTGGCACACCGGACACCATGCATTCCGTACACACCCGCCTGGTGCGTCACAACTCTTTCGCGCCGGTGTATTATAAAACACTGCGCCAAAACCGAAACCACTCAGTGCGGTAGAAAGACACCGCACTAGTGCATCATAATACAACGCGCCAAAACACAAACCGACCAGTGCGTTTGTAAGAAACAGAACCGGTGCACCTATAAACCACGCACACCGGACAGCATGCGCAACATACACACACCTCGGGGGCATCCTATTACTGTAACACACCGGTGCTTCACCACTCTTCCGCGCTGGTGCATCATAAAACACCACGCCAAAACAGATTCGCACCGGTGCGTTCTTATCCGAGAGCACCGGTGCGCCTATTAACCACATGCACCGTAATAGCGTTACATAAAAAAAATTAAGGCCAAAAAACCGGTGCTTTACAAATATTCCGCACTGGTGCTTTACGGATATTCTGCCCCGGTGCATCATCAAAATTTCGTGCCAAAACTAAAACATCTTGATGCGGTGTTAGGGAACCACCCTAATACATTATAAACAACACGCCAAATTTGACACCGCCTGGTGTGGTTGTAAGTAAGCATACTGGTGCTCCTATAAAACCCCGCACACCGGAACAGGGTTAAATAAAAAAATATTTATAGCCAAAAAACCTCATTTTTCACTTTCCTCAGTGCTCCAAAGCTCTCAAGCATTGGTTTCATTTCCCTTTCTCTGAGCCGCCCTAACATCGATGCTCTCATTGCACCCATTTCATGCACTACTACTCTGCATTGGCCACCAATATCCAGCTTACATTTTGAAAAAGGGTGGGAAAATTTACTTTTGCAAATTTTACAGCCAATATGCCTCCTCGACGGCAAAATGCACAGGCATTTTTCTAGTTTTTCCATAATTAAGCCTTTTAGCAGATTAGAAATTGAAATAAATATTAAAAAAGAAAAAGAAATAGAAAAATTCGCGTAGTGCATCGGATAGCGGTGCTGCCTGTAAAATTTACAGGCCGCACCGCCACTGGTGCTAACGGTATCCGCACCATTTCCGAGGCAGTACCGAAAGGCGCCCCGAATAATTTTAAACTAAAAAAATAAAATAAAAGGCAGTGCGCTCATTTATCCAAGCACACCGTTGACCACGGGAATCATAGTGTAGTGTGTTGACGAAATCATCCGCCCCGGTGTATGTCAGCGCACCTCATTCTGGATTCCGAGAGGGTCAAAGGTGCAGCCGGGTAAAAGACCGCACCATCGACTATGTAATAGTCATGAAGTCAGTGCGCTGACACAACTATATGCGCCAGGGTCTATATTTCAGTCAGCGCCCCACTATTATGAACTTAGATATAGTCAACGGTGCTTGAAAAATTGACAACTGCACCGAGGCCGGTGCGTTGTATTTCATTAGGGGCACCGGCACCGGTGCGCTACAAGCTTAGGGCGCACCGCCACCGGTGCATGACTGTTTTTATGGCGCACCGACTTGTCTGTTTGTTTTTTTTTCAAAAATATATATATATGTATATTCCTAAATATATGTTTGTTTTAATAAAAAAAAAATATTTAATATGGCAATGATTCAGAGAGAAGAGGAGGAACAGCAGCAACAACAGGCTAAACAGTATGACATGATTCGCAAATTGGAGGCCTGAGAGGGAGAGAGATGCATACCCTCGCCCTATTATTGCAGATACCCAGGGGATCCTTAGGCAGGTAGGCCTCCTCAAGTTCTATGAGGAGGCTACTTCCCTAAAGGCCCATAGTGTGTTTTTGAGATATCTTATCCGCAAGTGGAATGCCCACCGACAGGCTTTCCAGGTTGGTTCTGACTAGTGGTACACACCCACTAAGGAGGATATTTATTTTATTACAGGACTATCGAGGAGAGGGGTGGATTTTCCCTCATTCCCATACATTCCAGCCGGTTGTGTAGCAGGGAGTCAGTTAGTTTACTCCCAGAGATACATTGGAACACATGTACTATCTCCTTCAAAGTTTTAGGTACCTAGAGGTCAGTTATGTATAGGTGCTTTTGGTAGACTGGACATGTAGTGCCTCTTCCTTATCATTTCGACCATTTCGCACAACACCAGTGATGGGAAACGCATTAGTTGCTCGCTTTTATATTATGTTGATTCTTTAGTATAGCAGCCATGAATTGTCAAGTGGTCTGCCATTTTTTTGCTGCAGTTTTGTACAGCCTTAGATAGATGTCATGCTCATGCAGAAGGGAGGGTCAACCTCCCTTTTGCTTCAGAGTTGTTTTGTTTATTTTTTGAGAGGTTTCCAGAGATGAGACCTAGTTTTGCTCGACAGCCTCGTAGGCCGATGTTTGAGGCCTGGATGCACATGCGGGAGCAGATGATGAACAAGAGGAGAGACACTATGTTTCCAGCCAGAATATCACATGATTCACTGGACTTACTATCCAGTGTTGATGGGTTGCATCCTTTCATTATGGTCCCATGTCCTTACGCTAGATTAAATTGGCGAGGGTGTCCCAACATCCTCTTCACAGATGATGAGCCGCCAGATGATAGAGGTGATATTACTATTTTATTTATATTAATTATTCTAACATGTTCTTTAACTTGTTTTTATTAAATTGTGTAATGAAATTGTCTAGTTATTGTTGTGTACTTGTATATATTTTGCAGACATTGGCTCTTTTGATGGCGAGGAGATGCTGGATCCACCACAATATCCAAGTGTGGATCCTGATGATGATGATCAGGAAATGGCTGATGGAAAGGATGATCATGATGAGGATGAGGCTAGTGCAGCAGAGAGACATGCTCCTACTCATGGTGCACTGGTATCGCCTTTTGCTAGGCGCATTCAACCTGAGACTAGATATAGGATGGAGTTGGGAAACCAACTCTATGCATTTATTGTTGATGCGGGCATCAGGCCTGCTCATTATAGAGACATACAGGCCGATGATAGGTTGTTACGGATGTGGAGAGGCATGTCGCGTGACATATACGGCCTGATGCGGCATGTCGTAGGAGCTACGACAGTTGATACGCGACTGAGGAGGATTTTCTGTAGCTATAGGCGTAGTCGAGCCGTGGCACGTGATGGACAGTCCGCGAGCAGCGACTCACATGCATCTCATGATTGTTCACCTCACAACGCGCCTGATGAGCATGACGCTCCACTGGCAGCATCTAACAGTCATCATGGAGATGAGGCTGGACCATAGGCCACGTCCAGTCAGCAGCTTGCAGCTACATCCATCAGTACTAGTCATGATCATGAGTAGGCTGGACCATCGACCGCCGAGGCTGCATTATTGACTGAGCAGGCCTCCACTACTACTACTCATATTGATGTTGTACTACCACCAGCGGATGCATCCATCAGTACTAGTGATCATGATCACGAGCAAGCTCGACCATCGACTGTCGAGGTTGCACCCAACTTTACTGAGCAGGCATCCACTTGTAGTACTGCTATTGATGTTGCTATACTACCACCAGTGCCTTATCCATGACATTTATATTACAATTGTATATTTTTAACATTATATATATATATATATATATATATATATATGGTCCATGTATTTTATGTTCATGTTATAGTTGTACTTAATTTTCATGTTGGTGATCATCATGATGTGGCGCATATTGTTAGGTCATGTTAGATATGTTCATTTAATGTTTAGCTTGCAGATAGATGTGTATATGTGATAGGATGAGTTGTTTAACATATTGAGATGTATATTTGATGTTTGTGTTGTGATGATGTTAATATATAATGTTAATTTGATGTTTGAATGTGTTTATTAGTCGAATATGATGTTTGTACGATGGTTATTATGATCTTGATGATCTTCATTAATTAATTTAATGTTAAATGACCATGATATTTATTAAATATTATGTTGTGATTGTAATTGTAATTTAAATTTTAATTGTATGTAAAATTTTAAAATTGTATTTGTATTTGTACTAATTGTAATTTTAACTGTAATTGTATGTAAAATATTTATTAATGTAAAATTTTAATTGTAATCGTAATATTTAATTTATTCTGAAATGATTGTAATTGTATATATGAAAAATTGTAAAATTGTAATTCTAATTCTAATTGTATGTAAAATTCTAAAATTGTAATTGTAATTTTAATTGGATTATATATAAAATATTTATAAAATTGTAATTGTAATTGTAAATGTAAATGTAATTCTATGTAAAATTGTAAATGTAATTGTATATAAAATTCTAAAATTGTAATTGTAATTTTAATTGAATTGTATGTAAAATATTTATAAAATTGTAATTGTAATTGTAAATGTAATTCTATGTAAAATTGTAAATGTAATTGTATGTAAAATTCTAAAATTGTAATTGTAATTTTTAATTGAATTGTATGTAAAATATTTGTAAAAGTTTAATTGTAATTGTAAATGTAATTCTATGTAAAATTGTAAATGTAATTATATGTAAAATTTGAAAATTGTAATTGTAATTGTAATTTTAATTGAATTGTACGTAAAATATTTGTAAAATTGTAATTGTAATTGTAATATAATTCTATGTAAAATTGTAAATGTAATTGTAAAACTAAAATTGTAATTGTAATTCTAATCGTAATTCATGTATGTGAAATTAATGTAAAATTGTAATTTTAATTTTAATTATAATTGTAATTGTAATTTTAATTGTAATTGTATGTAAAATATTTGTAAAATTTTAATTCTATTAATGTGAAAATTTTAATTGTATTAATGTGAAATGATTTTATTAAAATATTTAAATTTGTAAATTTTCAAATAATTGTAAAATAACAAATCTAGAATAATATGAATTTTTGTAACATAATAAATTTTAAAAAATAATGAAAATAAATTCATGTACTTTATAATTATCATTATTTTATTATGATCTTACATACAAAAAAAAAACTTTATACAGTTTGGTGCGCTTATCATCCTAACACGCACCGGTGCGTCACAACTCTTCCGCACCAGTAACGAATAAACGCAAATTAAAAAAACACAACTCTATTTTCTTTAAGTGAAAAAAAAAAAAAAAAACAAAACAAAAACAAAAACAAACAAACAAACAAAACGGCAATTTGAAAAATGGGCGGAAAAATATTTTCGAAAATCTAATTTCATAAAATAATTCTTTAAATACTAAACACTTTTCATTAATTCACTATTTTGCTAAAATTTTCAGCGAGATATTTGCAGGAGACAACCTGGAGCAAGAGAGTAGGAGGGCACTGTGGAGCAGAAAAATACGTTCGAACATAAGTATTCAGACAATCAGAAACCAAACCTCTGGTGATTCAAACCATATATCATAGAATTTAAAACCATCTCGTGATTAAATTATTATTATTATTATTATTATTATTTTTAATTTTATTTATTAATTTATTTATTTTTATTTTTTTTGCAGTTTTATCCATTTTTATCCTAAACCCTTCATTTTTTTTTTGCCCATTCTTCTCCCTGTTTATGTGATTTCAGAATTAGGTTTTTTCATTTTAGATTGACGTCCAACCCACAGGACGACTTGCATAGTCGGATCCCAATCCATTCGGCCATTGCATGAATTTTTGAAAAAATGGATTTTTCTTTATCGGTGCGCCCTGCGTACTATACCGCACCGATGCTCTATATTATACAACGCACCGCAAAAGTACTATAGTAAAAAAAATGAAAACATTTTTTCTAAATCCGTGCGCCAAATCTGAAATAGGGCACTAGTGCTCCATTTAACTAGGAAAGCACCGTATGGTGTATTACATCGTTTTTGCGGTGCGTTTATAATACCCCACGCACCATTAGGTCTATTACACTATTTTTTGTGGTGCATTTACAATACCCAACACACCATATGGTGTATTATACTGTTTTGCGGTGCGCTATTAATATCCCCACGCACCGACGATGGTGCAGACCTCGTGAACGGCGCACCAGTACCTTGAGATTTATTTTCTACCTGAAAAGTTGGGAATTTATTTATAAATATATTAATGAATGATATGGTACAGGTTTCAGATTAATAAAGAAATGTCTGACAAGAGATCAAGTAACAAAAATACTGTTAACACATCAAGAAAAGCAAAAAAGACAAGTTCTTTGTAAATTCTTTATAAAAAATATTGTTTTTGAACTATATGTAAGTTTAACTTATATGTATTGTTTACTGTGTATCATGCAAAGCGACAAAATGACGAAGCTTGATATGATTATTTCTGATCTAGGATCAGAAGAGCGTAAAAGTTTAATGGAAAAATTGCAAAAGGATGAATCAAGTGAATGAAAAAATACTATCGATCCAATATGAGTTTTTTTTTTAATTATCAATAATAATATAGTTAAAATTATTAGATAACATGTGTCAAACAATATACTAATTCAAATATGTTTAATGTTGTACAGGGACCAACAACTCAGAAAATGAATGTTGTTCTAAGAAAAGAAAATAAAATAAAACATGCAAATGAAAATTAAATGCTCCTTAGCTCATCTGGAGTGGTGATGGAAGTTAACGAAAGGGGGAAAACTTTTACAAAAGTTCGAGAGATCTAGTGGAATGAATGTATAGACGTTCTTTCCAACAACAAAACATGCTGCAAATGTAATATGTAATCATTGAATTTTCCGATCATTAGGTACAATAAATAAACAATTTAGCATTAAATATTAATTTTCAAGAATTTTCTTGCAGAAAAGAAAAGAAAATGGAAGCCATTTAGCGCATAAAACAGGATGACAAGGAAGAAAAGTGTTGATCTCTAAGTTTGTGAGTAATTGTTACTTCCTTATAACAACTTAACTAGATTTCATTTTTGTATTTTTTAAGTTGTTTTACAAAGATAATCATTTAATGTCCTTAAACAGGTGCTAACATACAAATAAGAACCATCAGACGAATTGATTGCAATTGGGTTAAATATGGGTTGTGAGTATATGTTGGCATATCGGAATTTAATTATGGAATTTGTAAGCATCTATCTATCTTGTTTTACTTAGCTCCGTCTATAATTAATAGAACAAAAACATCTTTTATATTAAATATATGATTTGTTATGGGGTATAAAAATTGTAGGAAACAAAGTATGAAATTCCGCCAATAGATGAAATTTTGAAAGATGACATGGTACATGGTTTTGAAAGAATGTGTATAGTTTATGAGTCAATTGTTGCTATGGTACGTCATTTTTCTTTTCAATTTACATTGATGTATATTGTTTAATATTGCAATTTTCATTATTCTCACCAATGTATATACATTCATTTCAGTTTATTTTTATGTTTGTAGATGGAAGGTGAAGAAGAAGAAAACAATCAACGTCGTGAACAAAACATTCCTGAAAATAACCGAAGTCGTGGAAGTAGCTCTAGCAGTGACAACAATTCAAGCGAAGAATAATGATCACTATGTTTGGATATCAAAGCAAGGCGTTTTATTTTTTGAAATATGTCTGTGAAATTAGAAATTTTGTTTAATGTAATGGACATAGTGTCCCAATTGAAAGACAAAGGGATACGAATAACTGTCCCATTTTGTATGATAAAGATTGTCTTATATATATATATATATATATATATATATATATATATATATATATATATAATCATAAAATATGTTTTAATTTATTCTATTGCGTTCTCCATTTTCGCTATTGCGTTCTCCATTGTCATTCTCAAATGCACTAATAAAAATTTAATTCATATGAATATTGTTATAAGATATATATGTGTCGACTTTTGATGAATAATTAATTTAAAACAATCACAATAATTGGACTGTCACAGGTCGATGTTTCTAAAAAAAACAAAATGAAAACCGGTGCGTGTCAATAATTGTCAACTGGTGCGTTTATGTGTCTATACGCACCAGTGCCTATAAGCACCGGTGTCTATACGCACCGGTGCATTTATGATCTATGGGCACTGCACAAATACCGATACCAGTTATAAATATCGGTGCGTTTGTGTGATATTGTGTACCGGGGCGTTTATGTATCTATAAGCACCGATGCATTTGTACGATCCATGTGCACTGCACGAATACCGATACCAATTATAAATATCGGTGCCTTTCTGTGATACGGCGCACCAGTGCGTTGATACGACCTATGGGCACTGCTCAAATCCCAAGACCAATTAGAACGGCCCCATGCGTTGTATCACCAACACTACGCCCGGTGTTATTTTATACCTTAATAGCCCGATGCATTCTCCTTCGACTGCCCTGGGGCTCTGTCTAAAGGTACACATCGGTGCTTAAATCCTTATTAGCACACCGATGAAAAAAACATCCGTAATAACCTCCAACCGCCCTTTTTTTTTTAGTTTTGTTGAATTTTCGTTAAAATCTCTACCAAAACCTCTGTTCCCAAAAATGAATGTGGTAGCATATGTTTTTTTGACAATTTTGGCCAATTTTATAACACTAAAAAACTCCTTTATAACCTCCGCTAGAGGGTCTTTTCCTTGTAGTGACTAGACGAGTTGGAAACAGAGGACAATACCCTCTACCTGATTAATTGGGTAGAAGAACTTGAGCAGCAAGTTCACGCCCTAGAAACATTGAACAAAGCTCTGAGGGATCAGGACATAGCATAGACACAAGGCAAAATGGAATTAACAGAAGAAGTTATATAGCAAAAGAGACAGGTCAAGGTATGGAAATTTCGAGCCTCGAAGTGTTATAAAAGGCTTAAAAAGGCAACCCAGCAACTTAAGAAGGCCCGAGGAAAAAGAGTAAGGACAGTGGAAGTAGGGTTCAGTATACAAGTCCAGGACTAAAAAGGAGACTTCCCATTTTTGAATTTTTGCAGCAGGTAAAGGTTGTGTGAGGACACACAACATCTTATGTATGGGAGGATGTTAGTAGGTGAAAATTCCTCATTTTTAAGCCCTTTCCTACCTTAAAATCACGATCATAAACCCTTGTTTTATCCTCATAAACCTCTGTATACTTGCACTAATCCAAAAACTTTGTCCTATCCCTGCAGTAGTTTATATTTCATACTTAAGGTTTAGTAAGTACTTAATTAATCATTTTAAATAGATTTTATTCCCTAAAGTAATTAATATTTCTCTTCCTAAAGTATTTTGATAAGCGAATGTATTAATCTCAAATTAGCATGGTCTAGTGAAGGTTGATTCCTGCACTGTTGGCAGCTGACCATTCCAAGACTTCCGCAACAGCTCGTTACCTAACACGGGCTCTTCGTTCCAGCTCGACCAATTCAGTCGTTGTCATCTTAAGTGAAACTCAGAGCAGAGGATAGTCAAGGATATGGCTAAATATTGATCGTCAGCCAATGAATAGTTTTCGTTCTATTATAGTTGATGGCTTATTTTGTAACGTTGGTTGTTATTTCGTTCAAGCCGAAAGGCTGGAATTAGAATAACATTATGTAATTTTGTTATGGCCGAAGCCAAAAGGGTTGTATAAATGTAGATCTTAGATAGGAAATTAGGGAGCGATATCCATGCTACTATAACACTGGAAAATCTGTAAATTTTTGTTGTCGCCCTTGTTCTGGGGTGGACTGTACTTATCATGTAATTTTGCTGAATTGAATTAATACAAGGAGCTACGCCATGTTGTTTACATCTTACATTTTGACCTTTCATTGATGTATCTTTGAGCGCTGAAGTTTTATGTTTCCTAAATAGGAAACGAGTTGGTTGGCCAGGGCCCAGCCAACCTAGCTCGTTTTCCCTCTCATGATTTTGTCCAGTTAAAGGTGTGTGTGTTGATTTTATTTATGCAACGTGTGGATTGAATTTGTAATTATTTTCTTTATAATAATTATGATTTCATTTCTTTAACATTCAAGCACGATGGATCCGTGGTGTGTTTAATTACAGTTCGATTTATTTTCGGTCATTTTCTTTTCCACGAATCGTATTTGATTTCTGCCTGGAGTAGTGCAAGCACATTCCTGCACTAGCGCGATCATAGTTTCTACAACTTAGTGTTTCGATTCATCACAGCAAGATTGTTTCATTTATTTCCTTTGCAAGAGTTTGATTTATATCCGCAAGTGAAATTTCATTAGTAAATAAGAGTCTTTTCAATATTAAAAGTTAAATATTAGGAATTAAAAGATATTTGGTTAAATGATGAACAAGTGTTGTTATGTTACATCGATATGTGCCTACACTTCATATTTCTAAGAGGAAAGAATTAAAACATAAATCTGAACAATTAAAAGGAAACTTTCTGAGTCTACAAGGATTAGAGACAGATCTAATTAATGTAAGTAACTATCGCAGGGATAAAAGCATGTTGTCATGCTTAAGTTATTTTTTTTCATTGCATTGAAGTGTTGAGATTGCAACAAGATGATGAGCTTAGTGAAAAGAGTCACCTTCACTAAGTGGGCCCACATGCTATTTTTGGCGCAAGTCTATTTTTAGACTATGTCTATTTTTAGACATGTCGATCATATTCTATGAGTTGCAGGATGCTATTTGTGGATGGTTGGTCAAGTTGGAAAAATAGATGGACTTTTATTTTTATACATACTGGGTGGAATCTATTTTTAGATTGCCAGTCTAAAAATAGATATGTCGAATATTATTAGCTATTAATAATATTTAGACTCTAAACATTATCTTATTCTCTTGGAGCACTTCAGTTAAGTGCACAGATGTGGCACAGGAGCTGACAGAAGGAATTATGTTATTCCTGAGGGTTAAGTGGAGCTATTTCATGGAGACTTCAATTAGAAATCATGTGACAGAGTTTGGTGGAGTTATTGAGGTAGCTGGTGGAGTTGTGTTCAGTTTAACTCAATTAGACACAGTTGAGCTAGTTGTGTCTAGTCTAACTGATTGATACACTAGTGAGAGTGGTGTGAATTAATTATTAATTAATTCACTAATTATTAACTCATTAATAAACTGAAGAATACATCAGTTAACTACAGTGCATGGACAGTTTCAGTGGAGACCAGTGGAGAGGTAGGTGAAAGAGCAAGTTGACTATCATTTGTGACTATAGTGTTGCATGATTTGCAACACCCAGTGATTGGAGATTCCAATGAGGATTGCATGAGCAAGGCTGGACCAATTTGAGTTCATTCAGAGCCAATATTCAGCAGGGATTGTGCAGTAGAGGCAGGCTAGCAGGTGGCAAAGATCGGTGCATGGATTTGCTAGATCGGGCCTGATTAGTGTGTAGCGATTGTATTGTACAGAGAGCTTGACATGATCAGCTTTGTATGAGGATTATTACATGATCTCTATGACATATATTATATACAGATATTTGGGGTTTTTAGCTTCAGGCTTTCCCGTTAAAACAACTGTGTTAATGTGTGTGAATTTTTATGGTTTCAATGTGTGCATGCAATTGATTTTATTTCCGCAAGTAAGGATCAATAGTAGAAGAGATTCTGTATTGTGCATGAAGTTGAAATAGTGTGTGATCAGGAGAATCTTGGATGTATAACGCATTAGTTATATAATTTCTACATGAAGAAAGTTTGCTTTAACGTCTAGAGTTTTGTTTTATTTCAAAGCTATTTTCTCTGCAATATTCATTCTACTTGAAGAATTTCTTTTTCGTGTGCAAGTTATTTCAAAATTCCAATTCGCTCTTTGCAGATTTCTTTCATATATTAATACGCTCTTTCTTTTCTCGAAATTAATTGAAAACTTGGTGCAGGAATATTTTTTCCAAAATAGGAACCAATATCATGTTACAGGAACAGAGTGCTCGAAGCCAAAAGCTTCGAGCCCCCTGCACGAAGACATAAATCTCCAGTGCAAGTAAAAATATACTTCCCACACCTAAGTACTATACATGTACTAGTGCAAGCAGATTGCAAGAGTACAGGAATAACAACTTGGTGCAGGAATTAAAATCCTTAAGAAGGCAGATCTTTCCAAGGGCCCACTTGTGCACCTACCAATACCCATACTGGAGATAAACATAGAATTTCACTTTAGTAATAAATTTTGTTTACAGCAAGTGTGAGAGTTCCTTTATTTGATTTCTTTTCAAAGTACTTTATTTCGCGTTCCGGCACTAGAACTTCTTTGGTGTAAATTGGTGTGTGGTATTTCTTTTCAATTTTGCAAGATCTTGATTTGAGAAGTAGGAATAGATAGGAAAATTCCATACCACTTCTGTAATTTCATGTGCTTCATCTCTAAGTCTACTAACCCCGGGTTGACAATTAAGCGTTGAAATGAGTTTGCTTAACTGCGATTCCCGCACCCAACAAATATCAGTCCACATTATCATGTACATGTATAATCATATACATATCCATATAATAAGATATCAACATAAAAATATCATGCATGACCATACCAATTTTATACCATGACCCCATGCATGACAACCATAACCTTGAAAACAAGAGACTTTACCCAAAGAGAGCACAACCCGCTCTGATACCACCCTGTAACCCACTCCTCCCACATTTACCTGCTTTCACCGGTTTACCCAGGGTAAACATGAGTTGAGGGTCACTATGATAAGACTTAACCTCCTATATGACCTTAAGGAAATTTAGTCGACAACTTAATACCTTATTGACTTCCTAGGGTTCTACAAGACCTCCAGGAGGAACCCAACCCCTTCAGGTGTCCAACCCCTAAGATAACTCTCTTTTTCATTGAACTAAAACCTCAGTCGCTCCCTTGCCAAGGCATGCAAGCAACTATAGCCCCTGAGTTACTCCCATAGACCTGTCTACCAATGAATGTGGACTTTTCCAGTTATTTCTGTGCCAACGACCCCGAATTCCAAGCCACTTTTCGGGACTAGGACTTGGGCCTCTGCCCAAAACTCAGTGAAACTTCCAAAAATTATGAATGACAAAGAAACAAGACTTATAAACCAAAACTTAAACTAGGACTTGACATGACCTCTCCCAACTGGAACTGAAATTTCGTCAAACACTTGGTAAACATGCAACCTACAGGTCATGAATGCATATTTGAACATAAGGATCTGAAAACTTCTTTGAGTTTTAACAAGAAGGATAATTGCCTTCTCACAATTGTTTTAATAACACCAATTAGGTCATACATTCATGAACTAGACATTCATTAATGAAAATGTGATAAGATCCATACTTATATATGTCAAATAACCATTCTTATAACCATCATATAACCATATAAATAAAAATGATAGAACAATGATTAAAGCCACATTATAAAAATTAAATTTACTCATCAAAAGCAAGAGAAACTTAGCTCTTTTTAACCATATGCAAAATCCAACCAAGTCTGGGACTTCCAGGTACCACCCAACCATATATTGGGTTGAACCAAATATTTCTTCATCCAATCATGCTCATGTGATATTCCAAGCATGAATGTGGGATCTCACAAGATAAACCAATCTAAAAATAAATAAGGGAATCCATAGGTTAAACTACCTCCACTCTCACCATACTGTGATCTCACCTAAATCGGTTCCGAGATCACAAAAGAAAACAGATCTTGGATGCCTCAAAATTCCTTCACCATCCCTTGATGAATTTTCTTGTCTCCACCCACCTATTGAGGGATTCCGAGAGAAAACCATCTCCACCCCCAACCCTTGGTATTTTCCTGAGACCATGTCCCCTGGATCCAAAACCTTTCGACAATCCAAATCTCAACCAAGAAATAATCCTATTACACCATGTCTATCCGTAAATGGCAAGGCAATGATAAAATCCATTGTCGAAGCCCGACAAAATCCATGCCAATGACAACAAAAGAACAAAATACCAACATCCACATACCATGCATGTAAAAACCAAATAGGAAATCATACATGCAACCTATTACTTGAAAGTACTCCTGCTGAAGCTCCTTCATCCAACTTTTCCTTACTTGATCCTTGCTTTCCTTGTCCTTCCTTTTCTTGCTTGCTTTCCATCTCCTCTTGGTGCTCTTCTTCTCTCTGAAACCAATTCCAAAATTGAACTGACAAAAGGTTACCAATTGATACTTTTATGTCTTTTTATTCTTGATGCCTATAATTTCTTCATTTTCCTTCAATTTCCTCCTCGCATGCAACCTATGACCTTTCACCTTCCTTTCCTTCTAATTCCCTTTATTTTCATAAAATAAATTCCAAAAATACATTTTTTTCCTTTTCAAAGCCTTTGCCATTGCCTTTGCCAATTTCCCCTTAGCCATAAACACATTAAATGATTTCCACTAGGATATTTTTCCCAATATTCAGCTTGGAATATGTGTCCCTTGATCATGGTCTTATTTTTCCTTTATTAACTTTATTACATGAACTTTTAACCAAGGGCTACTATAGAAACCTTGTGACTCCATCACTATTGATTACTACACTTTTGCCTTACTGAGAAGCATTGCGCAGTTCGTCAAGAGAAATATGAAAGAGATATTGGCTGTGAATCACGAAGAATCCATTGCAGTTGAAAAGGACTTGCGTGCCATTGGATTCATTGTCGACGATGAACCATCAAATGACTCCAAGGATACGAATAAAATGTCACAGTCCTTTTCAAGTAAGGCCAAGGATAAATAAGTCACCGAACTTGAAGCTTGACCCAGACCATCAAGTCTTTGTCCAGTGAGCTAGAAGAGTTAAAACAAAGGAAAAGAAAGACCACTATTAGCAACAAGCCCTAAAATTCAAATTTTTGAGAAGGGTTTCCAACTCCAATAATAGCAGCAATCAACCATCTAAGTTTGTGCAAAGCTTGAATGTTATGTTGAATGTCGAGAACATGGGCATGGATAAATATTGTTCCTTTCATCAAGAATATCATTCAGAAAAGACATGCTTGTAAATGAATCACAGCATGAGCGCTTTGGCCGCGCACATTATTGATATAGTACTTTCAGATGAGTAGACTGAGCCAACATAACAGAAGGAAGAAATTTCCATTGTTGAAGAAACTACAAATGTTGGGCATGTAGTGAATGCTTTTAGTTGTGTATTCGCAGCTGAAAAAGAAAGAAAAAAAGTGTCGAAGAACCACCACATAGTGAGGAGCTGGATCAAAAGAATAATAATAGATACAATTTGATAAGCCGAGGGCCGGTTTCTGAACAAGAGTTGACTAGGTAGAAATTAAAAAAACATTTGTTAAGGAAGATCACATTACCTGTCAACTCAACTCAAAACTCTCAGAATCAGTTTGGAAATATTACTACAATTAAAAATACTTCTACCAACAACAAAAGAAATTCTACCATTCTATAAGTATCAGATGAATTCATTGTTCCAGACACTTCAGAGATGCCCACTGCGCTTGATTTTTTGAGATGCTCGCACTAATATTTCTATCTTTTATCTCACAAGGATCGCAAGCCAGCGGGAGCTACTTGTTCGCACCCTTGATCAGACTTCCTCAAGTGAAAATGCTTCTTTGCAAAAGGGATCTGGTAAGTCTTCTATTCCCCTGGAATCTATTCTTAATGCATTAACGTTATAAGCAAACACACTCTGCCCTTTGTTTTTGTTGACATTTTAAATTTCTAATTACAGTGTACATAATTTCTTAGTTGATTCTGGTGCATCTGTAAGTGTAATGCCATTATCCGTGGCTAATAAAATAAATGCAAAATGGGATCAGATAGATTCATAAATTATTCAGCTAGACATGGCTCTTGTCTGATCTATTGGTTAACTCGAAATGTTCTTATTCACTTATCATCTGATCAACAAGTTCACCAGTGCATAAACATAGTGATTTTGGACATCCCAAAAACCTACGGTGTATTGTTGAGTAGGGGTTGGTCCAAAAAATTACAGGTATGCTTTTCTACTGAATGGTCACATTTATGGCTTCTGTATAAAGGCAGGAATAACCAAATCGGGGTGAACTCAAAACGTTACATGAAACACACTGTTACACCCTTTAAGGGAAAAAATGAGTAAGTTGCTTTCGCAGATATAATCTTTGGTAATTGTTTCTTGGAGACTAACTTAGGGTGTTACCTTGTTCATCCTTCCCTAGTCCCACCTGAAACACAGTTGGAATTTCTTCCTAGTCCAAATGGCACAAATGACCTTTGTACAATAGATAGTAGTAGTACTAATGTATGGCATATCTCTTGTACATATGATGTTTGGACTTTGTTTTTTGACAGTTCTAAGACACAGGAGGGCTCTAGAGCTGGTTTTGTTTTAATATAACTGCAATAGATAAAACACCTGATATTTAATCGCTTGGAATTTTAGTGCACTAACAACACTACGGAATACGAAGCACTCATATTGGGCTTACAGAAGGCCATTGACCTCAATGTTAGGACTCTGAAAGTAGTAGGTGACTCTGAGATCATCGTGCAGCAGGTAAGAAACATTATACATTATGTGTCACCTAATTCAAAAATTTATCAACAAGAGGTATGGCATTTAATTTCTCAATTCCAAGCTTTTAACATTGTATTTGTTCCTAGAATGCGTAACGCAGCTGTGGATGCATTAGAAAATGTTGCTGCTAGGTTATCACTGCTTAGGGAGGACTTTTCTATTGAAATTGTTTATAAAACATGTGTCCTTGATAATGTCACTAATTTACATGTTTTTAATGATGACCAAAAGATACTGAAATTCATTTCAAACGTTGATGTATTAAAAAATGCAACCATTAACAAAGACGAGCACAACAAAGCGTTGTAATATGTAGCTCGGCCAAGCAAAGAGAACCCCATGCCAAAGGGCGTGGTATCACTTGAAATGTTGTATGAGTTGAAAAATCACTTTAGAGGGCTAGTCAATGCTAAAACCCATAGTTCAACGTTGTCACATGTACAAATCAATATTGGAACAGAGAAAGATCTAAATTTTTTTAATATCGGTACTTGTTGCACACCACAAGAGTGACAAGCCTTCATTTTCTTATTCAAGAAGTACGGATATGTTTTTGCATGGACATACAATGAGCTTAAAACATATGACACACAAATAATCTAGCATGTTATTCTGATTAAGGGGCCAAGCCTTTCAGCAGAAGTTGTGGAAGGTTCATCTGACTCTTGAGCCCCTGATTCAGAAGGAGTTGAGGAAACTATTGGATGCTCATGTCATTTACAGAGTGTGACATTCAACATGGGTGTCCAATTTGTTGCTAGTAAGGAAGACTGGGGAAATACGCTTGTGTGTGGATTTCTGAAATCTCAACCGCGCCTCGGACAAAGACAACTACCTTGTATTGTTAATGGAACATATATTACAGAAAATATCAAGGTCATAAATTTTTTCCTTACTTGACGGATATTCAGGCTACACCTAGGTTCTGGTCTCAGAGCCTGACAAACTTAAAACTACTTTTTGAATGAAGTAGGGCACGTTCACATTCATAAGAATTCCATTTGGGCTAGTTAATGTCGATGCGACCTTTCAATGTGTGATGGAAATCACATTTCATGGTTTGATTAGTCAGAGTGTAGTGGTGTATGTTAAAGATGTCATGGTGTACTCAAAGAAGATATCTGACCACTTACGCCACTTAAAGCAAACCTTTGAGCGATGTCGAAAATATGGGATATCACTTAATCCCAAGAAGAGAATTTTTGCAGTGTCAGAGGGAAACCTCTTGGGACATATTATAGCAAAGACTTGGATTAAAGTAGACCCTAAAAGGGTCAGGGCTATTACATATATTCCCTTCCCAGAGAACAAGAAATCCATGCAGTCCTTCCTAGGGAAAATAAAATTTCTCCACAAGTTCATCTCCTATTACGCTCAGATCCCGAAACCTATGCAGGAGATGGTAAGGTAGGATGCAATTTACAAGTGGAACAAAAGGAGAAAAGATGCATTCTCATGTATTAAGAAAGAAATCGTTGAGGCACCAGCCTTGTATAGCCCAAATTTCGACAAATACTTTATGCTCTACACCTTCGCTTTTCTTACTTCTCTTTCCATCGTGCTTATGCAAAAAGATGATTAGAATAATGAACAGCCCATATATTTTATGAGTGCTAACGTGTAAGCACCTGAACTCAACTATACCGCCATCGATAAACATGCATATGTAGTCTATAAGGTGGTAAAGCACTTCTGGCCCTATATTTTGAAAAATCATTGTATTATCTTTCTTCTACACCCAACAACTAGATTGTTGTTTTTCCAGCAAGAGATGGGTGACAAAAGAGCGAACTAGATGACCAGTTTACAAGAGTATGATCTAGAATTCAAGTCAGTTCACACTATTAAGGGCCATGGTCTTTGTCGGTTATCAGCAGAAGCAGTGAATGCAACAGAATATTATCCATATGTGTTGGAGAACGAAATGAAAATCTACAATATTGAGTGAACCACCCCCATTGTTATCATAGACTCTTGGTACGCAGATGTGCGCTAGTATCTTGAGGATGGAACTTTTCCCTCTCACTTATATGCACAGTAGAAGAGTGCATTCAGGTTGAAATAATTATCTTACCAATTAATGCATGGGGTGATTTTTAGAAAGCACCATAATGGGGTATTGCTTATATGCTTGGAAGCACATGATTCAGAGAAAGTGTTACGTGGGCCTCTACGACGGACCAGTCGGGGGACACTTTGTGGCTAACATTACAGTGCATAAAGTTATGTGAGCGGGTTTTTATTGGCCCACATTATTTAAATATTCTCACGCATATGCCCACAAGTGTCTGGTTTGTCAGAAGTGTGTCGACCAAGGAAATAAGTCAGTCGCCCCGTTATAGCCTATCGTCATGGAAGACCATTTCAACAATGGGGTTTAGATTTCATCGGTGAGATTTTTCTGCACTCGTCGAAGCAACACTGTTATATTCTCACTGCCACAAATTATTTCACGCAGTGGAAATAAGTGATTCCTCTAAAACAAGTGAATGATTAGGAAGTCATCAAATTCCTCAAGCAGAATATCATCTCCAGGTTTGGCATTCCGACTTCACTTGTTTTTTACAATGTAACGTACTTTTCATCGTTGACATTATATGATTTTTCATTGGAAAATGGTATTGTATTAAAACATTTTTCTATATATTATCCACAGGGAAATGGCCTTGTTGGGCTTATTAATAAGAACCTTATCTGCATCATTAAGAAGATATTTTTCTTTGAACATAGGAACTGTAACTCTGCTTTGGTGAATTCCTTATGCGCTAACCGAGTCACACCTAAACCTTCTTTGAATACGTATCCCTACTTCCTGGTGTATGAAAAATAATCCATCCTACCCCCAAACATTTTTTTTCTACCCTTAAACTTTCACAAGAATCCCACAGCAACCCATGCTTATTGGTTCAGAGTAGGATAGACACCCTCTACAAGCTGCAAGAAAAAATGCAGAAAGCCAAAGAGAAATTTTATCTCCACTAAAGTCATATCAAGAGGTGGTTTGAAAATAAGTATGCAAGGAAATATGAATTTAGTGTGGGTGACCTGGCCTTGAAGTGGTCCAAATCCCACGAATATAAAGGCAAACATACTAAGCTCCAATCTTTGTGGATCAAACCGTTCACAATACATGAGAAGCTTCACCAACAAACATCATCTTCAATCGTTAAACGGGAATATTGACTCTCATTTTTTTAATGGTTAAGACTTAAAACAATATTTTCAATGATGGTCTAGGTTCATGCCCTATCCTGTGTACATAATTTGTTTTCTTTCTTTTGTTTTGTTTGGTCTTGTATTTTTCGTTTTCATTTATGTAAATAAGTGTTGTGTGTGGAAGTGTCTTCTAGCTTCTTTGTGTTTTGTTGGGTTGAAAAGAGTCTTGTGACACCTACAAGGTTTTGCTAACCTCTAGTCCTCCTTCTTTGTTTTGGGTTACATCTTTTGGTCAATGATGTTTTGACGGAAAACATGATCCTCCCGTAAGGAGAGTTTTGTGTTGAACAATAATATTTGTATATCTATTCTGGAAACCTTACGTTTGTACTCGGTTCTTTATGTTTTTGTTTTTTCACTTATATCCAATCAAGTAGAAGAGGAACAGGGGGAAAATATTAACGAGAAAATATAAATCAGAGGTCTTTATATGATTCTCTAAAGGAAAAAACTCTTCTGCTCTCAATAACTCAGGATCCCTCTTCCACCCATAAAATGAATAAGTGTCTATGCACAGTCCTATATAAAATATATAAATAAAGGTGAAAGAAGAGAAAGTTTTCTTACATAGGGAGGTGAAGCAAGCAACTCCATCGAGGTACTGACCAGGCTCACTAGAAGCAGAGCAATGTTTATGTTCCTATAGTGACTTAGTCAGTTTACTATCCAGGCCTATTGGTAGCAGAGCAACACCAGAGATGAAAAACTATACTCTGCAAATATAAAGCTCACAGACTATACTACCCTTTCCCGATTCGAAACATTGTGATATTTTTGACCTTATGTTTGTGTTCAACCAAGAAGGGATAAAGGAGACTATGTTTACTCACCCAAGCTAACCGGTCCACTGGGGTAAACATCTAACGAGAGCCTGCTATGATGTGATTCAACTCCCCATGTACAGTTTAAGGAAGTGGAACTAACACAACGAAACCAAACTGACCTTCCACACATGCTACAAAACCTTCAGGAGCCAACCAACCCTTTCACGTGGTCAACTCCTGAGACAACTTGATGTTGAAACCTTAGTTAAACTGAGAGGGGGGGGTGAATCAGTTTAACACATACATAGGCTTTTTAAATTTTTCATCAAACTTATTTACAGCTTAATTTTATAACCAACTTTAATATGAGAACATTCTTAATATGTTTTAGCAAGTATTAAATTAATGTGACACCAAACTTATTATGAGAGCAGCAAACATTAAGCAGATTGGGTAGATCATATCAACACATACGAAACACACATAGAGACAGCAGATATAAGTGGAAACCCATAAAGGGAGAAAACATCTTATTATTTTTGTGATGCAAATGAAAGCTCCAACTCCCTCTCACCATTGTTTTTCTGCAGGAACCAACCTATAGGAGGCTCTAACCTCAGTCAGCTACAACTGACAACTATCAAGCTTCAACTTGATAGGGAAGCTCCAACTTCCTCAATTTATCAAAAAGAAAATATTTGTTGATTTACCTCAGATATCAGCTCTATTCTGTAGCATCTCTTTCTGCTCCTCTCTTCCTTATCTTCTCTGCCTCAATTCTTCATACTTTCCACTCTCTAACCTCTCTCTGAATATCAATGTGATATGATTTATACCGTTTGTCACATAATAGTTCGTATTCCACAGGGAATCCAAAGTGAATAGCCCTAAATTTTTGCATTCTATCTCCTCACTTTCTTTTTCCAGCTCATTTAGAAAATCTCAGCAATTTATACAACTTTTAGTTTTACAGTGGAGTTTTATTTCCTACGAAAACTTGCCAGTGCATCACAACAATATAAACCAATTAATACATTTACATATAAATACAATGAGAACTCCAGCTCAACTAATTCAGTCTTTTTGGATTACTGTGTATTTGTCTTTTCTATGACTGTGTATGTCTTTTTCAACTCTACTTGCTCTCCTGTACTCTGTCATGGTATAACTGACGCTTATATGTAACTGTGAAATTCAACTCTTGGCGTTATAGCAATAATAAAACATTTTAATACATAAAATGCCCTTACAGGCCCACTCGCTGAACTTGCTCTATTCTCTGATGCGATGTATCACCTCTCGAATACTTCTGATTGCAATTAATTGCAATCGCAACTTCCAATTATACATTTCGATACTGTGCTCCTTCTCGGATGCAATGATTTACTGTTCACATATGGAAATACGTATGTATTGTTTAACATATATATATATATATATATATATATGTGTGTGTGTGTGTGTATGTATATATGTATGCTGTTGTGCTTTCCTTTCCTCTTTAGCTTTGGTTTAATAACCTTGGAGCAAACCTGTTATTAGTCTTATCTTTTGAATGGGCCCCACTTGCCAGCTATACTCTGCTCATTGATTTCAATCGCAATCGCAACATTCACAACGATCCTGTGATTTGGTCTTTTATATTTCCGCCGATGCGATTAGCAAAGGCCCACCATATATTCAGTCGAATCATCTCCGCCATCCATCCCTCGGTGAATCCGAAGGCTCTCATCCAATCGCCAAGTCGCAATCGGGACTTTCAGTTTGGTCGATACTCTTTCACCTCCGATGCGATCATTTACTGTACACTTCACTGCGTCGATGCAATGGGTTGCTCCGATGCGATGTAACACTGTTCACTTCATTGTGCCGATGCGATGAATCGCTCCGATGCACTTAGGCCGGAACCCAAGAAAAATATGAAAATCATCGTTTAAAACATATCGGGTCCGGAACCCAATCGCAATCGCAACTTTTGTTAACATGTTCCGCTCCCAACTTTTCTCCGATGTGATTCGTGACTCGGGTCCTACCTTATAAGACTTTGTTTGTATTAGGCCCGAACAATAGATCGCTTCACATATATGTATATATATACTTTGGCCCCTTGTTTATAAAGCGGTACATATATAAAGCGCTGCATATATATGTATACTTTGCCGCTTCAGTCCTTATATATTCTCCAGCTTGGGTTATGATTCTCGGAATTTTATGTAAGGGGTCCCACACTATATGTATAATATTATCCGTCAACATAGTATTAAGTCTTTGGCTCAGACTTAAACCCAACACTAATATATATATATATAACCTCTCGGGCTCCGTAGTTCGTTTAATGTTTCCACTCCCAGCATAGACTTAACCATGTTCTTTATTCGAACCTTAGTCTTAATGCTACAAAGGGTTTTGGCTCTTTTAATTACATGAACCCGCGCTTATAGCATTCACTCAAGGTTTATATATATTAATGCAGCACATATATCATATGGTGGTTCATGGGTCCCACGCTCTACTGTTCACCCTCGTCAGTTAAGTATATCCACGACTTCATTATCAAATATATATCAATACCTGAATTAATCCTCGACTTTGGCATAGACCCCGATGCATCAACATTCTATATATATTAATACTTGAATTTGGTATTAAACCTTAGGCATTTCAAAATGTATCAATATGCATCCAAAAAAAGTCCACACATGCATTTGCATGTGGTCCTACAACATACGACTTAACATTTGGGTTAAGTTTCAATTAACAATACAACTATTAATTCGGGCCCACTAATTAACACACCACACACATCTGACGGTTGATAAGATGTCGCTTTGTCTTGGACAATCCAACGATCATCACCCATTTTTGCGTAATTTAGATGCACTGACGTTAATTCTCAGAAGTCGCGCGATGAAAATGGTTTTGGAAAACCATCTTGGGACACGTGGCATCCAAATACATATATCGCGTTCATTTTGGCAATACTGCTTACCACTTCAACCAACGCACGAACCCACTAGTTTTCAACAACTCTGGTTTCACTGTTCATGTTTGGGGTTCCGCTTATAGTCATGGTTCCGCTCCAACAAAAAACTTCGCGCCTTCGTTATATACATATACATATAATCTCTGTTTAAAGGTTTCATTTCTTATTTCTCCATCACTTTAATATATGAACCCTGTTTCAATGTTGTGTTAATACAACGCTACCATAAGGTTTAACACCTGATTGCATTAGGTCTTTATTGCAAAACGCTTGGTTCCATTACCCTCAGGGTTCCATCTCTGCTTGATAATTTCATTGTTTGTTAATGGCTCTGCCTCTGTATTCTCTGTCTCCGCCTCTACTGCTCGACCATTTCATCTATGCCTCTGTATTCTCTATCTCTGCCTCTGCTGCTCTGCCTCCTCTGGTTTTGCTTCCTTTCTCTTTCTCTGTGTCCTCTACTGTTCGACTGTTTCTATGTTGTCTCCTTTGCGCTGCTTTTCTTATCTTTTTGCTGCCCTGTCTCTGTAAATAAACTCTCCCTCTGATCTTCTCATGCTCCCTGTAAATGTTACTATACCATTTACCAAAAACATGATGTCTTCTCCTTTGCTTCTGCTGCTGTCCTTTTCCATCAATGACAACACTTCTAACACTTGAAATTTCATTGATATATACCCTCATTCGCTCCCATGACAAGCCATGCATGTGACTGAGGCCTTCCAGTCACTCCCATAGCAAGGCTTGCCAGTGACCGTGGACTTTTCCAGGCAGTTCTATGCCAGCAACCCTCGATTTTGTGCCACTTTTTCATGGCCAGGACTCAGGACACTACCTATAACTTCATGAAACCTACATAGATTAATAATAAAAAAGGAGAAAAGATACTAATGCAATCATTGGTGCAAGTAATTGATTTGACCCCTACTAGCCGTGACAGGAATTTCGTCAAACATGTCACAAATATGCAATCTACAGGTCATAACAACATATCTGAGCATAGGGTCTCATACTTATCTCATATTCGTAAAGAAGAATCGTTGGCATATCCCAATGGTTGCATTATAATCTATTGGTAAACTTTTTCATTGTAAATTCATTTACTAATCAAAACATGGTGAGAACCATACATCAATTATGTCATAAAACATATTCATAACTAGCATATAACCAACAAATATAGCAAGGATATAACATCCATAAGAATAAAATATGAACCATTACATTTACACATGAAATACCAAGGAGAAGAATCTCTTATTAATGAATGCAAAAGCCAACTAGGTCTGGGACTTCCACGAACCACCCGACCATATATTGGGATGAACCAAATATTTCTTTCATTCAATCACCCCCGTGCCATATTTCAAGAATGAATGTGGGAATCAAACCAAACCAAACGAAGTTTCCTCAGGATTTACTATAATCCCCATCAGATCTTTGGGCCCTAAAAAAGAAAGGATGCCACCAGATTTCTCCACTTACACCATGAGGAATTTTCCTGCATCCTAATATCTAGGCTTTACTGTATATCCTTCCATTCATTGTTCAAGGATTCCTAGGCCTAATCAAGATTCCACCCTCCAAGATTTATCGTATATCCCACCATACACCGGTCGAGGATTCCTAGGCCTAACTGAGGGCACAAACCTCTGGAATTTACCGTATATCCCGCCATTCACTGGTCGAGGATTCCTAGGCCTACCGAGGCTCACAAAATTCATCTTTACTGCAATCCCACCTTATCTGGTCCATGGATTCCTAGTCCTTATGTTATTTCTTTCAGAGACCACCTCACCTAGTTTCGAAACCATTTGGAAATCCACCTCAACCAAATACAAGATAACCCACCACACCATGGATATCTGGAAATGGAAAAGCAATGTTGAAGAACACTGTCACACCTGGAAAATCCCATGCCAATGACAACAAGAGAACCAAATACACACATGCATGTACCATACATCCCAAATCTAGCAAGGAAATCACACATGTAATTCGATACCTACAAGTAATCTCATTGTAGTCGCTTGTTCATTCCCTTCCTTGCTTGATCTTTGCTTCCCTTTGCCTTCTTTGTACTTCATTTTCTTTCCTTGATCCAAATCTAGAGTGCTCCAAGAAATCTCTAAGTGTCCAAGAGTGTGTGAGAGAGATAATATAGAGAGAGCTCGAAAACTAAACTAATAAAAGGTACCAATTGATCCTCATAAGACTTTTTATTAATGAGGCCTCTAATTTCTTTAATTTTCCATTATGTTCCTTCATTTTCCTCCTCACATGCAACCTATGACCTTTCGCCTTCCTTTTCTCCTAATTTCCATTATTTTCATAAATAAAATGCCAAAAAATTCCAATTTTCCTTTCCAATGCCTTTGTCATTGCCTTTACCAACTTCCTTAGCCATAATAAACCAAATGGACTGCCACAGTAGGATTTTTTGCCTAAAATTCAACTTGGAATACGTGTCCCATGACCTCGGTTATTATTTTGCCTTTATTAACTTTATTTACATGTTTTTTTTACCAGGACTGTTACGAAACCCTCCCCATTATGGAAACTCCATCCTCGGTGTTTGATGACACCTACAACCAACAAGACTTCTGAAAACAAAACATACTGCCCATGGAGTTTTATAACTTAGCTCGTTGCAATATTTACAATGAGCATCCTGCTGAGAAGAAAACCAACATGAAAAACATAACAACATGACAACTATAATGACATGACACCCATACCACTTATTGGAGCTTTATAACACATCTCATGGTGGTATTTACATCCATATACATACGTAAATATACCAAACATCACATCAAAACATATACCAACAACATTCGCTCAACCAAAAAACAGAGAAGGATACATAGCCCACATCTGATCTGACATCTCCCATGTAGCTTCATCGAGCCCAAAGTGTTTCCATTATACTTTAACCTACTCGATTACTCGGTTCTAGATCATGAGCATATTTCTCTAAAAAATACATCGTGGTTTCGGTTGGAATTCTCCTTCTAGTTCCACCTACAATACAAGTCATTCAATGACATGATCAACATCTTTAACATACTTCTTAAGAAATGACACATGGAAAATATCATGTAATCTCACTGTCAGAGGTAGTGAAATTTGATATGCTATTGGTCCAATCCTAAAGCAGCTCTTCTTCGGCTTGATTCACAAGTACACTTGTTCCCCAACCTAAAACTCCTTAGACATCATGTTCTGATATGCATAACTTTTCTTCCTGTCTTTTGTTGCATTTAGATTCTTCTCGATTACCTACATTTCCTGTTCCATTTATGCCAACATGTCTAGTCCTATCAACACCCTGTTCACTGGATCACTCCAACTGATGGGAGTATTGAAACTCTTCCCATATAGTTTTTCAAACAAACTCATCCTCAGTGACTCCTGGTAACCATTGTTATAAGAAAAATCAACCAACGGAAGGTACTCCTCCCATCTCCTCTACTGATGCATCACATACATCCTCAACATGTCCTCCAATATATTGTTGACCCTCTCTGTTTTTCCATCTGTTTGTATATGATAAGCTATGTTGAAGGCCAAATTTGTCCCTAAACCTGCAAACAACTCCTTCCAAAACTTTGACATAAACATAGCATCCTTTTTTGACACAATATTTCATTGAACACCATGTAATATTACCACATATCTGATAAATATTTGTGCTACATCATTAGTTGGATAAGTAGACTTCACTGGAATGAAGTGTGCTACCTTTTCCAACCTGCCTACCACGACCATGATAGAATCATGTTATCTAGATGTCCTCGGAAACCTTGTAATGAAGTCCATGGAAATGACCTCCCACTTCCACTTTGGAATCAAAATCAGCTGCAATAGTCCACCTGGATGCTTACATTTTTCTTTTACCTACTGACAGTCCAAACATCTAGACACAAACTTTTCCACGTCCTTCTTCAGATTTGGCCAATGATAAAAATTCTTCATTGTTGTCAATGTCTTCTGGTATCCTAGGTGACCTAAATATGGTTTTGCATGAAACTCTTGCAATATAGTCTTCTTGAGCTCATTTTTGTATGGCACGTATATCATGTCTCTAAATCTGATCAAATCATATGTTGTAAGACGATAGTCCACATCTTGATCACCTATATCCTTCTATAACATGTACATAAGATCCATATACCTACCATCCTATTGTCCTACCTGTAATATCTTATCATGTAATTTTTTGTCCCATAAGAACTCATAATTTTTATATGATTCACATGTTTCCTCCTACTAAGAGTGTTTGTAACCTTGTTCTCCTTACCCTTGATGTACCTGATCTCAAAGTCGAACTCACTGATCATGGCCAACCATCTAGCTTTCCTGGAATTCTAATTCAGTTTATAAGATAAATATCTCAATCCATTGTGATCACTCATCAATACAAACCTCTTGCCAGGAAGATAGTGCCTCCACATCTTCAATACATGGATTATCACTGCCAACTTAAGATAATGTGTCAGATAATTCTGCTCGTGCTCATTCATTTCTCGTGACTCATAGCATACTACCTATCCTTCCTACATAATGACTCCACCAATTCATTTGTACACACCACAAATTATTTGTCTGGATTTGCAATCTTTAACACTGGAGCATTCGTCAACAATTGCTTCAACTCTTCAAAATTGGATGCACATTTTGTTTTCCATTCAAATTTCTTGCCTTGGCTCTAAAGTGACATAATAGGATATACAATCCAAGATAAGTTCCTAATGAACCTCCTATAATGAAATGATTTTACCTCATCCACATTCCTAGGAGTTTCCCACTCCATGATAGCCCTTATATTTTCTGGATCCACTGATATGCCTTCCTTAATGGAAAAAGCATGTCCTCAGTAATGTACCTTTGTCTGAAAGAAAATACATTTACTGATCTTAACATGCAACTGATGCTCTCTCAGTAATCTCAATATTGTTGCTGTGTTTGGCATGTTCTTCCTCATTCTTGGAATATATCAAGATGACATCAATGAATACAATAACAAAATTGTCCAGATAATGACGCAACACACTATTCATCAAGCACATAAAAGAAGTTGGAGCATAAGTCAAATCAAATGGAACTACAACAAGATCATAATGCCTATACCTAGTTTAGAAAGTTTTCTTGTAGATTTCCTCTTTTTTAATGCGTACCTGATGATATCATGATCTCAAATCAATATTTGATAACATTGTTGCTCCCTTCAACTGATCGAACAGTTCATCAATCATCGGCAACATATACCTATTCTTGATGGTTACCTTGTTCAATTTCCTGTAATCAATGCATAGCCTGAGAGTACCATCCTTCTTCTTCAAAAACAACACTGGTGCACCCCACAATGATACACTTGTCCTAATGTATCCCTTGTCAAGCATTTCCTTCAACTACAACTTTAACTCTACTAACTCTAGAGTGCTCAACCTATATGGTGTCTTTGATGTTGGTGATGCTCCTGGTACCAACTGAATAGAAAAGTCCACTTCTATGTGAGGCGACAACTTTGAAATATCCTCTAGAAACACATCCTAAAATTGTTGTAAGACTGGGCACCTACTTAATATCTCTGCATCATCATCGTCCTTACCTTTATCACTAGAAATATGAATTTCAAATAACACATACCCTTTTATGTGACTGCACTTTTCTTACATAGGTGTCACCATTCTAAGATATATTCCCTTCTTATTACCCTGTAAGCCTTTATGTTCTCCATTGTCATCCAAGCACTCAATAGCCTTATCACAGTAGTCTAACTTAGTCCCAATATCATACCATTCAACTCAAATGCATAAGCTCCTACCCAATGATGAACTCTCTTCTTAGTACCTGTAGCCAACTACACTAACCAAGACTCAGCATGCACTTCTTTATTCAAACCACACTTATCCACCAATTTAGGTTTAACATAACTATAATTAGATCTCGGGTCAATCAAAATATAAACAAATTGATCACAGATATCATCGTCCATCTCGATAATAGATGTTTGATGATATGTCTGCCTATTATCCAATGTTGCATAGATCTGAGGAATGCTTTGCCTAACATCCCCAATAGTCTATGCTTCTTGTGCACTGTAAATATGAGGCCTACCACCCTGATTCTATGGAAAATACCCCTTAAGATGTTCCTTACCACATAGCCAACACTGCAACCATCTTGTACCATCACCTCTATTTTTTTTGCCTCCAGACTGTGACCCATGTCCATGTCTAACTACGTTGAACTTCTTATAAGGTGTGGCATTTTCCTTCTCTTCTACATTCTAAGGTCTTGTTCTTTTCAACTATCGTTTACCTTTAGATTTATCTTTTCCTTTCCAACCTTGCTGATATTATGCATTACGCTTTAAATGCTCATAATAGTGCTTCATTATCCCAATAACTTCCTCAAGTGACCGAGGCTCATCATACTCAATCCAATATCTAAATGATAACGGAAATTCACTGACAAATATTTGAAATTTATCCTTTTCATCCTTAAGATACGTTACATACCTCAATAAATCCATAAAATTGGTCAAATACTCCTCATTTGTAATTTATCTCATCTTTAACTCATAAAATTCCTTAGCTTTGCTCCGGATGCGGATGCCTAATGGTTTCGACGGGACATATGTCCCTGGCCACCTCCCAAGGCGCTTCGCATGGGGTGGCCACATGGCCCCCCATGGCGACATTAATATGGTCATCAATACGCATTTGCTCTGGGCAATAACTCCTCAGTGCCGTCACCTTCTCCTTCTTGGTCCGAACAGTCGACACCATATGGATGCTAGCTCGCGCTCTCCGGAATACTCTGGCCCTGTCAGTCAATCCTTGCAGCCCTTTCGCAGTATTTGCCCTGAGGATTGTGCTACGCCCTTTGCACGCACAATCACTGGACGCCGATGCTCGCTGCTCAGTTGCCTGGAAACTATCCCTGGATATCATTATTCGCATAGCAAATTCTGTCTTTCCAATTCCAATTCACAGGTCTCTCCCAGCGTTCACGGTGGTTTAGCCCCTATTCTAGTCGCGCCCTCCTATTCTTTTCTTGTTCACTCTGAGGAGAATACCATGCCGAGGCTTAGGCAGCGTATGACTTGCCGACGCGGAGCCTCTCGGGGCAGGTCTGCGAGTGATCGACCTTCCATCAGCTCTGGCGAAGATCCCTTCACTGAGCATTCTGAAAGGCGGCCTGCTCAGGACCACAATGCCCCTCCTGGCCACATTCATGGCAACCATCCCTCTGCTCCTCCTCTGGCCGCGCCCCCGAGCCCTGCTTTCTCTGTCCCTCATCACTCCGGCAGCCACATTCTGAGGCAAACCTCGCAAAGATCCGAGCTTCGATTTGACAATGCCTTCAATCGCCCTACCATCACTGCCTATATAACTATAACCCTGCGTGAAGAATCCACCATTTTTTCTCCTCTGGTGTCTGAACCTACGCCTTCTCCTCTCGACCCCATCCCCAACCCTGCTGCCATTCCCACTGCTGGTCCAAGCAAACCCCTTGTTACTGCTTCTCCCTCCCTGGACCATATTCACATGCAGGTGGAAGCAAACCTTTCAGGCAGAGACGGAGCTCAGAGTGCTGATGAAGATCCTGAGGAACAATACGGCTGTCGCATTGAGGAGGAGCCGCCTGCTCCAACCCAAATGCATTGACTCTGCTATGTCTAGGATCAGTATGGTATCTGCACTTGACTTTTTTGCAAGAAACACTGCTTTTTTTGTTGTCTATAGCAGCAACAGCTGCATGCTAGTTCTGTCTTTCTGTAGTTCTTTCATGATGAATGTAATAGACTCTTCACCGGTTTCCCATCTAAAGGGCGGTGTAACTACTTTTAAAGGAACTGGTTTCCCACTCTGGGCAGTTCGTCATCTGGATAGAACTTGGACTTCAAGCCCGGTTTCAGGCTCCCACAGCTAAACCGTAGCAGTTTTGTAACTTTATGTTTATATAATAGAATTAGCACAATTTAGCAAAAAAAAAAAAAAAAAAATTCCTTAGCTTTGTTGTCGTAGTGCCTTTTTGACAAGTACTTCTTCTTGAAGAGTATCTTGAATTCATGCCAACTCAGGTCTTATGTCCTGATGTCTCTAACCCATTTCACATCTTCCCACTAAATGTCTGCTTTCCCTTTGAGGTTGAATATAGATATTTTTTCCTTCATGTTCTTTGTATACTCATGCAACTCAAATAATTTCTTCATCCCAAGTAACCATGCCTCAACATCTTCCGGCTTCTTCAAATATCCATTAAATCTAGGTGGATTTTCTTTCTTGAACTCATCTGGAAAATATCCCTTATCACTCCTCTTGTAAGGATGATAATAATGACGATCATAGTGTCTGTCAAAACCATAACTATAGTAAAACATGTTTCCATCACCCCTCCTATCTAGAGTATCCAAGATCCTGCAATATTTGATCGTGTCATCCCTATCGGACATGTGCCCGCCATGAGATCTACTACCATATGCCCCATTATTCCTATCCTCCTACCCATGGCTGATCCGAAGTGGTCCCTATCTCTGCAATTCTGACGAACTTTGAAGGATTACTGCATTAACGTCTACTCGTTTCTCCTGTGCCTGAATGATCCCGTCATTATCTGTCTTGCAACTTATATTTTTGCCTTCAAGCTTCTCAATGTGTCTACTAAGTTAGAAGGATGCCCACTATTAGCATTGCATTTTTTCAAAGTCTAGTCACCATTGAATTTGTGTATTTGATCCTCTCTTTTCCCCTTAAGCTTTTGGTTGAAGGCCCTGGAGGGTTAAAAAGTGTGTCAAAGTTTTTATTATTTTCAACAAAATCCAAAAAGTTTGAGTCCAATAGTTTGTTTTTGTGTCTTAGAGTAATTAGGGTAAATTTTCTTCTAAATAAGTCTTTAACTACCTTGAGTAGTTAAGGCCATGGATTCAGTTTGAGATTATTATTTATCCATAATGATATCTTCTTAAAGCGAATGATCCAAGGTTAAGCATAAAATGTTAGAGTCATCTGTTATTTCAGGAATAACAGGAAATTGCTATCTTTTCTGAAAAGTAGTTATTTTCCCAGAAAATTTGGGTTCAAAAGCAACACAGAAATAGCTACATTTTCTACAAAGTAGCTATTTTCTCAGAACTTGTATAAGGATCTGAAAAGGATCTACTCAGGTGAAAAGGCACTACTCTTTTGGAACAATTGAAGGTTTTCTAAACAAAATGTACTACCATTTTGGAACATAGCCATTTCTAGTTGGAGGCTCACTAAAAAAAAAGTATTAGCTATTCTATTTACTAAGTTTAGTTAATCTAACGCTACTCATTAAAGGTGAAGCAGTTCAAAACTGATGTATGAGTAGCAGTTAGTTAATTATTTGATGGAGTGAAATATTTGGTGGAGTGAGTTGGCACCTAAAAGAAAATCATTATATTTCATGTCAGCTAACCTCACCGAAATCAAAGGCATGCAAAGACTAGGGGTCTACATTCACTGTTTCCTATAACTATTTTCCCCGAGAAAGCCACAATTCGAGGTTATCTTCCAGCAGATTTTTTAGGGCTTCGTGGCTTGCCTTTGTTCATTGTTTTACAGGTGTTCATCAATAGTTTAATAGGTTGTTAGTAAAACAAAATGGGTAAAATAAGTAAGGTAAACTGCTCAGAACCTTCTAATACGCGGTTTGTTGACCACCGTGTAAAGGCACAATTTCAGGCAACTGGATGGTATCTTTTTTTGAAGAAATTCTCAGGGGAGAATGTTGTAGTTGCTCAATCCTTCGCCAAATATTTTAATGGAGAGCAGGTCAAGTTGGGGTCTCAGACTTTCAAAATATCAGAAGCCATCATAGCATGAGCTACCCAGTTGTCGGCTTCAGGTGAGTCATAGTATAAAAGAAAAAAAAATTGCAGAGGATTTAAATGCATACATTAAACCTGAGCATGCAAATGTGAGTTGGACTCCTACCGCCCATATTTCCTATTTCAAGCCTGAATGGCAGGGATTTATCACTACAGCTCAACGTTATATCACTTGCGAGGGCAGGTTCTCTACAGTTCATCAGTGTCAAATGAGATATTTAACTCATATTTCGGGCTCTAGACCTATGAACCTCCCTTTCTTCCTTTACAAATCACTGGTGAAAATTTCTCAGAAGATACAACGAACCCCAAATTATTCGCTTCATAATATTTATCACCGGGGGTTAATTAAAATGTTGGTGGTGTATCATTTAAGGAAGAACAAAACCACGTGGAACAAGTTTTTAGCAGATGAGGGTTCAGTAGTATTAATTCAAGAAGAAAAGTGGGAAGGCCTTCAAAACAGAAGACCCGGGTGGAAGATTCGAACCCTACACCTATACTGACTCCTTTAAAAGCTAACCAATCATCTTCTGCATCAATCAGGTAGACAAGAAGCTCAGCTAGAAGAGCTACAGTTGAAGCTATTGTTACTACACCTATAATACAACCAGTAAGTAAGGTTTATACCAAAAAGCAAAGATTACCTAATGAGCCACAAACCCTAGGGTATTTCTGGCAAGAAAATGAAAGAAGGTATAAACAAAAGGCTACTCCAGTCGATAAAAATGTTATTTCTAAAGACATAGAAGAAGTGGCTTCCTCTTCAAGAAATAAACACAGAAGAAGAATGATTATGTCAGAAGGATCCTCGATGGAAGCTAGTAGTGTAGAGAAGGTCACCCCTGAACCATTAGCACAAATCCATGTTTCAGAAGTCAATGTGACTCTAGCAGCAGAAGAACTAACAATAGCTCAGATTTATCCCTCTCTATGTTCATCAACTAAGGGAAAGAGGAAAGTAACAAGATTTTCTTCAGAGATTAGGAAAGAGAGGGAAGAATTCAATGTGACTCCAATGGCAGAGGAACCAACAATAGCTCAGGTTTATTCCTCTCTAAGATCATCAGCTACTAAGGGAAAGAGGAAAGTCACAATCCAGTCATACTCATCATCAGAAGGAGAGAGTAGTGAAACAAAGGATGAAGATGTCCAGCGGAGCAGAGTTATTTAGGGAAGAAGAAGGCCTCCATATATTCAAAAACCTCATACCAGAGCCAAAAATAATCTTAGGCTAACTAGTAAGATAATAGCTAATCTTTCTCTTAGAGATGAGATTATAAATATAAAGGAGAGTCCAGAAAATGATTCAAAGCAAAAGAAGGCTTAGAAGAAGAAGAAACAAGAAGAAAAGAGAAAACCAAATAAGAAGCTAAATAAGGCAGAAGGTATTAGTTTTTTGTCTTATGTGCTATATTCCTAATGTTGAATATCTAAAGCAAGGCAAATCTAAAGATCAATATTATTTTGGGCCTATCTACAAAGTTATCAGAAATTGCTACATTTTCCAAGAGGTAGCTCTTTGTTTTGATCATAAGAAGATATAAGGGCAGGTTGTTTTGGTCTCAAGGGATGACATTAGACGGTGATTGAGAATATGTTGCTTCAGTGGTAATATTTCCTCTTCCCAGACAAGTGTTATCCAGTGAGATGTCTTCCATATGTCACATTCGGTTAGCAGTTGTTGCACTTTTTGTGGAAAAAGATCCAAGCCACATTCAGTTAGTAACTGTTGCACTCTTTATGGAGAGATATCTTCTAGAAATCAAGGATCAGTTAGCCACCTCAACTCAACAAGATTTATTTTTATATTATCAAGTTATATTTTCATACTTTTCTAAATCAAATATTGTACGTCAAACTACCTTCCTATTTTTTTTAGATAAACTTTAAATATGTTTCTCTATATTTAGAAAGTTGTACTAAAGTTCCTACAAAAGTCTTGCACTTTTTATGGATCTTTAATAGATTACCTTTTTGTATATATATTATGAAAAGCAATGAGAAAAAGGTTCGTGAGTTTATCATCTCATTGCATCCTGAATTGTGTATTTTTTGAACTTATAATACCCAAATACACTCTTGAGGATTTATGAATGTTTTGATGTGTGTATTGTGTAATTTCCTTATGTGTTTCCATATCTTACAGTTTCATTTCAAGATTGTGATCTACATATGTTGTCTCATGTTTTTATCAGTCTTATGATATAGAAATACATGGTTATCTATTTTTATCAATCTTGTTTTACAAGCTTTCTTGATAAGATGTGTATGGTAAGCCTATTCATAAGCATTCCTGTGACAGAAATATTTAATATGTATGATGAGATTCTTATAAGTATTGTAAAATATTTCTTTCATTAATACATTACAGGTCTGGAATCATTTGCCATCCTTTTGTCTAAGCAGTGGACTTCTATCCTAGAGACCCACTATTCTTTTCATATTCTCCTAACCATTAGATTACAAACTTATCTTTGCTACCACATCAAACAGTAGTACCCTCATGTCTGCATAATTTATCTATTCAAAATCCTTTTTTCAGTGTGTGATAACTCCAACCACCTTCCAAAACCTAATCCAACTATAATAAAATCCCTTGAGTTTAAGATGTGTCTGGTCAGTTACTTGATACAATCCAAGTGTTGATTCCAGCACTAACACCCACCACCACGTTGCTCATATGATCCATAGGGAGGGTCTACTGAACTTTAGTCTACCATCCTGTTAGTAATATTTAATCTCTTTCCTACCAGTATACCATGTCAGCTTAAACCAAAACATAGCATAATCAACATACCTAAGTATAGTTCAGGGGAGGATATATCATCTTCAATATTAACTAGATTAGCATGATACATGTATAATCATAATCATAGCAGTATATAAATATCATTTTAGGCATTATCCAATTATATATACATGACCATACCGACCACAAACCATGACCTCATGCTCGACAAATATCACCATATAAATGTATGCATAACAACATATAAGCATTAACAAATCAACATACACCCATGACAAATACATCCAACAACAACACCATCAACATTTACATGATGACACAACCGCAACCATGACTACCACCATGCATACACAACAAGCACATAGACCTCAAGCATAAAGAACACATATGCAACTGAAATGTGTGCATGACCAACACACCACCCATTCATTCCAAGGAGTTAACCATGCTCTAATACCACTCTTTGGTATCAGATATGCCACAAAGAGGCCGAAAATTAGACATCACCCAAAGAGAACAAAACCTTGCTCTGATACCACTCTGCAACACCTTCCTACTACATTTACCCAAGCTAACCGGTCCACTGGGGTAAAAATGAACATGAGGCTACTATGGTGTCACTACAAGGAAAATACCCTCTAGCAGATGTTTTTGAGGAACCCCACAAAAAAAATACCCCATACATCCATTTCTAGTAGAGGTTACTAGAGGAGGTTGGCGGGCGGATGGTTTTTTGGATGTTTTCCTCTCGGTGCGCTTATCATTAAACGTCGCCCTAGTGTGGAGGAACCTAGAAAGCACCGGTGCGGACCAAAACATTGGCACACCGGACACCATGCACTCCGTACACACCCGCCTGGTGTGTCTTCTTATTCTATAGCACCGGTGCATCACTACTCTTCCGCGCCAATGCATTATAAAACACCGCGCCAAAACCAAAACCACCCGGTGCGGTAGAAAGCAAACACATTGGTGCATCATAATACATCATGCCAAAACAAAAACCGACCAGTGCGTTTCTAAGAAACAGAACCGGTGCGCCTATAAACCACGCGCACCAATAAAGGGTTAAATTAAAATAATAAAAAATTACGGCAAAAAACTTGGATTTTTCAGTTTTCCAGTGGTCCTGAGCTCTCAATTACCGGTGTGCGCCCTACCATAGAATGCACCGGCGACACGAAAAATTGGCACACCGGACAGCGTGCGTGACGTACACACACCTCCAGGGTGTCCTATTACTGTAACGCACTGGTGCTTCAGCACACTTCCGAGCCATTGCATCATAAAACACCACGCAAAAAAAGAAACGCGTCGATGCGTTCTTATCCAAGAGCACCAATGTGCCTATAAACCGCACGCACCAGAATAGCGTTACAAAAAAAAAAAAAAAAATTAAGGCCAAAAAACTGGTGCTTTACGACTATTCCGCACCAGTGCTTTACGGATATTCCGCCCCAATGCATCATCAAAATTTCGCGCCAAAACTGAAATGTCTCGGTGCGGTGTTAGGGCACTTCCCTGGTGCATTATAAACAACGTGCCAAATTTGACACAGCCCGGTGCGGTTGTAGGTAAGCGTACCAGTGCGCCTATGAAACCCCGCGCACCAGAACAGGGTTAAAAAAAAAAAAAATGGCCAAAATACCTCATTTTTCACTTTCCTCAGTGCTTCAGAGCTCTCAAGCACCGGTGCCATTTCCCCTTGTCTGAGCTGCCCTAACATCGGTGCTCTCATTGCACCCATTACACACACTATTGCTCTGCATTGGCCACCAATCTCCAGCTTGCATTTGAAAAAACAATGGGCAAAATTTCTTTTACAAATTTTATAGCCATTATGCCTCCTCGACGGCGAAATGTAAAGGTAATTTTCTAGTTTTTCCATAATTAAGCCTTTTAGTCGATTAGAAATTGAAATAACCTTAAAAATAACCATTAAAAAAGAAAAAAGAAAAATTTGTCGCGCGGTGCACTAGAGATGTTCGGCTTGCACCGGATAGTGGTGCTGCCTGTAAAATTTACAGGCTACACCGCCACCGGTGCTAACGGTATCCGCACCGTTTCCGGGGTGGTACCAAAAGGCGCCCCGAATAATTTTAAACTAAAAAAATAAAATAAAATCCGGTGCACTCATTTATCGAGGTGCACCGTTGACCACGGGAATCATAGTGCAGTGCGTTGACAGAATTATCCGCCCCGGTGTATGTCAGTGCACCGCATTCTGGATTCCGAGAGGGTCAATGGTGCGGCCGGGTAAAAGACCGCACCGTAAACTATGTAATTGTCTAGAAGTCGATGCGTTGACACGACTATACACGTCAGGGCGTATATTTCAGTCAGCGCACTGCTATTCTGAACTTTGATAAAGGTAACGGTGCTTCAAAAATAGACAGTTGCACCGCGGCCGGTGTGTTGTATTTCATTAGGGGCACCGGCACCGGTGCGCTACATTCTTAAGATGCACTGTTACTGGTGTGTGACTGTTTTTATGGCGCACAGACTTGTCTATTTGTTTTTTTTTTCAAAAAAATATATATATGTATATTCCTAAATACATGTCTGTTTTAATAATAAAAAAAATATTTAATATGGCAATGATTCAGAGAGAAGAGGAGAAATAGCAGCAACAACAGGCTGAACAGTATGACATGGTTCGACAATGGGAGGCCCGAGAGAGGGAGAGAGATGCATACCCTCGCCCTATTACTGAAGATACCCAGGTGATCCTTAGACAAGTACGCCTCCTCTAGTTCTATGAGGAGGCTACTTCCCTAAAGGCCCATAGTGTGTTTTTGTGATATCTTATCCACAGGTGGAATGCCCACCGACTGGCTTTCCAGGTTGTTCCTGACCAGTGATACACACCCACTAAGGAGGATATTTATTTTATTATAGGACTATCGAGGAGAGGGGTGGATTTTCCCTCATTCCCAGACGTGCCAGCTGGTTGTGTAGCAGGGAGTCAATTAGTTTACTCCCAGAGATACATTAGAGCACATGTACTATCTCCTTCAGATTTTCAGGTACCTGGAGGTCAGTTACGTATAGGTGCTTTTGGTAGACAGGATGTGCAGTGCCTCTCCCTTATCATTTCGACCATTTCGCACAACACCAGTGACAGGCAATGCATTAGTTGCTCGCTTTTATATTATGTTGATTCTTTAGTACAGCAGCCACGACTTTTCAAGTGGTCTGCCATTTTTTTGCGGCAGTTTTGTACATCCTTAGATAGATATCATGCTCATGCACAAGGGATGGTTGTTTTGTTTTATTTTTTGAGAGGTTTCCAGAGGTGAGACCTAGTTTTGTTCGACAGCCTCGTAGGCTGATGTTTGAGGCCCAGATGCATATATGGGGGCAGATGATGCCCAAGAGGGGAGACACTTTGTTTCCAGCCAAGATATCACATGATTCACTGGACTTACTAGCCAGTGTTGACGGGTTGCATCCCTTCATTATGGTCCCATGTCCTTATTCTGGCTTAGATTGGTGAGGGTCTCCCAACATCCTTTTCACAGCTGATGAGCCGCCAGATGATAGAGGTAATATTACTTTTTTATTTATATTTATTCTAACATGTTCTTTAACTTGTTTTTATTAAATCGTGTAATGAAATTGTCTAATTATTGTGTACTTGTATATATTTTGCAGACATTGGCTCTTTTGATGGCGAGGAGATGTCGGGTCCACCACATGATCAAAGTGTGGAACCTGATGATGACGATTAGGACATGCCTGATGCCGAAGATGATCATGATGAGGATGAGGCTGGTGTAGCAAAGAGACATGCTCCTACTCATGGTGCACCGGTGCCGCCTTTTGCTAGGCGTGCTTGACCTGAGACTAGATATAGGAAGGAGTTGGGCAACCAAATCTTTTCATTTATTATTGATGCGAGCATCAGGCCCGCTCATCACAGAGACATACAGGCCGACGCTAGGCTGTTACAGATGTGGAGAGGCATGCCGCGTGACATGTATGGCCTGATGTGGCATGTCGTAGGAGCTACGACAACTATTACGTGACTGAGGAGGATTGTCCGTAGCTATAGGCGCAGTTGAGCCGCGGCACGTGATGGATATTCCGCAAGCAGCGACTCACATGCATCTCATGATCATTCACCTCGCGGCGCACCTGATGAGCATGAGGCTCCACTGGCAGCATCTGACATTCATCATGGAGATGAGGCTGGACCATCGGCCACGTCCAGTCAGTAGCCTGCAGCATCCATCAGTACTAGTCATGATCATGACCAGGCTGGACAATCAACCGTCGAGGTAGCACTATTGACTGAGCAGGCCTCCACTACTACTACTCATATTGATGTTGTACTACCACCAGCGGATGCATCCATCAGTACCAGTTATCATGATCATGAGCAGGCTTGACCATCGACTGTCGAGGCTGCACCCAGCTTTACTGAGCAGGCATCCACTTGTACTACTATTGATGTTGTTATACTACCACTGGCACGTGATCCATGACATTTATATTACAGTTGCATATTTTTAACATTATTCAGTTATATATATATATATATATGGTCCATGTATTTTATGTTCATGTTGCAGTTGTACTTAATTTTCATGTTGGTGATCATCATGATGTGGCGCATATTGTTAGGTCATTTTAGATATGTTCATTTAATGTTTAGCTTGCAGATAGATGTGTATATGTGATAGCATGAGTTATTTGACATATTGAGATGTATATTTGATGTTCGTGTTGTGATGATGCTAATATATAATGTTAATTTGATGTTTGAAAGTGTTTATTAGTCGAATATGATGTTTGTACGATAGTTATCATGATAGTGATGATGTTTATTATTTAATTTAATATTAAATGACCATGATATTTATTAAATATTATGTCGTGATTGTAATTGTAATTGTAATTTTAATTATATGTAAAATTATAAAATTGTATTTGTATTTGTACTAATTGTAATTTTAACTGTAATTGTATGTAAAATATTTATTAATGTAAAATTTTAATTGTAATTATAATATTTAATTTATTTTGAAATGATTGTAATTATATATATGAAAAATTGTAAAATTCTAATTCTAATTCTAATTGTATGTAAAATTCTAAAATTGTAATTGTAATTTTAATTGAATTGTATGTAAAATATTTATAAAATTTTAATTGTAATTCTATGTAAAATTGTAAATGTAGTTGTATGTAAAATTCTAAAATTGTAATTGTATTTGTAATTGTAATTTTAATTGAATTGTATGTAAAATTTTGTAAAATTGTAATTGTAAATGTAAATGTAATTCTATGTAAAATTGTAAATGTAATTGTATGTAAAATTCTAAAATTGTAATTGTAATTTTAATTGAATTATATGTAAAATTGTAATTGTAATTGTAAATGTATTGTATATAAAATTAAAATTTTAATTGTAATTCTAATGGTAATTCATGTATGTGAAATTAATGTAAAATTGTAATTCTAATTCTAATTCTAATTCTAATTATACTTTTAATTGTAATTGTATGTAAAATATTTGTAAAATTTTAATTCTATTAATGTGAAAATTTTAATTGTATTAATGTGAAATGATTTTATTAAAATTTTAAATTTGTAAATTTGCAGATAATTGTAAAATAACAAATCTAGAATAATACAAATTTTTGTAACATAATAAAGTTTAGAAAATAATGAAAATAAATGCATGTACTTTATAATTATCATTATTTTACTATGATCTTACATACAAAAAAAAAACTTTATACAGTCTGGTGCACTTATCATCTTAACACGCACCGGTGCGTCGTATTAATATGACGCACCGGTGCGTCAAAACTCTATCGCACCAGTAACAAATAAACACAAATAATAAAAAAAGCAACTCTATTTTCTTTAAGTGTAAAAAAAAAAGGGGCGGCAATTTGAAAAATGGGCGTCAAAATATTTTTGAAAAACTTATTTCATAAAATAATTCTTTAAATACTAAACACTTTTCATTATTTCACTATTTTTGCTAAAATTTTCAACTATATATTTGAAGGAAACAGACCTGGAGCAAGAGATCAGGAGGGCACTATGGAGCAGCGAAATACATTCGAACAGAAGTATTCAAACAATCAGAAACCAAACCACTGGTAATTCAAACCCTGTATCATAGAATTTGAAACCATCTCGTGATTAAATTTGATTTTCTTTTTACTTTTTTCTGCAGTTTTTTACTTTTTTCTGCAGTTTATCCATTTTTACCCTAAACCCTTCATTTTTTGTTTTTTCTCTTTCTTCTCCCTGTTTCTATGATTTCAGAATTAGGGTTTTTCATTTTATATTGACGTCCAACCCACGGGATGACTTGCATAGTCAGATCCCAATCCATTTGGCCATTGCGTGAATTTTTAAAAAAATGGATTTTTTTTTATCAGTGCGCCCTGCATACGCTACCGCATCGGTGCGCCGCACAAGTACTGTAGTAAAAAAAATGAAAACATTTTTTCTAAATCCATGCACCAAATCTGAAATGGGGCACCGGTGCTCCATTTAACTAGCCAAGCATCGTACGGTGTATTACACCGTTTTTGTGGTGTGTTTATAATAACCCCCGCACTGTTAGGTCTATTACACTATTTTTTGCAATGCATTTATAATACTAAACGCATCGTACTGTGTATTATACTGTTTTGTGGTGTGTTGTTAATATCCCCATGCACCGGCTGCGGTGCGGACCTCATGAAAGGCGCACCGGTGTCTTGAGATTTATTTTCTACCTGAAAAGTTGATCATTTATTTATAAATATATTAATGAATGATATGGTACAGGTTTCGGATTGATAAAGAAATGTCTGACAAGAGATCAAGTAACAAAATTATTGTTAACACATCAAGAAAAGCAAAAAAGGCAAGTTCTTTGTAAATTCTTTATAAAAAATATTATTTTTGAACTATATGTAAGTTTAACTAATATGTATTGTTTACTATGTATCATGCAGAACCACAAAATGACGAAGCTCGATATGATTATTTCTGATATAGGACCTATTAGCTCCCTGTAATCAACAAGATTGGCAAAGTCCGACAGCAGGGAGAACACTATTTCAACCACTTTGGGATTCTAGGATCTAGCCCTCCTGAATCCGGAGAGGGATCTCTCCAATAAGTGTAAATATGGATTTATCTTTAAGGTTTTAGGGTAATGATATGAGACTAGTTATGAATGCCGAGGGTTTTTGTTTTGTTTTGGATGGTTGAGCATGATTATTGCTTGAGTGGAAAGTTCTAAATGGAAATAGTTTCAAAGGTGAGAAGTTGCAAGCAAATAGAACAAGCTTTGGCCAAAAATATGGATGATTTCAAGTTTTAGTCCATTGGGCTATGGAGTCACAATAGGGTTTTAATTGAAACAAACAGGTTCAAGAGTGGTCTATGGGGCAAGTCATCTATGTCTAAGGATCTCTTTAAAGTTGATTTATGGAATGAAATGATACAACAAGAAGGGGAATTAAACAGATGAAGAACAAAGAGCAGCCCAGGATCTGGTAAGTACTTTGAAACTAGCCAGCCTTTGACAAACACTTAAGAATAACATAAAAGCAATCCAGGATCTGGTAAGTACATCGAAACTAGCCAGCCTTTGATATAATTTCAATAAAAGACATGTAAAAATAGAGGGGAACTTGAAGGAAACTATTGGAGAAGAAACTAACGGGTCGGGCTCACCACAAAACCTCTCCTAGCTCTGCTTTACTTGGTATACTTTCAAGACAAACACATAAAATAAAAAAGGATGGTCTAAGATCTGGCAAGTACTTTGAAACTATCCAACTTTCAACACATTCCAAGGGAAACTTTTAGACAGCCTTTGGGGAAAAAACTAGGACCAGGGCTCACCATATCTTCTTTAGTCTCTCTCTACTTAACATGAACTGAAAATCACTTTCAAGAACAATATCTAGCTAAACATTAGGATGAGGGAACACCGACATTCCTAACTGCTTGAACTGAATTAAATCATTCCTAAACAACACATATTAGAAGAAAACATTTAGATAAAGCTTATCAGTCAGAGAAGGGTATTGATATACAGTAAATCCTAACTCTATGCTTGTTGTTCTTTATAAGAGAAGATGAACAAAGTGGAAACAGAAATAAAATAACAATTTACAATAAGAAATAACATCACCGTAGACATAGACCAGGATCCCATAAATCAACTTGTATTGATGCTTCAAACCAGTTACAACTTTAAGTCCAGTGTTTCAAGTTAGCAATCATCTTCACTTCTCAGCCTAACTATTATATCACAAGCAGAGCTTCAAGAACCAGTGAACACTATTTACAATCAGAAGTCTCAAGCTCAAGTATATTTCAAAGTTCTGCAACCAACATTTTCTCATTTTCTACAAAAGTATTTATAGAAGAATGAGGAGGTGGGATCTGATAAAAGATTTCCCGGGGCAATTAATACAAACTAATGACTTCTCGGCCTTTAAGGGGCTCAATGGAGAAGTTTACAGATGTTTGTCTGTATCAATTGTTTTACAATTAAGATTAAAGCTCGGTGGGAGATTTTATTGACTTTTAGGCTATGTTTCAGGATATAATAACTCTGCTGATATTTTTGCATTTAAGTTCCTTGGCAGAATTAACTATTCGGCTGCGCTGAGGCAAATATCTTCTTTTCTGATCAATAACTTCGGCCTCTGTTGAATGCTTGTGGCTACAGGTGGCACTGTGGTAGCTGAGAGGAATCAATTTGCCTCTGATGTGGTTGTGGAGGCCTTTCTGTCTGATAAACACTTATGATTTTCTTTAACTGTGCTTTAATTTGGAGGATTAGGCTTTTGATAATCAATCTTAGCCGTAATCCCCCCAAAATTGTCTTCAATCTTTTGATTTGTTTTAATTCACTGTGTCTTGTTGATGTGCAGGTCTGCACAAGGCTCATATGGAATCAATGCCCATGAAGAAACTGATGAGACGTGGATTTGAACCCTGTGGAATGATCTTCCTTTTATGAATGAAAATGCAGAGGATCGTCACCCTCGGCTTTCATTTCCCTTTATTATAATGGGAAAATCCTTCGAAACCTGTAAAATACCCAAAATATCATGAAATCCTGGGTTTTTATGGTAAACTGCTTCAGAGGGTGTGGGGAGAGAGTGTGGCCATTGGATGGCATCATCCAACAGTGTAGATCTATTCATGGAGGTTAAAAGAAGAAAGTGGGTCAGAATTAAGTCGAAACCGTTGATCACACAGAGATTGATGGTCGAGATTGGTTGTAAGTACCCAAAGTGAATGAGTCACTTTATTTGGAAAATAGGAGAAAAGTGAAGAAAAGGGTTAAAAACCTTTGTTCCGGAGGAAAATATGGTGAAAACGGAGTTTGGGGTTCGGGATGATCGTGGACCGTCGGATGAGATCGGCCCACGTAATCAATGGTGGAGATTGCTTTAAAAGCGAACCGGCGGAAAACCTTTGAAACATATGAAAAACCCAAAATTTTAATATAATACTAAGTTTTGGCTATCGGGCGGGTTATATATATATGAAATGAGAAGGTGCCCATCTGCGGGGCCCGTAGTCTTTATGAAATGTGATAGGCCCAGGGCTTAATATATAAAGGGCCAATCGCAATCGGAACTTCGAACTTGGTCTTTCAATCTAACCATTTTGGATTTTTGCGATGCGATTGGCGCTGGGGACTTTAACTCTTGGTCCCATGCATAAGTTATATGAATCAAGCGGAGGGCGGATTTTATGTAATGGGGCTCAATCGCATCGGAGAAATGATGCGGGTCTTTCAATCTACCCATTTTTTCATAAAAAACATAACTCCGGCGGGTTTAGATCAAAACTTTAGGAACGTGGGTTTTTTCATTTACAAAGGGAAATAATGGATCGGAGATGAATTATTCGATGTTTTTAGCGCCCGATTGCGGGCCCACGGATTATATAAAACTAAAATAGGATCGGGGGCTATGTAAAAAGGCTTAATCGCATCAGAACTTTTAAACATGGCAAATAGACTTGCGCGCTAGGATTTTTGCGATGCGATAAGCGCTCAAATATCTTAGCGCCTGGTTCTAGCACCAGGGCATATAATGGGGAACTGGTTTAAGACTTAGCCCAAAGGGGCTTAAGTCTGTGGTAAACAAACTTATTTTTTATGAAATTTTTCCAAGTTTTTAATGGATTTGGGGGTTTCGGCATAGTTCAAAAAGGAGTTTTAAACCCTGTAAAAAAAAATTTATGAAAGGGGAATAGGGGAAAATGAAAAATAGAGGAATTTAATGAGAATGAAAGGGGTAAAAATGAGGTTAGTTTTGTGGTGGAGGGAGGGGAATAATTGCCTTTGCAGCAATATTTTTCTTATGGAATCAACAGAATTTGAAATGGAAACAGCAGTGACGATTGAAACAAAGGACATGATGTCTTCAAGAGTCTTCAAGAGATAACATTTTTTAGCAATAAAACATGTTCCTTGAAGGCTCCAAAATGTTTTAGCCACCATTTTGTATGACAAATTTTATTGGTGGCTAACAGTGGCTCCACTTGGGGATGGTGCCTTCTTGAAGGCATCAAGAACTTCAGACTTGCATTCTATGGGAGGCTGATCAGTGTCTCATCCATTGGGCTACCTTTCTTTGCTTGAATGATCTTCTTTTTCTCTGAAAACATATTAGTAGCCACAAAAACAATGGATCTTTCATCAACAAGCTTTCTACCTACCCAATCCTATTGATCTAACATTTTTTCTTCTTTAGAGTGCACTTGGATTGACAAACTCTTTTCACAACATTTTATTCTTTTGAAAGCATAAAACTATTCTAATTCTACTCCTTATTTCTCCATGAACTCATATTAAACAGTTGAGTCCATATTCTTCTCTACCTAATCTATCAATCTGTTAGGATTAAACAGTCTAACAGATTTTTATTCTCTAAATTCTATAACATAAATTTAAAAGCATTCAAGTCAGGTTTAAACAGTCTAACTTGATTCTGATCTATGGCATAAAAACAAGCTGCACATAGATATTATTTTGCAGAAAATTAGAACAAAATGGAAGGCTTAAGATCTGAAAGTTCAAAGCACTTCCTTCATCTTTTTACAGCTTTGTTTTGACTCTTGTTTGAGCAGTGTTTCTTTTATCAACTGGTTCAGATTTTAAGCTGATTAGAACCAGTTTTACCTCTGTTTTTTACTCGGAAAATACAACATATTTGAGTCATTTCTCTTTGGAAACTTAGGTTCAGATTTTGAGCATGTTTGAACCTTTAATTTCTAGTCTATTCTACCTGCTGATAAGCCAAGATTAAACAGTTTGGCAAATCGAATTCACTATCCTATCAGTAGTAAATTTAAAACTAATTAGTCAATATTAGGCTGTTTGACTAACTAGAAGTGTGATTTTTAGGAGTGGCATTTAAGCTTGCACACTTTCAGATTTGTTTCTCTTTTTGTTGGTATGGGGTTGTACCTTTATTGTTTTTACAATCTGCCCTCTTTTATTTCTTTCACTGCTTTTGTATTTTTTATTTTTCTAACTTTGAATGAAATGATGGATGAAATATTTATAATGAGAAAAAAGATAAAAAGGCTTTCACAACATGACATGGATCAAGAGAAATAATGTTTGAGCATCCTGCCATTGACAGGACCCTCAAATAGCTCTGTTCCATTCAACTCTTGTAAGAAAAATGCATTATTACCAGCAGCTGAATGAATGAAGTAAGGGCCAAGCCATAAGTTATCAAATTTTCCATGCTTTCCCTTATCTTCCCTCCTTGAGTCCCACTTTAAAACTTTGTCCCAAACATTGAAATTGATGGCCTTAGTTCTTCTATCAAAAAGATTTTTGATGTTGTCTTGCTTCTGCAATGCTTTGTTATAAACCTCCTCTCTGATTTGTTGAAGGTGAATAGCCTAATTTATCCTTCTGATCATGTCATTATCTTCAGACTGAATCTCTTGAATCAACTTCATAACTGGCACACCAAGGCTGGTTGGAAAGATTGCATCGGTGCCATACACAAGTTGGTAGGGTTACATGCCAATAGATTTCTTCAAAGTCAATCTGTCAGCCCAGAGTGCATGCACAAGCTTTGTGTGCCAAGACTTTTTGTTGTCCTCCAACAACTTCTTGATTATGTTCACTAAAATCTTGTTTTAGGATTCTGCAAGTCCATTACCTTGAGGGTAATAAGTCGTGAAATGCCCCAATGTTATCTGATACTGTGACAGAATTCAACCATCTTCTTTGATCCAAATGCTGCTGCATTATCAGTGATGATCTTGGTAGGGAAGCCAAATCTAGAGAGAATGTTAGTCTCCATAAATTTTATAATAACAGAATCATTGGCTTGCCTACAAGGAATGGCTTCTATCCATTTAGTGAAGTAGTTTGTGGCAGTGAGAATCCATTTATGTTGAGCTGAAGATGATGGATGGATTTCACCTATGAATTCAAGTCCCCACTGTTGAAAAGGGGCTTCAACAGTGATTGGATGCAGAGGCAGAGGTAGCAGCTTCCTTTTGCCTTCAAAAAGTTGACATTTATGACAGGCAATTATCATCTTATGAACATCAAGAAAGAGAGTAGGCCAATAGTAACCAGCCCTCAAGATTTTGTTGGCTGTTGTCTTCCAGTATAAATGGCCTCCACACTCTCCCTCATGGAACTCGTGCTTAACCTTCTCTGCATCATACTCAAGCAAACATTTAAGCAATATACCACTTGCATTCTTCCAATAAAGACATCTTTCTATAATGTAATAGTTTACAGCTTTCAATTTCAAAAACCTTGCCTTTGTTTTTGTCAAACCAGGAGGTGTATTCAAATTAAGCAAAACATAAAGAATATCAGCATACCAAGAGGAATTCATAAAATGGTCTTCAACCATGGGAGTTGAGATTTCCTCTTGATCGCCTAAAGCATTAATCATATTAATATCAAGAACTTCAAAATTGGATTCAGCCATTAACCTAGCTAGACCTTGGCCTTTGATGAGTTTAGTGGGCTTTATCTCTAAATCATATTCAAGAATAACAGCAATCCACTTACCCCTCTTACCATCTGGGTCCTGTGTTAGAATATCTTTCACAACTGAATTTGGGACAAAGGCTATGATGTGTGAGTGCAATACGTATACTCTGAAGTCTTTCAAAGCCTTAACCAAATCAAAGGCTTGCTTTTCCATAATGCTACACTTCAAAGGGGAATCTCTCAAAGCCTTGCTGAAAAATGCAATAGGTTGCTCTTGTCCTTGTGGATTTTTCTGTAAAAGGATAGCAGCTATTGTATGTTCTGATGCAAATGAAAAAATATAAAAATCTTTTGAAAAATCAGGACTTATTAGAACCGGTGTTTTGGTTAAGGCTTATTTCAACAGATCAAAGGACTTCTTTGCTTCCAAGGTCCATTTTACCCCCTGCTCCTTCTTCAACATGTTTGTTATATTCCTAAGGAGCTCAGCCAAGTTGGGGATGAACCTTCTCAAAAAGTTAATCTTTCCAATGAAAGATTGCACTTGATGTTTCAAGGATGAGAAATCTATAATATGGCCTCAATCCTCTTTGGATCTATCTTAATACCCTCTTCTGAAATAATGTGCCCAAGAATTTTACCTTCTTGGAGACCGAATAGTGTTTTCTTAGGGTTTAAAGATATACCAAACTTTCTGCATCTTCTGAAGACTGTTCTTAAATGTGCTAAGTGCTCTTCATCTGTCTTTGAAAAAACAGTAACATCATCAAGGTATATAATGATGAAGTAGCCCAGTTCTTCGGAGAATGTTATGTCCATGGCTCTCTTAAAAGTTGCTCTAGCATTCATTAGACCAAAAGGAATTTTCACATACATGAAAGTGCCCCAAGGTGTAGTAAATTTTGTCTTTAGTTGATCATCAGGGTGGACTAAGATCTGATTGTACCCTGAGTAGCCATCAAGCAAAGAAATTTTTCTAGACCCAACTACCCTTTGTAAAATATGATCCATCTTAGGTAAAGGGTAGTTGTCTTTCAATGAAGCTTTATTTAAGTCTCTAAAGTCTATACAAAGCCTGATCTCTCCAGTTTTCTTCCTAACAGACACCAGATTAGACACCCACTCAGAATATCTAATAGGGACAATAATACTAGCTTCATACATTTTCTTGATTTCCTTCTCAACCAATGGCAACTGAACAGGGTTTATTCTGCGCAGCTTCTATTTGAATGGTTTTTGGTTTTCCTTGAGAGGGATTTTGTGCTGTATTATTTCAGTGTCATAGGATTTAAGATCTTCGTAACTCCACACAAAAACATCAGAAAATTCCTTGAACAGCTCTATGTATTTGAGTTTGATGTGATCTGGTAAGGTCTTAGACAGTTTGATCTTCATTGGTTTAAGTTTACTGCCTATATTTCACTCTTCCACTTCAGTCTCTACAGGTTCCAGTTTTGGCTTCTTGGCCACATCGTTAAAATCAAACAACACTTGTAAAGGGGCCATACCCTTAGGCAAACTCTGATGATTAGACTGCAGAGTTTCTAACTCCTCTGTTTCTAACTCTGCAGTCAGTTCAGTTTTGTTTTCAAGTTTGCTAGACAGTAGATTTATATTGGTAAGTTCAGGAGACGGTTCTTCTTCACCAAGAAAATTTTCTTCACTATTGCAGTCTGTATCATAATCTGAATCTGAACTGTGTAGTTCGAATTCATTTCTGAATTGCATGAAGTCTTCTATTTGTTTGTCTCCATCAAACACCTGCCAATATTTTTCGTTATCAGGAACGGCTGGTTTGAATTTTATCTGAGTTGTGCAGTCTTTGGTTTCAAATGGAGTTAAGCATGTTCTAGTTGCAAAGGCTAAGTTGTGGGCCATGATATTTCTTTTTCTTGGGACAAAAATTACCTAGTATTCCTCAAAAGTCTTTAAAAGGTCCATGACATCGTTTCGATAGGCCCTAAGTCTTGGGTGATTTGCGTTGTATTCCCCGTTGACTTGCCTAATGATTAACTCAGAATCCCCATATGCTTTGATTCTCTTGGCTCCTAACTTTTTCAACAAACGCAAGCCTAAAAGCAGGGATTCATATTCTGCTATGTTGTTTGAACACTGAAAGTTTAATCTACATGAAATGCTCTCTGTGTGGTTGTTTTTAGTGTCACAAATCCAGACACCTGCACCATCATTAGTTCTAGTGCATGACCCATCGAAGTTCATACTCCACAAAGGACCAGTTTTGATTTGATCTTGGGTACTGTCCTCTACAACTAAAGTGCTTTTGGGTTGTTGTGGAATATCAGCACTTAGTTGAATTTTTTTCAACTCCTCGGGTTTTTCGCTGTGTTGAGGGTTGCTTTCTTGACTATCAAGGTTTAACAGTGAAGGACACATGACTTGTAGTTCAAGACCAGTGTTCGGTTTGCTAAAGTTTTCAAATGCAACAAACTGTTATGACAATTCTGTAGTGTTTACCTCCTCCTCTCTATCGGCCATTAATTCTGTTAAAGTGACTTGTTCACTAAATGATTCATCGTTAAACAGGATAAAAGAATCGAGGCCTGTATTTACAGAATACAGAGGATAATTTTGTGGTTTGTCTTGGCTTGTAACTGTGTATTGCATATGGGAATCCTTATAAAGTCTTCTTGTTTGATTTAAAACAGGGATGGTCGCATAGGTCATGTCCATCTGCATAGTCCCTTGTAACTTAGCCCCCCAAGATCTTGATAACAACATTCCATACTTTGGGGGAACATCAGCCACAACAATATCCATGACTAAGCATTTGGCTGGAATCTGTGCTAAGTTAACGCAGAGGTCTTTGATTAATCCGAAGCATTTTACTCTGCTCGAGTCAAAGGAGTAAAGGTCTTTATAAGGTCTAGTGATTTCTAAACCAAGGCTCTCCATCACGGCTTTAGGCATTAAATTATGAGAAGCCCGGGAATCATGCATAGCGTTGTGAAAAATTTTGTCATGAACATTTAAACTCACATAAAAGGGAGGAACGGGTCCCTCTTGATACTTACCTTCTATATTTGGACCAAAAATAAGCTCTGGTTGGTCATCATTAAGATTGACTGTGTCATTATTCTCTTCAATGTTTAAAGCCTTCAAAATTTGGGTCCTATATACATTCTGGGCAGCTAACTCAGTCAAGGGAATGGAGATTTTAATTTTGGAAATTTCCTGCTCCAGGCTAAAAGGAATTTGATTATTTGAAGTACTTGTCTCAGCCTTATTAGCTGCCACTCTATCAGCAACATCTGCTTGCTTATTTGTTCTATTTACATTTGAAAAAATGGTTTTAACAGGAGTACTAGCTGAAGTGTTAGTACTACTAAGGTATGCACTCTGTTTTGTAATGTTTTGAGTGCCTTTCTCTTTACCTTTATCAGAATTTACAGCTACTGTTTTGTCCTTCTGTTTGACAACTTTAGGCTTAGTTGTAGTGTTGTTTTGTGAAGATTTGTCAGAGGTTTTAGTGTTGGAAGTTTGTTGACTAGTTTTGCTTCTAAGGTCATATTCTCTTTGAGATTCTATGATGACATTCTCCATGTCTTGATAATAATTTTCATCATCATCTCTTTTGTCATCATAAGGTGTGTAAAGACCTTTTTTTCTATCATAATGAATCTCAAAGTCATCATTATCTACTCCCAGCATGTTGATATCATCTTCCTCTATTGGTTCATCTGTTTTCTCAACCTCACTTACATAGTTTTGATGAAAGGGAGGAGTGATCTATTGATCATCTTCCCTAGGTCTATTTGGAGGTTGGTTCCTTCTAAAATTATGATTTTGGTTCTGGTTTCTATTTTGAGGAGCGGTTTGGTTTTGACTTGCTTGTGCTCTCTCAAAGATGCTCATTCTCTTCATCATCTCCTCCATCATTTTCTCCAACTTTGAGCTGGAAGTAGAAGGGGTATATTCCTCTCTAAAGGAAACTCTCTTCTCATTTTTCATTCTTTCTCTCTTCTCCATTAAGTTCACTTCCACAGCAAGAGCTCCTTTTTTCATTTCTTCAAGAGTTGCAGGATCTCTCTCTCTCAGCTGATAGTCCATCTAGGGGTCAAACCCTTCAGGAAACTTGTTTAGAGTTGAGCCTTGTGGAGGTTTTAGGTCTAGGGAAAGTGCATTATACACATTGTTAAATCTGGTGCAGTAAGCTTGCACACTTTCCCCAGTGTTTCTATGGAGGTTCTTGTAATCAGAAAGGACCTGGAGAGCATTCTTCTTCACTTCCCATTTGTTTAAGAATGTCTGATGGAAGGCTTGGAGATAATTTATGCTGTGGGGGGTTAAGCCTTTAAACCATTTTCTTACTTCTCCCCCCAGACTCTGAGCAAATAATCTAAGCTTGATAGAATCATCATCAATTTCATTTCTGTCAAAGTAGTCATTCATCTTATCCACATGTTGTGATGCAGTAGTAGCATTACTAGCATCATATAATGGAATTTTGGATTGATAGTCCTGTGGAAGATTGACTAATGGTACAGGAAGGACTAAGGGAGCATACCATGCTTCCATGATATGGGGTGGAGGTGGATTTACAAGAGGTGGATTAACAAAAGGTAAACTGGGTTGAAGTGGAGTGGTTTGGATAGTGGATGTAGGACGAATAGATGTGGATGGACCAGGAATAGATTGCTGAGCTGATCTTGGATGAGAGACACCTAAATTGGAAAGGAAATGTGAATTAGGTGGCGTTGTTTCTCTACTACCCGGATGTTCACTTGTTTCAGGAGATGAAAGTAAAGACTCAGAATCTAGCTGATATAAATCACCAAGAGACCTAGTTCTAAATGGATTTATTAGATTTGTTTGTGATTGTTGCAGAGCTGCAAGATTTTCAGGAACTGAATTAGCTCTCAAGGGTAATCTGAAAACAGTTGAAAATTTTATCTTAAGAGACTTCCTAAGTATACTTTCTGGGTTATCAACTATCTCAGGTGGGTCAAGGTCAGGATAGGCTCTAGTATGAATCTTTCTAGGAGCCACTATGTTGTGTTTTTCAGACCCAAATAAACAAGAAAAGTTCAACCAGATATGACAATCTTTAAGAGGTCAACTAATCTGTTTTACACAAATTTTAATCCTACAGTCCTCTAACTGAGTTTGAATGATATTATAATCATAAGGGTTCTTCCCAGTGGAGTTTTAAGGTCTGTTGAGGATTGTGGAGTCGCCAAGTGGAATTTTTTAGCTCTTTTGGAGGTAAAAGGTTTTATGGTCCACCACCATGTTTATTGAATTCCAATCTAAGATATTTTTGGGTTTTCTGAGTTATTTTTCAGTCCTATTGGTTGATAAAGAGTGTTCTAAATCTGTTTCACAACTTAGCTACGGTTATGAGACAAAAATAGTCTACTCTTATGGCTAAGCCAGCTGATTTTTCAAGGTTAGATAAAGTCTTATGAGAATCCTAGGGTTTGCCTAGTTTTTCACTGATTCAAACAAGTTTTACCATGATTACCACCACTTGGTAGTGCTTGAAAAGGCTGCTTTTTACTCACAAGGTTTATTAAGTTTGAAGGGAACCTAAGATGAAAATTCAACTCGCTTCCCCAGCGGAGTCGCCATAGATGTTATGCTTAACAGTTCAACCAGCTAACAATTTGAAAGAAAGGAATTTCTGATGTCTTATGATTATTTGAAATGAAAATCGCTCAGATTCCCCAGTGGAGTCACCAGAGATGTTAGCTCCCTATAATCAGCAAGATTGGCAAAGTCCAACAGCAGGGAGAACACTATTTCAACCACTTTGGGATTCTAGGATCTAGCCCTCCTGAATCCGAAGAGGGATCTCTCCAATAAGTGTAAATATGGATTTATCTTTAAGGTTTTAGGGTAATGATATGAGACTAGTTATGAATGCCGAGGGTTTTTGTTTTGTTTTGGATGGTTGAGCATGATTATTGCTTGAGTGGAAAGTTCTAAATGGAAATAGTTTCAAAGGTGAGAAGTTGCAAGCAAATAGAACAAGCTTTGGCCAAAAATATGGATGATTGCAAGTTTTAGTTCATTAGGATATGGAGTCACAATAGGGTTTTAATTGAAACAAACAGGTTCAAGAGTGGTCTATGGGGCAAGTCATCTATGTCTAAGGATCTCTTTAAAGTTGATTTATGGAATGAAATGATACAACAAGAACGGGAATTAAACAGATGAAGAACAAAGAGCAGCCCAGGATCTGGTAAGTAATTTGAAACTATTCAGCCTTCGACAAACACTTAAGAATAACATAAAAGCAATCCAGGATCTAGTAAGTACTTCGAAACTAGCCAGCCTTTGATATACTTTCAATAGAAGACATGTAAAAACAGAGGGGAACTTGAAGGCAACTGTTGGAGAAGAAACTAACGGGTCGGGCTCACCACAAAACCTCTCCTAGCTCTGCTTTACTTGGTATACTTTCAAGACAAACACATAAGATAACAAAGGATGGTCTAAGATCTGGCAGTTACTTTGAAACTATCCAGCTTTCAACACATTCCAAGGGAAACTTTCAGACAGTATTTGGGGAAAAAACTAGGACCAGGGCTCACCATATCTTCCTTAGTCTCTCTCTACTTAACATGAACTGAAAATCACTTTCAAGAACAATATCTAGCTAAACAGTAGGATGAGGGAACGCCAACATTCCTAATTTCTTGAACTGAATTAAATCATTCCTAAACAACACATATTATAGGAAAACATTTAGATAAATCTTATCAGTCAGAGAAGGGTACTGATATACAGTAAATCCTAACTCTATGTTTGTTGTTCTTTATAAGAGAAGATGAACAAAGTGGAAACAAAAACAAAATAACAATTTACAATAAGAAATAACATCATCGTAGACATAGACCAGGATCCCATAAATCAGCTTGTATTGATGCTTCAAACCAGTTACAACTTTAAGTCCAGTGTTTCAGGTTAGCAATCATCTTCACTTCTTATCCTAACTATTCTATCACAAGCAGAGCTTCAAGAGCCAGTGAACACTATTTACAATCAGAAATCTCAAGCTCAAGTATATTTCAAAGTTCTGCAACCAACATTTTCTCATCTTCTACAGAAGTATTTAAAGAAGAATGAGGAGGTGGGATCTGATAAAATATCTCCCAGGGAAATTAATACAGACTAATGACTTCTCGGCCTTTGAGGGGCTTAATGGAGAATTTTACAGATGTTTGTCTGTATTAATTGTTTTACAATTAAGATTAAAGCTCGGTGGGAGATTTTATTGACTTTTAGGCTCTATTTCAGGATATAATAACTCTGCTGATATTTTTTCATTTAAGTTCCTTGGCATAATTAACTATTCAGCTACGCTGAAGCAAATATCTTCTTTTCTGATCAATAACTTCGGCCTCTATTGAATGCTTGTGGCTACAGGTGGCACTATGGTAGCTGAGAGGAATCAATTTTCCTCTGACGTGGCGGTGGAGGCCTTTCTGTCTGATAAACACTTATGATTTTCTTTAACTGTGCTTTAATTTGGAGGATTAGGCTTTTGATAATCAATATTAGTCGTAATCCCCCCAAAATTGTTTTCAATCTTCTGTTTCTGCTGTGGCAGGTCTTCAACACTAGTACTCTTTTGATTTGTTTTAATTCATTGTGTCTTGTTGATGTGCAGGGCCGCACAGGGCTCATATGGCATAAATGCCCATGAAGAAACTAATGAGACGTGGATTCGAACCCTGTGGAATGATCTTCCTTTTATGAATGAAAATCCAGAGGATCGTCACCCTCGGCTTTCATTTCCCTTTATTATAATGGGAAAATACTTCGAAACCTGTAAAATACCCAAAATATCATGAAATCCTGCATTTTTATGGTAAACTGCTTCAGAGGTTGTGGGGAGAGAGCGTGGCCGTTGGATGGCATCATCCAACGGTGTAGATCTATTCGTGGAGGTTAAAATAAGAAAGCGGGGAAGAATTAAGTCAAAATCGTTGATTGCGCAGAGATCGACGGTCAGGATTGGTTGTGAGTACCCAAAGTGAATGAGTCACTTTGTTTGGAAAATAGGAGAAAAGTGAAGAAAAGGGTTAAAAACCTTTCTTCCAGAGGAAAATATGGTGAAAACATAATTTGGGGTTCGGGATGATCGTAGGCCGTCGGATGAGATCGGCCCACGAGATCAACGGTGGAGATTGTTTTAAAAGCGAACCGGCGGAAAACCTTTGAAACATATGAAAAACCCAAAATTTTAATATAATACTAAGTTTTGGATGTCAGGTGGGTTATATATATATGAAATGAATAGGCGCCCATCTGCAGGGCCCGTAGTCTTTATGAAATGTGATAGGCCCAGGGCTTAATATATAAAGGGCCAATCGCAATCAGAACTTCGAACTTGGTCTTTCAATCTAACCATTTTGGGTTTTTCTGATGTGATTGGCGCTGGGGACTTTAACTCTTGGTCCCATGCATAAGTTATATGAATCAAGCAAAGGGCAGATTTTATGTAATGGGTCAATCACATCGGATAAATGATGCGAGTCTTTCAATCTACCCATTTTTTCATAAAAAACATAACTCCAGCGGGTTTAGACCAAAACTTTAGGAAAGTGGGTTTTTTTATTTACAAAGGGAAGTAATGGATCAGAGATTAATTATTTGATGTTTTTAGCACCCGATTGTGGGCCCACGGATTATATAAAACAAAAATAGGATCGGGGGCTGTGTACAAGGGCTTAATCGCATCGGAACTTTTAAACATGGCAAATAGACTTGCGCGCTGGGATTTTTGCGATCCGATAAGCGCTCAAATGGCTTAGCGCCTGGTTCTAGCACCAGGACATATAATGGGGAAGTGGTTTAAGACTTAGCCCAAAGGGGCTTAAGTCTGTGGTAAACAAACTTATTTTTTATGAATTTTTTCCAAGTTTTTAATGGATTTGGGGGTTTCGGCAGAGTTCAAAAAGGAGTTTTAAACCCTGTAAAAAGGATTTTATGAAAGGGGAATAGGGGAAAATGAAAAATAGATGAATTTCAAGAGAATGAAAGGGGTAAAAATAAGGTTAGTTTTGTGGTGGAGGGAGGGGAAAAATGGCCTTTGCAGCAGTATTTTTCTTATGGAATCAGCAGAATTTGAAATGGAAACAGCAGTGACGATTGAAACAAAGGACATGATGTCTTCAAGAGTCTTCAAGAGATAACATTTTTTAGCAATAAAACATGTTCCTTGAAGGCTCCAAAATGTTTTAGCCACCATTTGGTATGAAAAATTTTATTGGTGGCTAACAGGACCAGAAGAGCGTAAAAGTTTAAAAGAAAAATTGCAAAAGAATGAATCAGGTGAATGAAAAAATAATATCAATCCAATATGAGTTTCTTTTTTAAATTATCATTAATAATATACTTAAAATTATTAGATAACATGTGTCAAACAGTCTACTAATTCACATTTGTTTAATGTTCTACAGGGACCAACAACTCAAAAAAGGAATGTTGTTCTAAGAAAAGAAAAAAAATAGAACATGCAAATGAAAATGAATTTCTCCTTATCTCATCTGGAGTGGTGCTGGAAGTTAACGAAAGGGGGAAAAACTTTTACAAAAGTTTGAGGGATCCAGTGGAACGAATGTATAGACTTTCTTTCCAACAACAACAACGTGCTTCAAATGTAATATGTAATCATTGAATTTTTCGATCATTAGGTACAATAAATAAAAAATTTAGCATTAAATATTAATTTTAAAGAATTTTCTTGTAGAAAAGAAAAGAAAATGGAACCCATTCAGCACATAAAACAGGACGACAACGAAGAAAATGGTTGATCTCTAAGTTTGTGAGTAATTGTTACTTCCTTATAACAACTTAACTAGATTTCATTTTTTTTATTTTTTAAGTTGTTTTACAAAAATCATCATTGAATGTCTTCAAAGAGGTGCTAAAATACAAAGAAGAACCATCAGACGAATTGATTGAAATTGGGTTAAATATGGGTTGTGAGTATATGTTGGCATATCAGAATTTAATTGTGGAATTTATAAGCATCTATGGATCTTGTTTTACTTAGCTCCGTCTATAATTAATAGAACAAAAACATCTTTTATATTAAATATATGATTTGTTATGGGGTATAAAAATTGCAGGAAACAAAGTATGCAACTGCGCCAATAGATGAAATTTTGAAAAATGGCATGGTACATGGTTTTGAAAGAATGTGTATAGTTTATGAGTCAATTGTTGCTATGGTACGTCATTTTTCTTTTCAATTTACATTGATGTATATTATTTAATATTCCAATTTTCATTATTCTCACCAATGTATATACACTCATTTCAGTTTATTTTTATGTTTGTAGATGGAAGGTGAAGAAGAAGAAAACAATCAACGTCGTGAACACAACGTTCCAGAAAATAACCCAAGTCATGGAAGTAGCTCTAGCAGTGACAGCAGTTCAAGCGAAGAATGATGATCACTATGTTTGGATATCAAAGGAAGGTGTTTTATTTTTTGAAATATGGCTGTGAAATCAGACATTTTCTTTAATGTAATGGACATAGTGTCCAATTGAAAGACAAAGGGATACGAATATTAATTGTCCCATTTTGTATGATAAAGACTGTCTTATTCATATATATTATATATATAATCATAAAATATGTTTTAATTTATTCTATTGTGTTCTCCATTGTCGCTATTGCGTTCTCCATTGTCGTTCTCAAATGCACTAATAAAAATTTAATTCATATGAATATTGTTATAAGATATATATCTGTCGACTTTTGATGAATAATGAATTTTAAAAACCACAATAATTCTGATATGATATAACAAATTAATCCAAACAGCACAATCAAATGCATTAATAAAAATGTAATTAATATGAATATTGTTATAAGATGTGTCAACTTTTGATGAATAATGAATTTAAAACAATCACAATAATTGGACTGTCACAGGTCGATGTTTCTAAAAAAAACAAAATGAAAACTGGTGCGTGTCAGTAACTGTCAATCGGTGTGTTTATGTCTCTATACGCACCGATGCGTTTATGATCTATGGGCACCGCACAAATACCGATACCAGTTATAAATATCGGTGTATTTGTGTGATACTACGTACTGGGGCATTTATGTATCTATAGGCACTGGTGCATTTGTATGATTCATGTGCACCGCACGAATATCGATACCAATTATAAATCTCGGTGTCTTTCTATGATATGGCGCACTGATGCATCATAAAGGTATACGCACCGGTGCGTTGATACGACCTATGGACAGCACTCAAATCCCAAGACCAATTAGAACGGCCCCGTGCGTTGTATCACCAACACTACATCCAGTGTTTTTTTATACATTAACGGCCTGGTGCATTCTCCCTAGACCGCCCTGGGGCGCCTTTTGAATGTACGCACCAGTGCGTTAAAGCCAGAGTAGCGCACCGATGAAAAAACATCCATAGGAACCTCTGGCCGCCCATTTTTTTTAGTTGTGTTGAATTTCCGTTAAAAGCTCTGCCAATACCTCCGTACCCAGAAACAAATGTGGTAGCATATGTTTTTTTGACAATTTTGGCCAATTTTATAACACTAAAAACCTCCTTTATAACCTCCGATAGAGGGTCTTTTCCTTGTTGTGTGTGATTCAAATCCCCATGTATAGTTAAGGAAGTGGAATTGACATAACAAAACCACACTGACCTTCCACACATGCTACAGAACCTTCAGGGGCCAACCAAACCTTCCAAGTGGCCAACCCCTGAGACGACTTGAAATTTCACTAATCTAGACCCTCAACCACTCCCATGAAAAGCCATGCATGCAACTCAGGCCTTCCATTTTCTCCCAGAGCAAGTCATTCTAGCAACTGTGGACTTTTCTAGGCAGTTCTATGCCATCGACCCCAAATATTGTGCCACTCTTTTAACACTGGGACTCAGGCCACTACCCAGAACTTCATGAAACCTTCGGAAATGAATAATAACAATGGAAAAAAGCTACTAGTGCAATCACTGGTGCAAGTACTTGATTTAACCCTTACTATCCATGACATACATTTCGGGAAACATGTCACAAATATGCAATCTACGGGTCATAGCGACAAATCTGAGCATAGGGGTCTCATACTTATCTGAGATTCGTAAAGAAATTTTTTTGCCATATCACAATAGTTTCATTATCATCTATTAGAACATATATTAATTGTGCATTCATTTTCTAATCAAAACATGGTGAGAACCATACATCAAATTTGTCATAAAACATACTCATAACCAACATATAACCAACAGAAATAACAAGGATATAAAAACCATAAGAATCACATATGAACCAATAAATTTACACACGAAATACAAAGGAGAAGAAGCTCTTATTAATGAATTCAAAATCCAAGTCTGGGACTTCCACGAACCACCCCACCATAGATTGGGTTGAACCAAATCTTTCTTTCAGCCAATCACCCCCGTACAATATTCCAAGCATGAATGTGGGACTCAAAACCAAACTAGACCAGTTTTCTTCAAGATTTATAGCAATCCCCACCAGATCACTAGGCCCTAAATAAGCATGGATGCCACTGGATTTATCCACCTACACCACGAGGAATTTTCCTTCCTCCTATTCTCTAGGCTTTACCATATATCCCGCCATTCACCGATTGAGGATTCTTAGGCCTAATCATTAATCCACCCTCTAAGATTTATCGTATATCCTACCATACACTGGTCGAGGATTCCTATGCTTGACCGAGGGCACACACCTCTAGAATTTACTATATATCCTGCCATTCATCAGTCGATGATTCCTAGGCCTACCGAGGCACATAAAATATGGCTTTACCATAATCCCACCTTCTCTGGTCTAGTGATTCCTAAGCCTTGCGTTCTTTCTTTTAGAGACCACCTCACTCAATTTTGAAACCATATGGAAATATAACTCAACCAAATACAAGAGAACCCACCACACCATGGCTACCTGGAAATGGAAAGGAAAGGTTGAAGAACATTTTCACACCTAGCAAACCCCATGCCAATGAAAACAAGAGAACCAAATATACACATACATGCCAAATCTAGCAAGGAAATCACACATGAAATTTGATACCTGCAAGTAATCTTGTTGTAGCCACTTGATCCTGATCTTCCTTGCTTGATCTTTACTTCCCTTTGCCTTCTTTTTCCTTCCTTTCCTTTCCTTGATCCAATGCTAGAGTGCTCCAAGAAATCTCTAAGTGTCCAAAAGTGTGATAGAGAGAAAATAGTGAGAGAGATCCAAAACTAAACTCACAAAAGGTAACAACTAATCCTCATAAGCCTTTTTATCAATGGGGCGTCTAATTTCTTCAATTTTCCATTATTTTCCTTCATTTTCCTCCTCACATGAAACCTGTGACTTTTCACCTTCCTTTTCTCCTAAGTTCCATTATTTTCATAAATAAATTGACAAAAAATGTCATTTTTCCTTTCCAAATCCTTTGTCATTGCCTTTTCAAATTTCCTTAGCCATAATAAACCAAATGAACACCCACACTAGGATGTTTTCCCAACATTCGACTTGGAATATGTGTCCCATGACCTTGGTTATTATTTTTCCTTATTAACTTTATTTACATGAATTTTTTACGAGTGTTGTTAGAGGACAAATGGGGAAACCAAAGTGATCTACATGATGAATCAATAATTCCTAAAGAAATAAACCCCGCACAAAATAATTAACCTAAACAGAGAAGCTAAAATTCTACTAGTTTGTCGCCAAGTGTTGCCGCTGCTACAACACCCTCCAAAATTTTGGCCTACATTCAAATTTCAGAGCCTAATTTGACGTTACATATTGTCGTCACAAGCATTAGGACTTGCTGCATATGTTTTCTCTAAGTGTTTTTGTCCCATTTCCAGGAAAATCAAAGTGTCGTCCTTTAGCATGTGGAGTATCATATGTTGCACACAAGCCAATTTTGGTGATTTCAAGAGGTAATATTTGTGTAAATGAGTTGTTTTTACCTTTTAAACATGTGTCACACTCATTTCTAAAGGTTCAAGCACTATCACACAAGTGTCGTAACGTTCGTCGCAAAGTGTATCTTTGGTGTCATACTTGTTTTCAATTGTCGCAAAGTGTATCTTTGGTGTCATACTTGTCGAAGGGAGTATGTTGTTCATTTGTTCTGAATGATCTATGTTGTGTCGTCAAGTTTTCTAAGTGTGTGATCACAATCAAGTCTTTTCATTGTTCACATTAGTTGCACGGATCCCATAATTAGACAAATTTGGAAAACTTCACAACCAAGAAACTTAGCCTCATAGAGCCTTCCTGAACTACAAATTGCACGATATCAACCCTCAAGTTGCAACCTTACCTCTTGGCACTACGTAACGCATATTTTATTCCTTCCAGGACTATGCACTACGCAATAATCATGCTCAAACTCATCCTCTGGCCTCCAAAACTATGCAATTTCTCTCTCCTACCGAGTCAGAACTGTTCATTACGCAATCTCAAGGATTGAGCCTCAACCCTGAGCTCCTAAAATATGTAATTGTGTAATCACTTGGCCTCATTTGTCTTCTAGAACTGCACAATGGAAAAAATCAGTGCTTAAGCCCTCAGCTGGGCTCCCTCAACTCCCCAACTGTGCAATCTTCATCTCAAGGCCCAAGTTTGACCCTTGACTGCTTGAGTTGTACAATTGTGCAGTCAATGAGCCTATCCCTCAGCCTACCACCCGGTTCTGACTCAGTCAGTGGATCAACATGCATCATCTTAGAGTAGGGTTTTATTGGACTGATGTCATCTTGTCATGAGTGAATTGTAGATGTGGCCACTCTATCATGCTATAACAAGATGATGGAGAAGGAGATGGAGAAGGAGATTATGTTAGAATACACCTCTATAGTTGAAGATACAAGTTGATCAATCAGGAGAAAGCAAAGGGACATCTTTTTGTGACCACAGCTCAAGACCTAATAACACTGAAGACTCCTCATATCTAATCCATGTGGAGGTGGAAAATAGATCATTCTCAAGAATACATATAACAAGTAGCAACAAAGAATGGCTTGACATTGCCATGTCATTATTGTCATGTTATGTAATGTCATGATTCATCATATGCCACATCATTTTTGTGGATTATGTAAATTTTTATTCAAAAATGTATTGTAAATTGGAAGTCCAAAGGACAATGTACATAATATGAAGAGATGTAAAGTCGAAAAGTCATAGGGAATTCAAACAGTCATGAGGGTAGTCAAAGAGTCACAAGGGAGGTGAAGGATCACCCCGTAGGTTATATATACACCCTCATTGTATAAGAAAAAGTATTTTCACCTTGGCTGCCCCATTAGGCATCAGAGAGACAAGCTAGTTCTTTGGGGAGCAAGAAGTGGCTCTAACGCTCCACTATTAGAGCTAGTGGTGTTCATTTTATACATGTGTCTTGGGAATTTTACTTAATATATGAAGCATGATGGCTAACACGTTCTTCATGCATGGATTATGAATATTTTTAAGATTGTTCTATGAATATTTGTAGTTCATGTTTGTTTTCACTTGTAATAAAGTAGTTAAACTATTACAATTATTTTAGTGCTTATCACATTAATAATGTGTTGTAATGGTTTTAATGATCGTCGCATCTTTGTGGACTGTTCCACTAGATGTTACATGAATATTTCATGTTTGTGTGTGTCTCTACTAGGGTGGTAAGACTACCTCTCTCTTAGAGGCTCACTTTCTTTTCGCCTCCGCAGTAGAAGAACCTCGATACACCTACTACCGAACACTCATCAAGCACACTCACTTGCTTTTCAAAGGCACATATGTGATCCTCTTTCTTGTTGACAGTTAGAGTCAAGGAAAACATTTAAGAAAATGTTAACTAGGTCATATTATGGATGGGACTCATATCCCAAACGGCGTGAGGTCTAATTGGGACCACATATCGAGGAGACCCCCTTTAAATTTTGGCAAGTCTAGCACTGTCAACATGTCTCTAAAAAAATTAAGTGTTGCATTGCTCCTCTGTGCTCAACTTATCTAGATTTGTTTTGTGGATTCCATCTCCTTTGTGTGTTATCGGCCTTACAACATCCTGGAGGTCTCCTCTATCGCACCCTTATAGCCTTCCTCACAATGAGATTCTCGTGCACCTCCTTTGTTACTCGTATCATACCCCTATTTGATCTCGCTCCTCCTTGTTGCTTATTAGCTCGGGATTATTGATCACTATGTGGATAAAGAGTCAACTACTCTTGTCTTTCTTAGTAAAAAAGGAATGATACACCTCCACTTCCACAATGGCTCTCCTTCTTGAGCTTTTGTATCAATACTTTGCTATCCTTATTGAGTTTCTTGTCATAGGCCTATACATAACAATATTATTAAAAACATATATATATATATACCAGACTTGTGAATAATAATAAAAGGTTCACATTCAATTTCCATACACTCAAAATAGAATGTGTTGCAATGGTTTCAATGACCGTCGCATCTTTGTGGACTATTCCACCGGATTTTAGATGAATCTTTCTTGTTTTTGTGTGTCTCTAATAGGGTGGTAAGACTACCTCTCTCTTAGAGGCTCACTTTCTATTCGCCTCCACATTAGAAGAACCTCGACACACGTACAACCGAACACTCACCAAGCACACTCACTTGATTTTCAAAGGCACATATGCGATCCTCTCTCTTATTGATAGTTATATTCAAGGAAAACCTTTAAGAAAATGGTAACTGGGTCATATTCTGGATGAGGCTCATATCCCAAACGGTGTGAGGTATAATCGGGAACACATATCGGGGAGATCCCCTTTTAATGTTGGCAGGTATAGCATTGTCAACATGTCCTTAAAAAAACTAATTGTTGGGTCCCTCCTTTGTGATCAACTTCTATGGCTTTGTTTTGTGGCTTCTGGATCCTTTGTGTGTTCTCAGCCTTACAACCTCCTACATGTCTCCTTTATCACATCCATACAGCCTTCCTCACATTGAGATTCTTTTGCGCCTCATTTTTTACTTGTATTAATGTACCCCTATTTTATCTTGCTCCTCCTTGTTGCTTATTAGTTCGGGAGTATTGATCACTATGTGGATCAATACTCAACTACTCTTTTCTTTCTGACTAAAAAAGGAATGATACACCTCCACTTCAACATTGGCTCTCCTTTTTGAGCTTTTGTATCAATACTTTGCTATCCTTTTTGAACTTTTGCATCAGTACTTCGCTAGCCTAATGGTTAAGAGCATGTGTTTCCTTCTAAGAGGTCACAGGTTCAAAACCAGAGGGGGTAAAGTATGTATGCCTTCATGAGTCCCTTGTCCCACAAACAAGGGGGTCTCATACACCAATTTGGTGTCTCACTTGGATGTGACCTTCAAATTGGATAATATATATATATATACCAGACTTGTGAATAATAAAAAAAGGTTCACATTCAATTTCCATACACTCAAAACAGGGTGTCCTCCTACATTATATATATATATATATATATAAAGAGAGAGAGAGTGAGAGAGAGAGAGAGAGGACTTATGAATAATAAAGAAAGTTTCACATTCAATTTCCATACAGTCAAAACAGGGTGTCCTCCTGCATTACATACAAGTATTTATAAAGTGCCTTGGCCTGAAAATAACAATTGGCTATCTCAGCCTTGTGGCCATTCTCAGCCTTTGTGCCTCTCTACTCCTCTCAAGTCCTCTCTATTCATCCTATATATATATATATATATATTATGCATTTTGGCTTACAAAATATATACAAAAAGGGATTATGAACTAGAAATAATTCAAATCAACAATTTCTTCAACAAATCCTATATCTAGATCCTTAGAATCACAAAATGGTCTCAAAAATCCAACTGGCCCTCAAATCTCTCTATCTCTCCCAAATACTCTTGATATCTCTCATTTATAGAAGATCAGATTACATTAATCCTCAATTTAATCAATTATATACAATTATTATAGGAAAATGCATTAAATCAATTAGTTTCACACATTTAGGGAACCAAATCCCTTGGTAAATGAAATCATCCCTATCCTAGTCAAAATACATTTTGACTTGGAGGTGGGATGTTCCTGCATCAACATGCCACCAAGAATTCCATGTTAACCCAAGGGATATATCTTTAACACATGCATGCCTCAATACTTTTAACTTTTCCACCTATAGCAAGCACTTAAGGTGGCCAAATTTAATTAATTCCCTAATCCTCATTATTATAAAAAGGGATAATATCTCGATTTCCCATTACTCCTTAGAGTTATATTGACCAATTCCTTTCCCTATTAGCCATTTTTTCAAATTCTTTATTGTTTTGTCACAACACATTAAACATAGAGTAAGAAAGGATCTCTAAAAAATGAATTCTAATTCTCTTGAGGTGCCTTATAATTTTACATCTCTTGGACAAGTGCCAAAGGATAGATGTTGTATTAGGTTCCTAGAAACTATTGTCATACAATGTATTAATGTTATGGACACAAACCTGAATTAAACCTTCAAGAGAGAATATGCTTCAACATGATTGTTCATACCATTTCCTAGGCCCCATGCATAGGATATTTCAACCTTTCCTTTTAGGCAAAGGATAACCACTCCATGCTTTCCATGTCTAGTTATTTTATACTCACTTATATGCTATTTGATAATTCAATTAGGTAGGGGCTATTCAACTCACCATTAATATATTGTAGTTTTGACATACATAATGAAGGAAGAGCTATACCTCTTTAATTATTTATAGAAAAGGATAGGAATTTTGTTAATTTTTATTTCCTTGAATGGTCAGATAACTTGTTGGATAGCTAGTTGGATAGATTGAAATTGCTTTCCTAAATTGATATTTCTTTCCTTTGCTATGGATCCCTAGTCATTGATTTTTGGCTGTTGCACCAATATTTATTTGTTTACTGATTTTTCCTTGACCACTGAACATTTCAATAGATCCTTCACTTTTTCCAACATTTTACTTTCTCTCTAAGCCCTTGACTTTCTCTCTTTCCTTTGTTGCAACCTTTGTTTTCTCTTTAGGAATTTGAATTCCTCTAATTCCTAGGCCCTTTATCTCTTTTAAAAATAAATATGGATGGGATAAAGAGGTGCTTTATACCTAGGCTAGGCTAAACGATGGACATCCCCCACTAGAAGGCATTTGCCAACAAATATAGGGGCCCTACCTAGGTTTGAAACTTGATTTACCTATCTAGCAAGGCTTGTGGGTCCTTGCACTAGGATCAAGATGATTTTGGCAATCCCATTTATTCGATCATAGTTCTCCTTAGTGACATGTGACATGTCTACCAATTCTTTTGACAAAAGAGAGAGAGAGAGAGAATAGAAGTGAAAAAAGAAAGAAGAAAAAAAAGGAAGTTGTTTCTTTATCTCTTTCCTTAAACTAGAGTAAACACTAAATAGAAAATACATTGAAGTCGTAGGTCTGTTGACAATCCAAGGAATATATCATAGCCAAGAAAAAACCCATGAATCAATAGTTAATTGTTGTCACTCATTGTGTTCACATGCCATAAAGTATAGAAAAACCTTAAGGTGAAAATAATCAAATGCACAATTAATATAACATAAATAATTTAAGCATAAAACCTTTTCTCATACACATTTGAGGAGAAGAAAGAAACCCATCCCAACCCCTTACCATTGATAAGATAAGGCCCTTTAAGGGCTCAACTCCCTTACCCATCCAATGAGATAAGAATCTAGCAAAACCTTTCCAAATACATATATATAATATTTATTTATTTTCAAAATAAATAAATAAAAAGTTAAAAGAAAAGTTTATATGTCCTAAAACTAATTTTTCTTGACTAAGAGCACGGCTTCCTCAGACATAAGGAAACAGGTTAATGGCCCAAAACCTAAGGCATCTGGAAAGAGTGAAAGCCCGCCCCCTTACAGACCACCAATGAGTTATTTCGGGTGGCGTGGTTTTCCTTGAATAATGATGATGAGTCAATGTGCATTAGCAAATAACAACCAGTGATGACTATCCCCACTGTTGGTTTGACAACTGAGTTATGATAGGTTCTCCCACTACATAGGAAATAAAATTAATGTGTATTAATATCATTTATATATTAAATAAAATGATGATAATTTTATAGAATATTTTTAACATTTACAAATTATAACATTTATCTTTATTATGAATAAAAAAATTATGATTTTTTATCATTTATTTAGTGGGGAAGCTTATTTTATTTTTTTAATTTTTTTTTGTCGTAATATAGTCACACAATGCATGATAAGATTACTATTTTTGCTTACTTGAAAATGAAATACATTTTTCCAAACACTTGAAGCACTTAATCTATATAGATTTAACAACTCAAAGTTTTTATTCCAACATTCTTTTCTCAAATTTTATAGACAACTCATCGAAAATATATATAAAAAACATAAAATAATAAGATAATGTATATATAATATAACATAAACTTAGAATATTACACTTTTATTCATTTGAATATAAATACGTTTCTTTCAATTCAACACACCATGTATTTGTTATATTTAATAAAACTGACTTTGTTTGAATAATATCATACATTTGTATAGTATGATTACACATAATATTGTCTATGGGAGGGGTTCTATAATGGAGCAACATCCATGCATAGATAAAGAGGAGATTGTTTACCATCTTACCCATCCGTCCACCAATATGGAGTTTCATACCACTCTTATTTCCGCGCAAGGAGACATGATTCTATCTTAATCAAGAGCACACTTTTCTTTGTTGAATTATAAGTTAAATCTATTGCAAACCAAGTTAGAGCGACTACAATCAACCCACAACCTTCTACTTGCTAAGATGGATGACTTGGAAATTGGGGTTTTGAAGCAAACGCAAGAAGATTCGAGAGCATCTGGGGAGACCTCGGAGGTTGTTCCTCCTCCTCACTCTAGACCTCGGAAACATGAGTTCAATTCATATAATTTGAGTGCCCTAGGGGTTGTTCAGGCTGTTGAATCCATTTATGCATTCAAAAATGCATTTTAAACAATAAAAAATCACATTTTTTCTTGCAACTATTTTATTGAATTTCGTGTGATAAAATCTATTTGATCTATAAGTTAGACTACGTCATTAATAAATATATAAATATTCAATACTCATAATGTTTTTTCCCTTAAATTATATATATAGAAAATCTTTGTTATACATATTATATTAAAAAAATATAAAATATGCCAATAAATAGATATAGGTAGTTGTATATATTATGAAAAATTTAATATACACACACACACACACACACACATTTTCTATATGGTTCACAGACCCACAGATTGGGGACCACTACATCCATGGAAAACTTGTACTAGAGAGATCCACCCAAAGGAATCACTTCGTGTCGGCTCAACCATGGAGCCTGGCCCTGATAGTGTTGAGAGAATTGAACCCATGACCCCTCAATAGCAAAGATGCTCTAACTACGGAGACTCGACCAATTGAATTGACCATCAAAGCTATATATACTTTTAATAATTTTCCCAAAAAGTTATATATATATATATATAACCTTTTCTATATTATATTAAAATATATATATAAATGTCAAATAATATATATACTAAATTATATATATTATAAAAAAATAAATAAACATAAAAATAAGAATATTTTTACACTTAACACACATATGTGTGTGGGGTAGGAGGGGGGGGATTTTAGTTAATCTCGATGGAATAACAAAGGTAAAATTCCCATGGCGCCTAAGAAGGAAAATCAACAACCAAACAGAGATGTATGGACTCCTGTAAGGTCTATGTATTGCTAAAGAAAAAGGTGTGGAAGATATTATTTCCTTAGGAGATTCATTCCTTACGATTCAGTACCTCAATGGTGAGAAAAATATGAAAGATAACTCCCTTGCCTTTGTGCTCGAAAGAATTATAATTTTGGTTGCTTTCTTTCATTCCAAGAGGTTCTATCATATACTGAGAAACAACATGTGGAAGCTAATATGCAATCTAACAAGGCCTGCTCTCTGGAAGATACCATCTTAGAAATTAATGATTATAGAATAATTTGTCTAATTCCATAATTACCATATGGCTCCAAGGGTTTGGTTACCCTTTAGGCACTTCCCTTATTTGTTTATGAATTTCCTAGGAATCATTTTCCCCTATCCCCTCTATTTTATCCCCTCCACCCTTCATCGCATTACTTTTTTCATCTTTATCATTACAAATTAGGTTCTATGGTTTGGTTCCAAGTTAGAAAATTTCTCTGCCATGACGTGATCTGGGAGAATCAAGAAATACAAGTGGCCTTGAAAATAACTCAAAAATCAAAGTCATGGGATGGAAATGAAACCAAGACCATAACGTACTGCTCGTCGCCCTAATTCCAACGATGTGAATGGCACTCAAATCTGAGTTTGTATGGTCGAGTTATAGTTGGTCAAAGTTTTGGTCAAACGTGTCCAAGTGGCAGGCTTAACGAGGAAAAAAATTGGCAGCGACCCGACGCACGGAATTCGACCACCGGACTGGAAAATTTGTCGCTTACTTAAATCATCCAATAACCCTTATTTTTCGGTGAATTAAAAATGGCCTCTTTTTTTATAAAAACAAAAAACAAAAAAAATATATATTAATAGGGGTGGTGAGTTGCTACCCCTGCATTATATTGATATTATGTAATAAAGTGGGGTGGGCGAGCCACCCTCGGTAGACTAGCCCTTGCCCCAGAGCACATATGATATGTAATGCAAATAAACAAAGGGTCGGGGCCACATGCCCGCAGACCATGTCTGTGACTTATCAAACCGTTGTCAGGATCGGCAGGGTTTGAACCCGCCTAGCCCACGTGGGTCGACCCCCAACGGGAGGCCCCAAAAATCTATCGAATTAAAACAATCAAAACCAGCGGAAAATAAAAAATTAATGCATCATTTCGAATGAGGGGGTCAATGGGGCTTGAACCCCCAACCTACCCACTCTTGACACAACACTTTACCAACGGGCCAACAACCCCACTGGGTAAAGTTCGCCCAAAAATTTACTTAAGAGTCGCTCATGCCATTTGAACCGGGGAGGCTAGCGGAGGAGCAGAAGAACCTTGCCCAGGAGGAGGAGCGGAACCATGAGCGAGGGAATAAGTTAGATGCTGAAAATATTCCCTTATAGGGCCAATGGTCCAGTGACAAAATTCGAAAAAATTTATAGTTGATTTTGCACGATTTCGTGACACGAATCTAATGGTGACGTTCATTTCTCCAGCTAAGCTCTCCATTTTTAGGCCATCATCTGGATTGGTGGTATAAGGGTAATTTTTGAAAATTTTCTTGTACTTGATTTCTTTGATGGCACTTAATAAAATAAGGCCTCCCCGCTATTGAGCAGGGACCAGAGATGTAACCCACATTGAGTGAACTACATAATCAAATTGTTGTGTCTTTGATCTCATGATCGCTTACGTTTTTCCATGTGGTTTAATTTACCTAGTTAACATGCTCTGTTATATGTAATTCTAAATGCATCCTTGAAGTAAAAGATCTTGCATCAGGTTTGGTATCAGAGCAAGTCTTTTTCGATGCGAATTGCGTGAGTATATGCTAACCAGGAACAAGATCCAAAGAGGTAAAGGAAAACTCAAGTCCTTTGATCTTGAAGTGGGGCATGCGCCATGAAGACGAAACATGGCAGATAAGGATGCACGAGCGGAAGAAGAGAAAAATTATCACAAGATCTTCTTCAACATGGTAGACAAAGTTGACAAGATATTTGTAGAATATGAGAAGAAAGAGCCTGAGGATAATGCATCGGTACAACACGAAGTTGGAGGAGGAGAACCAACTCCCTCTCCATCCACCAGTGAAATTTCTTCTTCTTCTTCCTCTTCTCATCATTCTAATAGGAATCATATACATACATCTAAGAAACTATTTTTTAAGCTAAATGTAAAGTTTTATTTGCCCACATGTAATGGAGAATGTAATGTAGAGTAACAATTGGATTAGATGAATCGAGGTGTATTGTCACATTCAGCAGATCGATGAGGATGATAGAAAGATCTAGTTAGCATCCCTTCGGCTGAGTGCATTGCTCTCGTTTGGTGGGAGAGAAATTTGCAGAAAGGAAACAAAAACTTGGGTAATCTACTTTCTTCTTGGTCCAATTTTGTTTCTACATTAAAATATCAATTTTATCCTTTGGGTTATCAACAAAATATTGTAATGGCAATATTTAAGGCAAGGAAAGGGTCAAAATGTACAAATATTCACACGAGAGTTTAGGAAAAAAACATTGAATTTGGGCATTCCACTTGATTCACTTGAAATGGTAACAAAGTATATTGGTGTTTTACATAGTTACATCATACATTATTTGTTATTATTTGAGCCTACTACTATTGATATGGCCAGTGTGAATTCCATTCACCTTGAAATTAGGGGCAAGAATGACAAAGAATATCATTCAAATAAATCGTCTTTCAAACCTCTTAATGGAAAGTTCAAAGGAAAAGGCAAGGGGAAGGACAGAAAGGCAGCTACAACCAAGAAGGAGGATGGAGCGAAGCCATCTTGCACTCATTTCAAGAAGTATGGCCATGATGATGAACATTGTTGGAAGATGCATCCGGAGTTGAAACCAAAGATATTTGTTGGAAAGAAAAAGCAAAATATGGTAGCAACCGCACAGCAGGACCTTGGATCTGATTCCGGTGATGAGGCATTGATCACGATAGTGGGCACACAAGGTACTCTTTCTCTTCATGTTAATGAAAATTCTGAATCGCATGCAAGTACAAGTTCTTCAAATGAGCCTCGTGTTAATGAACGAAAGAGAATTAAATTGTTCCACATTAGAGTCATAATGAAACATACTAAAGTGGAAACCTTGTTTGATCCAGGTTCACAAGCAAATTTGCTTTCATAATCCTTGGTTAATAAATTGGGATTAGAAACTAAGTCTCACATGAAACCTTACCCTCTCATTTGGGTGTGTGATAAAGAAAAATTACATGTAACCAAACAGTGTAAGGCTATATTTGTGATTGCATCCAAACTAGTTGATGAGGTTGATCTTGATGTTGTACCTTTGGATATATGTGGTATTGTATTGGGGAGTCTATATCTATATGAAAGGAAAGCAGTTTTATTTTTCCATGAATAAAATCATCATCTCACGAAATATGAGGTGGAATAAATTGTTAGAGCTCATCGTACCAAAGTCAATGCCAATCTTGTAAGTGCAAGTCAGATGAAGAGATTGGTGAATTCCAGCAAAGGGTTCATTCTCATGGTTGTGAGAGCAAAATACATCGAGACGTATGATGCTTTCAAAGGTTGTGATCCCACTCATAAAAATGAATTATGTGAAATTGTTTCTAACTATGATGGGTTTTTTCAGGAACCAAGCAGGTTGCCTCCAAAGCGTGAGATCCAACATGAGAATCACTTGCAGCAGGACGCTCCTTTACCAAACAGTGGTATGTACAGGTTGTCATAGTATTGTGATGGAGGAGATAAAGGAACAGGTGTAGATGCAACTTTGTAAATTTTTCTATAAATCTTCTATAGTATCTAGTAAAAACCAAGAAAACTCATAAGATCTCGTTGACAAATTGGAACTGATAATTTAGAAACAACTTCTACTTTAGATGAGTCCACCTTAGTTCCATTTCCTTAAATGTAGTGTCCTAATAAAATCCCCTCAGTAAACATCATAAATCATTTTTCATGACTTAGTAAAGGATTTGCTTCCTTACATCTTATGAGAACTTTTTCCAAATTTTTAAGAGCTTCTTCAAAATAATTTCCATAAACTATAAAATCATCCATATACACTTCCACACAATCATGAATTAGATCATATAAAATACCTAATACTTCTCTTTGGAATGTATTTGGTGCATTAATTAATCCAAAAGGAAGTACTATGTAAGCATAAGTTCCCCATGGACAGGTAAATGTGGTTTTGTCTTGATCTTCTGGTGCTACCTGAATTTGGTTATACCCACTAAAACCATCCAAGAATGAGAAATATTACTTCCCTGCTAGTGTTTCTAAAACCTGATCTATGAAAGGAAGTGGAAAATGATATTTCAAAATGGCCTTATTCAGTTCCATATAATCAATGCATTCTCTCTATTTTACATTCTTTTTATGAATACGTACTAAAGGTGAAACCCATTGATTGTCTAATATTGGATAAAAGAAATTCACTTTCAACAGTTTTTGTAGTTCCTCTTTAACAATTTCCCTTAAATCTGGATTCATTCTTCTTTGAGGTTGTCGGATTTGTCTGGCATTCTCTTCATTATATATGTGATGCATGCAAGTTTCAGGATTAATTCCTTTCATATCAATGTATTCCCATGCATATGTAGAAGAGTGTTTTTGTAATATTTCTATTAATTTCTTGCTTTGAAATTCTTCCACATTTTTGTTTACATTTAAAGTTTTTCCTGGAAATATTTCTATTGAAGAATTTCCAAATTCTTCCATAGAATATAAATACATTTGTTGGGATGATAGATATTCAATGTTGCAATGTTCTTGAAAATTTTGATTAATCTCACAGTATGAAGGGGATTCATGATTTTCTATTGAATTTAAAATTTGATCTTCTTCATTAAATTGTGAGATAGAAAAAATAGGATGTATATCATTATCATCATCCATCCATTCTTCACTTTCTACCTCTATCATTGTTTTTGCAAGTGGATACAATGTGAATTTCTTTATTGAGCTTCCATCAGAGATAAACATATCACCAGATCTAAAACTAATAAAAGCATCGGCTGTAGCTAACCAAGGTCTTCCTAAGATTAACGGATGTCCTCCTAAGTTATTCTTGGGTGTCAAGATCATAAAATCAACTAGATATTCCCAAGAATCAAAGGATACATAAATGTCCTCTAACACACCATCAGTTTTAATTACAGATCTATCTGCTAATTGTAACAATGTTGGTGTATATTGGAGATTAGGAATTTTTAGTTGATCCATAGTTTTTTTACTCGTGATGTTTATAGCTGCTCCTAGATCGATCAGTGTGTTTGGTATTTCAATCCCATTGATGTGTGTTTTCACAATGGGACTTCTTCGATCCAAATATTTCTGAATTGTTTTTTTTCCCATCATGATATCTGCAATTTTCCCAACTAACTGAATTCTTTTTACTTATTTTCTTTTTCTTCCTAGTATTTTAATACTTAACTCCCTAATTTTCTTTGCAAGAATTGTAATTTCCTTGATAGCTTTTAGCAAAGGAATTTTTATGTAAACATTCTTCAGCTCATCTAACATATCATAGTCAAGCATCATGATCTGTTTTTCTACCCCTTTATCAATTTTTAATCTTTCAGGGAAAGGTGGTTTTGAGATGGATACTGAAGGTTGTTCCATAATAGGAGTTGATATTATTGGAGTATCATGTGTAGGAGTGGCTTGTTTTTGGAGATTTTCATTCCGATGAAGAGATGTCTCTTGCTCAGAGTAATCATCTTTCTTTTGAGGATTTTCATTTTGATGAAGAGATATCTCTTCCTCACAATGATAATCCTTTGTTTTTTCCTGAATAACAACATATGGTGACTTATTTTCCAATAATCTACCAGATCTAAGTTGAACATTGCTAAGATCTAATGGATTTATCATGTAAGTGTCGAAATTTTGTCCCTCTATATTGTAAACAAGTTGTGATTTTTTATTATTTGGGTTTGGAAGTGGTTGAGTAGACAATTGATTTGGTCATTGTGGAAATGCTAATGAAAGTTGTGGATTTTGATTTTGAAATTGAGTTTGAGGTAGTTAATTAGACTGAGGAAAATGTTGTGGTGGAAAGTTTGAACAAGGTTGTGGATATTGGTGATATTGAGAATATCTTCGATAGGGATTTTGACATCCTTGTGCCCGAGGTTGAGACTGAAACCAAGGTTTCCATGGCATTGGTGTAGTCCAGTTATTTTGTGGGGGTTGAGTATACATTTGAGTGTTAAAACCTTGAGTTTGTGATCCTTGCCATGGTCTTCTAGCAATAAAACAAAGAAGATATATCTGATTTGGAACCACTTCCTCTTGGAAAATAGTAATAAGACCTGGTATTGAAGGACATTTCTTTGTATCATGATTTTCTGCACATATAACACAGGTTTCTATACTCTTCAAGTCAAAAGGGCATTCTCTCAAGGCATGTTTTTTTCTACACTTAGGACAAAAAATAGATAAGGAATCACTTTCAACTCTTTGCTTGTTTTGTAATTTTAAGGTATCTATTTGTTCAATAAGGCTCCCTAAAATATTTGTCTTAAATTCATCAGGCAAATTGCCTATTTCAACTCTACTTGTTGTTCCAATTACATATTTATTAATTTTAGAGATAACAGGGTCTCTTGAACTCTCTCCAAATCTTGAATTACCTCTTGAAAGATGTATGCATAATTCATAAATTTATGGTAATGATAACCGAGAAATATATCCTTTTCCCATCATGTTAAGGATATCTATCCATTCATCTCTAATGGATTTTAATAGGAGAGCTTTCAAAGTATCTTCATTAAAATTTTCCATTTTAGCCCTCTTAAGATTATAACTGAATATTTCAATTAAATCCTCATGATTCTCATCTTCTCTTTGCATCATTTTAAAAACTTCATCCTTACGATTATGAAGCATGCAGTAATCCTTGGATTTTGATAAGAATTCATTTTTCATTTCCTCCTATGTTCTAATAGAGTTGGTCATTAAACCCGTGAACCATTTTAATGTCGCATCCTTAAGACTTGTTGGAAACAATTTCAACTTTTGAGAATCGAGAAAATAGTCATAAGACCTACATAAAACTTCAAACCCAAAAAGAAATGTTTCAAGATCCTCACTTCTTAATCCATCGAAGTTAGGAAGGATATAGGGTGAGATATTTTTCATTGTTGCTGTGGTATCTTCATCATAGATAGGAAACCCAACATGATATGTTTCTCCTCTGTCTCCTTCTACTGCTCTTCCCCTTCCTCCTCCTCCAACTCTTCCTTTTCCTCTTCATCTTCATCCACCTCCAATCCTAGGTCCACCTCCTCCAATTCTCAAATTTTTATCATTTTCATTGTGTGCTTCTCCTTCTCTTTCCCCAGCCATTGTAGGTTCTTTAGAACTAATGTAAGACTCCAAAATTGGGCTTGCTTGTTCTCCTTCTAGTTCTTTTGGTTCCGCTATCAATGTATATTAAAATAGATTTATTATTCTTCTTCTTCGCTAGGGACTTCTAGTTCTTGGACTAGAAGTTGTTCTCCAATTGAAGTTACGAAAATTACTCCTTCTATTGGGGATGTAGGATATTTTTCTTCTACAACTACTTCAGTTGATGAAATTGGTGAATTTATAGGTTGGATTTAAGATCTCAGTACCTCAGGAAGTCTATGTTTTCCTGAAATGGATGGTATGCGAGTTTGGGTGGATGGTGTGGCACTATGAGGTCGTGATGGGGTGAGTGGTGTTGTTGGAATTAAACTTCTACCTCTAGCTACAAATATTCCTCTAGAATATATTTCCCTATGCATATCATTTTTCTATTTCATTATGTTTTTTTTTTAGAAATAAAAAGGCTCCTATTTACACTTCCTCGACAATGGCACCAAAATTTTTAGTCAATTTAATGGTCTTAAATTGCTTACATAAATTATCAATCGGAGTTGGTAAAATTGTGAAGTGCAAGTGCACTATATATACTAGAAGTCTCTTTTAATTCAGTTTATTGATGTGATGATTACTTCTAAGGGTGTTTTTTTAATTTTTCTTATGTTCCTAATGAAATAGACAAATCTAAATGACAGCTAAGTTCCTAAAATCAACTCTGCAAAATAAAACTAAAAACGGGTTCTTACTATCTCACTAAGAAACTTGACCAATCTATTGTTAGTTTCTAAAAGAAAAGTTACTTAATCTGTTGCTCTAAAAGCCTGTGCATAAAGAAAAAATCAAATTTTAGGAATAAAAACCATACATCTTCTCATATACTAAAAATGAAAACTAATAAAGAAAATACTACTGCTTTTGAAAAGAAATCACTCATAAACTTGTGAAGAAATCACTACTGCTTTAAAAAGAACTCACTCAGATGCTGAAAGGAAATCACTCATGAGATTGTAAAACTATTATGAGATAAATCACAATTGCTTTTGAAATTAAACTATGAAGCAATCTGTGAAAAAGGATTACTCTGCAATCTGACAATTCGAAAGGGAAGCTTAATGAATATACATCAAATGAAAAAAATGAAAGTAACTACATAAAATGATAAAATTATGAAAGCAATCATCTACATCAAATGATAAAATTATGAAAGCAATTATCGTCATCAAATGACAAAAGGAAATTTATGAAAAATAACTACATCAAATGATAAAATGGAATTCTTGAAACAACTACAACAAATGACCAAATGAAAACATAAATAATAACTATATCAAAAACATAAAAGGCAGAACCTTCATTGCTTGCAGGGGCCCTCCATGAATAGGTGGTCTTCAAACTTCACACAAAAAATGAGCTGCGCATCAAATCTCCAAGCTATTTCTTCATTAAAAAGTATGAAAACATAGTTTTAAAAATATCACAGTCACATAAAAATTACCTTCTTTAGGTTTTGTTTGCTCGGTATTTATAAAATCTTGTGCATAATTGTTCGAGGCTTTCATGCCTAGGCTAAACAAATCCTAATTCACACGTCTAACAAATAATAAAATATCGCTTCTTCACGATTTTCTATTTGGCAAAGAAAATCATGAAGAGTGATTGACTTGGACTCTCGCTCACCTGTTCAGCAACGTGTTGACCGGGTCCTTTGACCACGCAATCATATGGTTTCCTTCGTGATATAGCTCGAACGGATAGGAGGAAATCCTTGAAGAGATCAATCCCCACCTCTCCATGTACTTATTTGCTCATTTGGGACCTCGGAGTCCATCAAACCATGGAGTTGGCTACATAAACGCAGATCAGTTGCAGAATCATGTCAATTCCGTAGCTAATACAAATATTAAATTAATAATAAGGAACATTATTAAATATGAAATACAAGATAATTAAATACCTTAACATGTCAAAAACCTGTAGTTTGATGCTTATTTGAGTTGATGATGATGGTCAAAAAGAGGAAATATAGGTAAAAGAGAGTGTCAAAATGAAGCAATCATGAGACACACGCTCTTTGGAAAAAATGAAGATTCCAGTGGGTGAGATGACAGGGAAAAATCGAGGAAGTTCATTCAGCGGATATAGATGATTCACCATACAATACAGGAGTAGTTGGAGAAAAGTCAAGCTCGACGTGACAAGCACTGAGTTGATCACCAATTCCAGGTTGGGGATAAAGTGTGGCTACATATCAGCAAAGACGAGATGAAAGGAGAAGGAAAGAAGTTGAAACCAATCCGATATGGTATGTTCATCACCTTAGAGAAGATTGGAGACAATGCTTTTCGTGTCGATTTGCCAGCATACATGCAGATGTACTCAATAGTGAACATTGAAAAATTGAATCCTTATGAGCCTCCTTTGATCATGGACACCAAAGAGGTTGGGCAGGTTCCTACCATGGATTATTTTTCACCTCAATACATGGAAGAGCTACCTAGGACATCATTCTCGACGGGAATGTTAGGACTTATCCGTATTGGCCTCAAAGGAATACATCCAAGTAAGGCTCGATGGATGGAAAAGGAGAAAGTGAGGGAGTAATTTCCTCACTTTCCAATTGGTTGATAAAGCTTGTGGTTGTCCAAAATCTCCTCAATGGGGAGGAATGATCCGGGAGGATCTAGAAATACAAGTGGCCTTGAAAATAGCTCAAAATAAAAGTCATTAGATGGAAGTGAAACAAGAATGAGATCGTAGTGCTTGTCACCCTGATTCCAATGGTGTGAACGACACTCAAATCCAAGTTTGTATGGTCAAGTTATAGCTGGTCAAGGTGTTGGTCAAACTTGGCCAAGTGGCAGGCTTATCAAGACAATGAATTGGAAGTGACTCGACGCACGAAATTCGGCCACCGAACGGAGGAATTTATCGCCTACTTAAATCGTCCAGTAACCCTTATTTTTTGGTGAATTAAAAATGGCCTCTAAGAAAAGAAAAAAAAAAAAAAATATATATATATATATATATATATATATATATATATATATAGGGGTGGTGGGCTACCACCCTCGCCACCCCCGCGTTGTATTGTTATTATGTATTAAAGTGGGGTGGGCGGGCCAACCCCGGCAGACCTTCCCCTGCCTTGGACCACATATGATATGTAACGCAAACAAACAAAGGGTTAGGGACACGTGCCCGAGGACCCTGCCTGTGACTTATCAAACCATTGTCGGGGTCGGCGAGGTTTGAACCCGCTCAGCCCACGTGGGCCAACCCCCAATGGGTAGACCCAAAACTATATCAAATTAAAACAATCAAAACCGGCGAAAAACCAAAAATTAACGCGTCATTTCGAATGGGGGGGTCATTGGGGCTTGAACCCCCAACCTACCCACTCTTAACGCGACACTTTACAAACGGGCCAATGACCCCACTTGGTAAAGTTCACCCATAAATTTACTTAACGCTCGCTCATACCATTCGAACCAGGGAGGCCAGCGGAGGAGTGACGGAACCTTTCCTAGGAGGAGGAAGGGAACCATGAGTGGGGAAATAAGCTAGATGCTGAAAATATTCTCTTAGAGTGCCACAGGTGTCAGTGACAAAATTCGATAAATTTATAGTCATTTTTGCACGGTTTCATGACACAAATTCAGTGGTGACGTCTGTTTCTCCAGCGGAGCTCTCCATTTTTAGGACATCATTCGGATTGGAGGTATAAGGGTCATTTTTGAAAAGTTTCTTGTACTTGATTTCTTTGATGCCACTTAATAAAAGAAGGCCTCCCCACTATTGAGCAGGGCTCGGAGATGTAGCCCACATTGGGTGAAATCCGTAATCAAATCGTTGTGTTTTTTATCTCATGATTCCTTATGTTTCTCTGCTTCTTTTCATGTGGTTTAATTTACCTAGTTAACATGGGCTGTTATATGTAATTCTAAATGCACCCTTGAAGTAAAAGATATTGTATCATGACGTGTCATATACTATGATCCACCATCATGCATTGTCGTTGTTATTTAACTCGCATTCTTGGCTTTACTACAATTATCTGCCCTAACCTTAGAAACACCTTCCTCTCTGAATAAAGATGGCTCTCTTAGATATAAGTACTGGGAAATTTAATGGGTTGATGATGATAATTGTGTGGATTGACAGGGGAAGGTGTATTAAATATGGATTTCACCTTGCTCAACATTCATTTGTTTTTGAGTTAACATTTACGTCTTCTCCATAGCCTTAGTGGTCTATGAATTTAATTTTTTTTTGGACTCTAAATTTGATTGTGGTGTTAAGGTGGCCAAATTTTTGGAAGCTCTATGAAGAGCTCCGCTTCAGGTCTCATTTGTTCCTCCTCTGCATGGAAATTTGGTGGGTTCGACACTTCATCTCATGGGAATTCTATAATTCATGACTCATTGTTTCGGACGCCACTCTGGCAATGTCTGGGCTCCCTTTCTCTGTCGACCTCAGTCTAGTTCGGGCTCTTATTCAGGAAGGTACCTCTTTGTTTCTCGTTTCCAATTTGGTTCCCTCTAATCAATTTGGATTGAATGATAACTCATGGGTTATAGGATCGTTTCCCTGCATTATGGGTTTAAATTTGAATATTTTAAGGGATTTTAAGGTTATGCTAGATGTCACTCCAATAACTTTGAGGTCTTACTTCCCTGGAGCTCTGTGTATGTCCCTAGTTCAAATGTGGTATTGTATTTTCTTGATTCATGCCCCATTGTCGACCTTAGTTTCTTTGTCGGTCCGTCAGAAAATTTGCATGGTAATTGCAATCTCATTTGGACTTGGATCTCATTCAATTCAAGGTCAAATTGAAGTCCCCTTGTTTCTAATTCCTTCTATCTAGCGCTATAGTCTTCGTGGGGAGTTTGGAATCTCTCCCTTTTGGTATCCATTTGTGTCGAAGCCTTGATCAACGCTCTCTCATGAATTCAAATTCTAATTATTAGGCTTATTCAGTAGAAATCCCCTACTCTCATTATTTATCTACTTGTGAAGCTCATCATAGGGCAGACTATGATCTGCAAGTAAAATTTTGTCATATGTATCACACTTAGGTGGAACACACTGATAAATTGTTGGCGCTCCAGTATCAGATCTCTCGCTTAACAGATGAAGTAGATGCACTCTGGAATATAATAATGGATCTGAAACTTAACAAAGATGCACCTACACGACCAGGCCAACACTAGGAGGACCCATGCAAGCGGTATATAAATCTCAACGGACCAACGACAGAAAATGATTAAATTGCATTGTTGTCATTATATGTGTCTTTTATCCCTTTTGTGGTTTTGAAAATATGATGTAATCAGGTCTATTGTTAGTCTTTGGGGGCCTTTATATGTACTGACATGGTTATTTCATTGATCTCCGGTTAGTTTTGAAAATTGTAGATGTAATCCCCATATACTTATTGCGAGCGGGCGCAAACTTAATATCAAAATATTCTTTTTTGTTTAAAACACACACACACACACACATATTATTTTTGGTTCACGAACCCAAATATCGTTGACCACTATGTCCATGGAAAAATTGTACCAGGCAGATCCACCCAAAGGGATCATTTCCTGTCGGCTCAACCACAGAGTTTGACCCAAAGAGCGTTGGGAGAATTGAACCCGTGACCCCTCAATAACAAATATTCTTGATAGTTGTGTGTGTGTGTGTGCGCGCGCGTGCGTGATGATTGTATTTCATATTTCTAGATATAAAAATATTATTATTTTTAATTATATTACAATATTCATAATTCATATAACTAATTTATTTATTTATTATTTTTGTGGTGGGAAAATCCATCATAATTTAGTTTTCAAATCAGTGGGGACAAAAATCATTGGTTGCTATTGACTAATGCATGTTGACTCATCATCATTATTCAAGGAAAACCATGCCACCTAGAATTGCTTACTAGTGGTCCATAGGGGGGCATACTTTCACTCCTACAAGATGCCTTAGGTCTGAGGAAGATGAGTTGTTAGCGAGGTATAAGCAGTCTTAGGGCATACTTCAGGCCCAATATAACTAAATATATATAGAGAGGTGTTAACTATATTTCTTTATTTTTCTCTCTTTGTGTATAAATAATTAACATAAACTTATTTTAACTCTTAATCTATTAAGTATTTAGATGGATTAAATCTTTTAAAGTGTAAACTTCTTTTCCGTGTTTTGAATTCAAAAAAATATTGTTTTGAATTGGAAAAAAATTTGTGTTTTGAAAACATTTGATTTCTTCATTTGTAAATCTTTCATCAAATATATGTCATAAGATGATTTTAATACCCACGGGCACAATCAATGGTTGTTGATGTGGTTTTCATTGATGATCCATAAATTGTCATGAATATTCCACTAAATAGTTGGTCACAACAGATCCTATAAAATATACTTAAAAATCCAAAAAATTCTACACTATTACAGTTTTATTTCCCTTTAGATTTGTATATTTCTATTAATAGTGTATGCATGTGAATTAAAATTATGCAGAAAATAGATAATAACGAAAACAAAAGCTTGCACACACATTTGACACAAGAAATGACCTCGGAAACCCTTTCTGGATAAAATATGGTTGTGAGTACAAAGAAGTGTGGCCTATGGCCCGTGGGCTACTGCAATTCACAAATCCACTTTGTGTGCTCTATCTCATATCCCCCTTGGATATTTTTTCTCAATTATGGAACAAATGCACTCAAAAGAATGAATCCCCTTTTCCTCCTAGTGGTCCAATTATAACACAACCCGATATCCTATTAGTGGTTAGGTTTGACTACCTCAAATCTTAACCAAAGTTACAATATAGAATTTTATAGAGTCTTCTACATCATAATTATGTAGCTAGCCCCTTTTTCATGAATAATGAGGGTTGGCATGACATCCTCTTGAATTATGGTGGTGAAAACATGAAGGTCAAATCCTAAGTGGCATAAATTTTGCATACATGCTTTGATTGATGTGATTCTTGCATTGTTGGAAATATCTATGTGTTTATAATGGGAATGAAAGGTGGTGTGCTTGTGTGGAAAAATTGTACCCCCAGAAAACATCATTTGATGCCTCAAATTTCTCTCGCAACGTTTTAGACCCCAATTTGCAAAACTGGGTCCCACTGGTAAAAATGGTCCTAGGAGCTTATTCCTCCATTTTTTCCACTCTGAAAGCATCAATATGGATGAAAAATAAGATAATGATCCACTCTGGATCACATCTCCCCATTTTTGGATGCTTTTGGTCCCTAAAATCTTCTGGTGAGGTGAGGAAATTTTTCCTCCACCTCTCTGGTGTACCATTTAGCTTTACCTGGAAGTTTTCCTTTCAACCCAATCTGCCAAAGGTCATGTTTCCCTTGTATTGTAGTTCTGGACCTCTTTTACACAACTATATCTTTTGTGAACTCTACTTGATCATTTGGTGCCAAATCCTCCACAAAATGTAAGACATGTTCCTCTTCCTGATATGGAATGGAAGGCTCATAGAGTTTCAAATTATCTACATTCACAACTGAGGAAATGTGCATATGTGGTGGTAAACTAAGTCGATAGGCTCAATCACCCACCCTTTCTAGTATCTCAAAGGGAAAATACCTCAAAGCCTTGATTTTCTTACCAGGGCCCTATAGCCCTCCTTGTTCAATTATAGCCATACTTTGTGTCCCACCTTGAATGAATTCTTTGTTCTATGCTGATCATGTCTAGCCTTATATTTCTCCGTGACTTCTGCAGTGTATCTTGTACATATATTTGGATTTTCCTAATTTTCTCTATAATTTTTTCATCCCTCAAGATGTCTCCTATAAGATCTTACCTCACTCCTTCTTGTTTCCCATATGCAATGTCCAAAGTTGAAGGCGACAAATATCTAAAATAAGTTTCAAATGGGGACTTTCCTATATAACTGTGGACTACTCTTTTGTAAGAATGTTGTGCATATATTGGATTTTCATCCTAGCTCTTCAGATGATTCTGGTTATATCCCCTCAAAAGCTACACCAAATTCCTATTGACTACTTATTTATGCCCATATGTCTGTGGATGGAATGTTGTAGATATCTTTATGTCCATCTTCTCTCACAATGTAGTCTAAAATGCACTGATAAATCTTGTTTCCATGTCTAAAACGATGCTCCTCAGTGTCCCAAAGTGCACCCAAACATGTCCAAAGAACAAGTTTGTTTCTAATTTTCCACTAATGGTATTTTTACAAGGCATCAAAACACACATCTTGATAAACCTATCAACTACCATGAACATGGAGTCATGTCCCTTCCTGGTTATTTGTAAACCTTCCATAAAGTCAATGTAAATTCTTTCCCAAAGATGAGTGGTTATAGGTAAGGGATGATATAGGCCCTATTTCTTGTTGCTATGATTTTTGATGCAACAAATCATGCATCCTCTTATGAACCTAGCTACTCGCACTTATATCTTGGGAAAACACACATACCTCTGCAAGTTGGCCACGGTCTTCCCTACACCAAAGTGCCATGCAAACTTGGAGGTGTCGGCCTCTATAATCAACTGTGATCTCTCACCTTTAGGAACACATAGCTTATCTAACCTGTAGAGTAACCCATCTTGGAGATTATATTCAACGGTGTTGTCACTTTCATGTGCATGACTCTGACTTTACAATTGTTGAAACACCTTCTTAAAGGCCTCATCCTCCAAATATGCCTCTTTGTAAGCATCACGGGTGAATAGCTCCATGTGCATAAGATTTCCAAAAGTTGTGATCTTTTATGTGGGTGGACTTGAGAGCATGTCAACCAACTTATTTGTGTTTCCCTTATTGTACTTGATCACCAAATGAAACTGTTGTACAAACCTCATCCACTTGTAATGCTTGGTCTATTATAGCTTACTATAGGCTTGTAGGTACTATAGTGGTTGTTTACATGTGTGGATTATTATCTCCTATCCCATTAGATAGTGCTTCCACTTCTTCACAGCTTGCACCAAGGCATAGAACTCCTTATCATAGTTAGGGTAGTTAATAACTTTCCCACTAGATACTTCATAATGGTGGCATACAAGCCTTCCTCCTTGCATCAAGGCCACTCTCAGAGCATACCCACTCGCATTTGTCTCCACTTAAAATGGCTACTGCAAGTTTGGTAATGCGAAAACTAGTGTTTGAATAATCTTCTTCTTTATCCCCTCGAAAGCCCTTTGTTGACCCTTTCCCCACTAGAAACTCTTTCCACTTTTTTTTATGGTGTGGAGCAGTGCTGCTACTGCTGAAAATGAGGCTATGAATTTCCTCAGGCATTGTGCTGCCCCAATGAAACTCCTGACCTCGGAAACATTAGTAGGCATCAACCATTTCACGATGGCCTCTGTTACACCAATTTTTGGTAATCTAACCTGTTACTATTAGATAGACTAAAGTATACCATGTAAGACCAATTTTACCATAGTAAAATTGCTTTCACTATGAGAAATAATTTAATAACCCATAGTTTATTAAATTATTTCTGGTCTAAACAGGAAACCCCATGAGGAATAATTAAATAAATCCTTATTTGTTTGATTTTCCTCAAGGTATAATTAACTAAACCAATGTTTAATTAATATTCCTGGTCATATTTAACCCAAAACATAAGAATTAATTAGATAAATTATTATTAATCCTATTATTCTCTAGGAATAATTATTTAAATCATTATTTAATAATATTCCCTATTAAATTTGACTCAATCATTTATAAATAATTATTTATTTAATTATTCCTCAACCTCATCCTTGAAATAATAAATAAATCATTTATTTATTTATTATTTCTAAATAAAAGGATTTAACCAATTCTAAATTCCTTTTCCCTCCACCTAAAATAACAAAATATTCCAAGTAAGTTGGATCTAGATTTGGTTAATAATATTTTAATTATGCACCAATATCTAGACTAACCCAATGTTTTGTTATAAATAGAAGGGTTTTTCCATTCATTCGCTACCTTTTTCATCACCTTTTGATCTATACTTCTGGTCTGACTTTGATCCTCCATCATTGTCATATTTTTTCTACTTTTGCTTGTGAGCTCCCTTTGAGTTCTATTTTGTCTGGGTTTTCTGCACCATCAAGAGAGAGAGATCTAGGATCTGAAACGTTGAGGACATACAAGAACCCATCCCATTGAGGGGGACTGGTAACATCCTTCTGTGTTCCCTTCCCAGGTGTCATAATACAAAAAAAATATTTATAAATTATTGTCTTGTCTATTGGATGTATGGAGCAACTCTTGTTTATTTCGTTGTTTAATGTCTTTAATTGCATAGATATGAATTTTTGTAGCATTTATTCTGATCACCTACTATAGATCTAAGGAAATTGACAGTGAAATTTGACGTTAGGGTTGTTTTTTATGCACAGCTAAAGTGAGTTTATTCGTACGCTTGCGATTAGAATTTACACTAACAACTAGCGACTCCACAAGGGTTTTTAACTACAACCGCTATCATTTTTCAAATCCCTGCATGAACAGCTACTTCAACCACTAGGGTTTTTCGTCAGCTTATTATTTTGAACTCCTTGATGTTTTTTGTAACCTTTTTTACCCTAAAACAGTAAACATACTAACTTCTGTGTGTTTCTGGGCCATTTGCGCAGGTAACACATATCAGTCGCGACAGACATGACAACTTTTTCTGAAACCTGTCGCTGAGAAAGCCGGAAGTGTTGGTCGCACTTTTCAGCCCAAAACCTGCGACCTTAGCTCTCAAGTAGCGGAAAACTACCCAAAAACTGGGACCTCAGCAGAAAACTGGTCAGTACCTATGAACTCAACTTTTTTGCGGGATTTTTCTGTTATTTTTCAGAATTTGTCTAGGGCACTATTCAAGCTTCTATAACCTCCGTATTTACCTGTCTTGGACTTGTACTTGCTTATTTTTACTTGTCGAAGTAGGAACCAAGCCTCTTAGGGATTCAGTACGCTTCCACCTTTTTAGGATGGGTTTAGCTGAAGCAGGTCTTCTGAGATTTCAGTGTTTTTCAGCCATTTTTTCAGATCTGAACCTATCTTTTCAGATCAGTTATTTTTCCATCCAAAACACCTCTTTTCAGTTTTTTTTGGTCCTCCATTTAGGGTCCCCTATGTTTCCCTTTAGGTTGTAACCTTTCGCCACCTATTTTTCAACATTTTTCCCTTTGGTTTCTTGTTGTTTTTTGCACCTCTTTTCAGCAGATCTAAACTTTAGATCCATGTCCCTCTTGACCTTAGATCTATTGGCCATATTATGTGTCTTTCTTATATTTATCCCACCCTTAGACTAGTTGTTAGGAAGCCCTCCTTTTTGGGTTTAAATTTATGCATCTTTAGTTGTTTATTTTATTGTCTCTTTTAGTTTTATTTACTGTTGCTTTCAATTTTATTTACAGTTATACAGCATCTTCTTCTTCTTCTTTATTTTTTTTTTCTATACACACATCTGGGCTTAATTAAAATTAATACACTTATCACACACACGCACACCTAAAGTGAAGAGCGCCTGGTTTACACTGCCAGGAAAAGACTAAAAAATTGTAATTAATTAATTAATTTGCACCTTCGTGCCCTTGTTTACCTCTCTTCCTTGTTGGGTTTCATGTATCTTTTCCACCATTGCACCCCCAAGGCATTCATCCCAGAGACTCCAAGGCCTTCATCCTCAATTTCTATTAGGAAGACTTACTCCACCACGTAGGGTCCGAGTTAGTCCTCCGTCGAGTCCCCATTTCGACTCTGATTCTGGTTCATCGGGTTCTCCTTTTGTTCCTATCCACGGTTCTCCTCCTCCTTTCACCTTCATCATGTCTGGTGCAATACCTACCACTGGTGGTGGCCCAAGATCTAATGTTGGAGCCGCAACATGAATGGTCCCAGCTACTCCCTTGCTTCCTTATATCACAGGCCTACGGATTCTTGAGTTCAACTAGTTGATTAATGACCCTATACACCATGATCCAGGTTGCCCTACTATGCCAACCAAGCTTCCTTCAGACATCCCAAAGTTTGAAGGAAATGTTGTAGAGGATCCTACCAACCATGTGTGTTCTTTCCACATGTGGTGTTTGTCCAACTCTATCACTAATGACTCTATCAGTATTCGGTTATTCCAGCGTACGCTTACTGGAGAAGCTTCTAAGTGGTATGTCGACTAGGCTGCTACCTCTCATGCTACTTTTGTGACCCTTACAAAGGTGTTTCTATCCTACTTCCACATTCCCCTTCGCTATGACATAGGTACTGACTAATTTCCGTCAAACTTCTACCACCTGCCTATCTAACCATGTTCAAGAATTGCACAGAAGCAAGAGCTTATGTCGAGCTCCAATTTACGAAGTCCGTGTATACATGGACTGGTTTCTCAGATCCCTTTTTCCCTCTATTGGTAAAGATGTTGTGTCTCACTTTCCTCAGATTGAGGAATAAGCCCTCCAAGTTGCATTGAAATATGACTTGATCTACGCGTAATCTGGTTATGTTTATACCATCTTACCTGATCTCGCTAGACTTGGTGGTGCTAACGCACCGGGGGCATCTCATGCTGTCGACGGTATTGTTGGATCCCTTTCACAACCGTACACTCATCCTCCTATGGGTTATGGTTTCCCTCAGGGAGGCGCAAGCTCCTCTAGTACTTTTCCCCCTCACGGCAGCATGTATCCAGAACACGGCATGCTTCACGCCTTTTCCCAACCGCATCCTCCGATGCCAAAGCCTGTTATTTCCCAACCTGTTTACCCTAATGTTGCTCAACCTCCTTAATATTCGTATCCATGGCCAGGTGCTTCAGCTGCTCCAATACAAGAACCTCAGCCTCCCATTCCTTCTCAAGCTACACAGTAGCAGCCACCCCCCCCCCCTCAGGTTCATGTGTATGCGCAGTAGAGTGCGACTAATCCTCCCACTTCGAAAAAGAAGAGGAAAGGAAACCAGAACCAACCCGCTCAAGGTAATAAAGGAAAAAATCCCCAAGGGAATACATCTAACACTGCAACTCAGCAACAGGGCAATCAGCCCAAGCAGAACAGGCCTCTTCGTACGAATAAGCCTTATTCTTGTTGCGGTGTCCATGGTCATTATACACATGATTGTCCCCTTTTACCTCAGATGCGTCAATTGTGGGAAGCTCAAGAAGCATCTCGAGGACAACAAGCCTCTGCTTTGGTTCCTCCTAATGATGTGCCTACTCAATAAGCTATGTTTACCAATCCTTTCCCCCAACAAGGATATGTGGCTGCCCAACCCCCTAAAGGTTAGGCAGTTGCTCAACCTCCTCCGTCTGGTACCTCTGATTACCAGATCTTTATGATGCAATCTGACCAGGCCAATACAGCCGATCTCAACCTTCACACTCGGTCGCGCCAGTACACCAAGCCTCTCGCTACATCTGCAATCGAGCCCCAGTCCTCAGGTCCCACAGAGCCAATTTCGACACCCAATGGTCCTTTATAGATCCCTCATCATAAGGCAGAGGTACATACCAAGATCCCCAAAGGACCGTTAAGCCGAAACGCTGCTTCCGGTAAACCCGCCCACACCTACAGTATAGTAGATGACTTGGCGTAATCCCCTGTCACCATGTCAATGTCGGAAGTCCTCTAGTTGTGCCCTTCACAACGTAAAGCTCTAATAACTGCCATGGGAGTTGTGGATCCTTCAGATGATTATTTGATTGTTTTTTATGTTGACAATTCAGAGCATCCACCCCTACCTTCATTCGTTGCCTTCCAAATACCTGTCAAGATCCGAAATGCCAACGTCTCCCAATGTATCATTGATGAGGGGGCATCCACCTATGTGATGTTTGCTTCTATTTGGAAAAATATCGGATTTCCCGAGCTAGCCTCTTCCACTATCACCCTCCATGCATGGGATGGCCAATCTTCCCAGCCCCTTAGCATGTTCTGCAACTGTCTTATTACTCTTGCAGGTAAAATTGTTTGTGTTGACGTTGAACTCATTGATGCCCCCTTAGACTACAACATTCTATTGGGTCGTAGCTATGCTTATGCGATGTCTATTATCCCATCTGCGGTTCACCATAATATGTGCTTTCCTCACAATGGAAAGATCGTCACTATAGATCAACTGACATAGTACAAAACGAAATATCAGACCTCTCTAGAGTCCATTATTTCTTCGGTGCCCAATAAAAAAAAAGTCAAACCTCTGACCATTGTCTCACCCGGAGTCTATAAAGATTCCTCTTTGCCTGGTTCATTCCCTGGTCTCCCCCCTCTTATCCCTAACCCTAGCTAATGTTTGCATGATCCAATTGTCTCGGTCTGACCTCAAATGGTCTGGTTCAATTATTCAGCAGCCCAGCCCTTTGCAACCTACTCCTAGTACTTTGAATCAACCTTCGAAACCTCCTCCTCAAGGCCCTTCATCTGTAGTTGGTGTCCATGATCCTCTTTTTCCTCATGGAACGGTAACCCCCAGCCTTAACCATATGGGAGCTATTCCGCCTGGCCATTACCCCTCCAATCAGATACCATTTCTTTCTCCCCCTTCCAGAGTATTTTTGGTACCTGTTATGGCTACCTTAACCCTTACCAACATGACCCTGGGGATCCCATTCTTGTACATTGATCCCCCAGCCAATACCCCGCCTGGTCAGCTCAAACCTTACACTACTTTGACCTCGATCCAACCAGTCACTATGACCCCTCCCTTCGCTTTTGTGCCTTAGCCACCTCAACAGAAATCTGCTACTGTTTCAAAAGCCTCGAGTGAGGGGGGCAAAGTCTGCAAAAATTCACCTAAGGACAAGGTTGCCCAGACAACACCTACTCCTCCTAAGCCTCCAAAGCGTACACCTCTGTGTGCTTTGTGTGATGTTGTCAGTCATGCTACCCACAATTGTCTCAAATTGCCTCTTCTCAAACCCATGGTCAACGAAGCGTTTCCTGAGTCTGATATCCCAGAAGTCCATGTTACTTCATTGGCTTTAGCCAATAAACTCAAGACTTTTCACACGAATCAACCTTGTGCTTTTTGTGATTTCCATGGCCACTATACTCACCTCTGTCCCTACCTCAATTATTTCCGCACCTCCTTAGAAGCATTTCTCCAATTCGAGGTCGAGCCAACGAGTCCATTTCTCTCTTACTTGCGAGTTTTTCTTCGGAAAAACCAGAGGACACATCCACTCCCATTGACATACCCCCTCCCAATGTTGAGATGACGGATTCTTCAGCCACTATCCTCTATCTATCATCATCTATGAGATCCACCGTGGAAGACCCCTCTGAGGCATCCCCCACTATTTCGCCTAACATCCCTTCAGCGATCACCTTGGGCTCAACATCGGTAGATTCTTCATCTACTTGTTCTTCACTCACCCTCCATGACGATGCGCATGTGAACCTCATTTCTCATGATGATGAGTCGGGTAGCTTCGTTGCATCATGTGGTCTTTCTTCCACCAGTCAACCCATCTTCTATTGCAATGATGAAATTATGGAATTATTTACCACCCCTGACTTTATCTATCCCCCCTTACATCGAAACCATGCATTCGAACCACATACACCTTGTGGTCATTACATTGACACCCAATGTTTTGGTAAGGGGGCACCCATATTTGAGAGACCAGGAGAAGCAATTCTCCACAACCCAGTAGTGACGACTCTAGTACCATTATTCTTCCCCATTTATAAGAACCTCTAGAGTTCCATATCACTTCATATCACTCTAGGGATGATCCACTTCATCATTCCTCAATCTTACATCAACAACCCAGTCCCTTAGACATTGTTGTTGACCAACCTCTATATTTTCTCAGTGAGAACCAGTTCATTATCTCTGAAGGCACTCTTTGGTATAGTGACACCATGTATGGCACTCCATAAAATCCTCTTGCTAGGGGCATCATTCCCACCTTTTTATATCAGATCAATCCCCGCCATCACATATGCTTGGGGGCAGTATCCCATGCTTGGGGGCATGATGGTACCCCTGGCCACCTTCTCACTTTATTAACCAAAGTCTCGGCCTAGACACACCTGATCTATTTATGGTCGATTATCCTCCCATTCCTTGGATAGTTGGACCTACCAACCTCTTCGACAAGCCATAAATCGTAGATGTTTGATATCATATCTTCAAATATTCTACTTTGTGTGATACCATACTTACCACTTGGTCCTTTACTTGGTGGGCGGGGATGATTCTAGACCTTCTCTAGCAGTTCATTCTCGTATTATTTTCTTACCTTGATTCTTCACCAAGACCATCCTTCGAAGAAGCATTAAGGCCACCTTTAGACAAGTAAGTTCACCTACCTCAAATTCGCAGATCTCGATTCCAATGGTCAGTTTTTCTGCTATGATCGCCGCAAGATTTATGGTCCTTTCTTCCTCTCCACATTCACCACTTCTACACTTGCAAATGAATCAAATTGGAGGGTCATTTCCTTATTAAAAGAAAAACCCTAATTTTCCTTTCACCAATTGCAACCAAACCGCAGCATCGTTTGATGAACCGTCAGCACCATTAGAAAGATCTCACCGAACACTCAAATGGGTATCCTTTCATTTTTGGTGATTTGAAACTTCACCTGAAAGCCTTTTTTCCAAGAAGGGTCACTTCGTCGCTTCTCAACATAAAATTTATTCATTTGCGACACTTTTACTTGGGGTACCACTTTGCCTTCATACTTTTCGATGCTTGTGTCAATTTGCGTCATGAGTAACCATCTTTTACTCATGTTTTTATGGTCCCCACCAGGACTATTATGTGTGGCAACATCATCAAGTCGCCCTTGTTTAGAGCATCCGAGTTGAGTGATCATCGCATCCATGGAGTCTGTCTCGAGTTCCTTTTGTCTCCCATCACAGTCTTCCATACTTCATTTCTTTGTACCTCTCTCGTGTCGCACTTTTTTTCCTTCAGTCATACTGTCCCCTATCCCCTCCGGAGTTGAGTTAGTAGCTGCCAAGTAATTCATGCCCTTTATGCTCTAACAAGGGAAGTTGTCAGCCCGCTACTCAGTACCCCCCATTCCACCATCATCCCTAGTGTCAGTATATCATTCACTCTATTATTATCCCTCGTGCCTTAGTTGAGTATTCCTCATTGCCTCACCTATGCCGGACCTCCTTTTGTCAACATCAGCTTATTTATTCCAGAAGACAAGTCTAGAGGGCGATGTACCTTGGTTCCAGCTTCCAATCTTGTTCGATGCATGTTACACGTTATTTTGTCACCATGACATTTGACTGTTCATATGGGTCTATCACCACCTATATCATGTTCCCTTAGAGGTCAAAAACACCAATGTTCCTAAATCAAGTCTTGGAATTGGAGAAAAGCTCTGTAAAACCCTTAAAAGTCTACCTACGCGATTTTTCCAGCCTTTCCCTGCGCATACCCTGTTGATTGATCCATAAACTATGGCAACCCCCACACTTTTTGCCACTATTACCTACGCACCCCCGTGAAAATCAAATTAAAGGAAAAAGTAAATTCTAGAAGCCTAGCGGATCGAATATTCTCCCAACTAGAAGCTTCTAGAGTCGCAGTCAATTCGAGCTTTACCCCTCCACTCATGGAGCTTATCCCTTGGTCCATGGAGCTCAAATCCCTTCATGAGAGGAATCCATGGTCAATAGAGTTCTCTCTTGCATTATTTTATCATTTTTCGGGCCTAAGAGACTAAATTTACGAAAAATAACAACCATGGAGTTTACTTACATTTTTTCTTCTGACTCCCTAAAACTCAAAAACAATGAGTTTCTCCTATACTGGACTCGTTAAAATTTAACAGTAAAGGACATGTCAATTACAAATAGGACCGAACCACTCCTTCTTAGGGTTCGATTTTAATACTAATATGGACTCATCCGAAGGATGAGCTTACACAAACAAGCAAATGTTATCCTCCTCAAGCTTGACAAAAATAAAGAGGTATTTGCCAGTAATGGTGGGGGGGGAAGAGAGAAAAAGAATCCAATTGTCACCCTTGTTTAAAAAGTAGCATGCCACTCTTGAACACAACACTTTGTCACACTTGTACCTGGGTTGGGAAATCCTATGTCTAAAAGTTAATCAAACCACATTGAAAGTCTTCAGCCGGTTTCTGGGTATTAGCTTTAGGTCAAATTCTTCCAAACCATTGTAGTGTCGTTATGTATTCAAGAGAGAGTTCAAATAAACCATTCATTGCAAACATTTATCTCCATTCACTTTGACCATCTTGAGTCAGTTCTTGAAATTACTTCTTCAAAACTTGATCTAATGGTTTCGTGTCGTGGGCTTTCCTATGATAGATCACTTTCTATCGATGTCAGCTCATCATCTATAAAGTTGATCTAGAATCCTATCAGTACCTTGGGATCTGCATGCCCTAATGGTAGGTTTCTCGCCTTCAACGACAGGTTGAATCATTGACCTTCGATCGAACAATTCTATGAGTGTTCAACTACAAATCATTCATTCACACTTCATAGATTGTATTGGAGTACTTTGAGAGCCATTGTCATTATTGGTGGTTTCTCTCACACTTGTTAACGGTTCATATCATTGATCGGTAATCAAGTGGTTTCTACCATGTTCGACTTCGACACAATCAATCGCATAAATAGATTCGTACTAGTTCGGGAAGCAGAAATAAAGACCCTGGATTTAGTTTCCACCATCCAGGCTATCAGGAGTTTTATTATTCATGATACAGTAGACTACTCATGACAGATGGTTGCACCCATACTGTGTCTACTTTTGAATATTGAAACCATAACTATACTAGAACATTTAGTTAGTTTTGATCTGAGTATGGGAATGCCTACCTCAACAATGATATATATATATATATATATATATATATATTTTTTTTTTTTTTTTTTTTTTTTGCATTGAATGTTTTTACAGGTTTTCAACCAGTGTCTCCAATCCAATCCTCGAAATGATAAAGCACTTCACTCTTCATAATAACCTCAGACTTCACACTTTACGGGGGAATTTTGTTACACGTTATTTTTTCACCGTGACATTTGACTATTCATATAGGTCTATCACCACCTATATCATGTTCCCTTAGAGGTAAAAAGCACCAATGTTCCTAAATCAAGTCTTGGAATTCGAGAAAAGCTCTGTAAAACCCTTAAAAGTCTACCTGCGCAATTTTTCTAGCCTTTCCCTGCGCATACGCTGTTGATTTATCCATAAGCTGCAACAACCCTCGCACTTTTTTCCACTATTACCTGCGCACCCCTGTGAAAAGAAACTAAAAGGAAAAAGTAAATTCTAGAAGCCTAGTTGGCCGAATATTCTCCCAACTAGAAGCTTCTAGAGTCCCGATCAGTTCGAGCTTTATCCCTCCATTCATGGAGCTTATCCCTTGGTCCATGGAGCTAAAATACTTTCATGAGAGGAATCCATCCCCCTCTTCATGGAACTGAAACTACCTCCATTTCCCTATAAATTGAGCTCAAGTTTCAGGTTGAAGGGTAGATTGTAAATGAATGCTTGAAGGGAATTCATAAGAGTGCATACTTTCTACATTAGTGAGTTGTTGTTGGCATGAGAATGATCACACTCTTATGTCTATAACTCCATGCTGGTATTCAGAGAGGAAGGCTTATCAAACTGAAGGAGAAACGATTGTTCAAGACCCCAGGAGAAATATGTACAACATCAAGGCATCAGGTTGTAAGATTACTCTTTTTATTCAAGATAATACGTATGGATCTATTTTTCTCGTTGAGTTGCTCTTATGCTTATTGAAATAACATCAATACTTAGACTCCTTGATCATTAAGTTGGATTAGCTTTTCTTTATTATTATATGTTGCAGATGTTTTGATCCTTTTGTCTTGTCTTTGATTGGAGGTTCTACTTATTAGAGAAACCACTTTGGAGTGACGGGATAAAATACTACATTGAACATTTGGATTTCAAGATAGGGGCATGTCCTCTCTACTTTCTTATAATAATTCTGAAATGAAATTAATCTAGAGAAAAAGGTTTTCAAATGGATGTTTGTTTCTAGCTACTTGTTGAGTTCTAGGGAGATCGCTCTTGTCTGCAAGAGGGATTAATCCACGTAACAGTGCCTCGAATCAGGAAAAGGGACCCTTTATTGCCCTTTGACTTGATTTTTTCTCAATTCCAGCTCCTTATGGCATGATCGAGATCCATATACTTGATGGTTTAGTGGTGCAACAGATTGTACCAGTGATTCCTGAGTGTTTGTGAGATGTTTCAGACCTCATGAGGGGTTGGCCCTTCAAGTAGCCCCCCACATACCCGGATGACCTCTTTACTACAGACTTGGATGCAACTCTGCAGATTTGATGGTTCTGGCCTTAGCCGCTTGGAGCGCCTTTTTAGTTTGCATATATCATTCAGAATTTCAGAGCCCTTTCCTATTTTACAGGGCCTCTTTGGTTGTTATTATTATATCTCATGTACTAAAATATTGTTGTATAAGTCCTAGTTGTTGTCCCAAGCATAGTATGTAAGTGGGATCCATTATGTTTTTTATCTGGCCCATGTTTATGCCAGCATGTACTATATAGCTCAGTCCCATTTTTGCTAGGTGCACCATTATTATTTGTACTTTGTCATCTAGGTGGGCATAGGTATGCCTCTCCCGCCTCACTGAGAACAGGTACTCACTCATAAAAGACACTTGTCGCACCTGTAAGTGTCGCCTCCTCAAGGTCTTGTCCTCTCTCACTTCAGTCTATCTTATATTTCTCTCTCTCTAACTCCCCTTCGGCATCTAGTGATTGTGTTCTTACAACGTACTTCGGTCATACGATTAGCTCCTAACGCTCGCACGTTAGGGGGCAATCTGTTACACCAATTTTTGGTCATCTAACCTGTTACTATTAGATTGGCTAAAGTACACCATGTAAGACCAATTTTACCATAATAAAGTTGTTTTCACTATGAGAAATAATTTAATAACCCATAGTTAATTAAATCATTTCTGGTCTAAACAGGAAACTCCATAAGGAATAATTAAATAAATCCTTATTTTTTTATTTTCCTCTAGGGATAATTAACTAAATCACTGTTTAATTAATATTCTTGGTCATATTTAACCCAAAACATGAAAATTAATTAGATAAATTATTATTTATCTTATTATTCTCTAGGGATAATTATTTAAATCATTATTGTCCCTACCGCTGCAGGTCACTACGCATCAGGTTTTTCCTGATTGCGACATTAATTTACCTGTCAGTTAAAATTTTTTATATTTTTACATAGTTTAACTTTAACTGTGTTTATTATTTATTTATTTCTATTATTTAAATATATTTATCTATTTTTTTATTGGCTAATATTTTGAACATGTTATTGCAAAATGAATTGCAATTCACGCCCTCAGACGGTTGTACCAGGCGGACTCTGTCGATGGTTGTACGAGGCGAACTCTCAGTTAAATAGGTGATTAGGTGTTTGTGGAGTTACATCCCATACCAAACGTACATTTGTGGAGTTACATCGTACCAAACGTACATCTCCCATCTCATAAATATGACTATGTAATAAAATCCATAAGTACTGCAGTAATCATAACACAAGTTTCCCTCTTCTGTATTTATTATCTGCATGAATTTCAAATATTTATCAGAGCCACAAAGGAAAGAACCCAAGAAGCACAGTGAAGGAATCTGAGGGACTATGATACGCAAATCAAAGCAAAGAAATTTCTTCAGGAGAACATATTATAAATGCATACTTAAACTATCTGGCCTAAACCACCAAGGAAATCTTTATAAGGCCCAAAAACCAATATTTTCAAGGGAATGGCATGGAAATTCCCATTTTGTAAAATATGTTCTGTATTAATAAAAAAACATCCATTGCTCCCACGTCACAAAGCACAATTTATAATTTCGATTATATTGTGAAACCACTTAAGTGTCACATATTGTTAGCAGTAGTCAAAATATGAGGACAGAATATTAATTGTTAATAAATGCATTTGCAAATTGATTACTGTTTTATGTAAAGTTATAACATCTGTACCTTTATTTTCTATTAACCCATGATCAATCTACAATGCTAAATCTTTTGACATTTTAGTTACTGTAAATATTCAGAAAAAAATACAGTGAGTAAACCTGGATGTATAATCAAAATTGGTTTTCTGGCATCATCTTGAAAATTTGACCAGCCAATGTTCTTAACAACAGAACACGAGCTCAGATGCTTTTTAATCACTATGACATACAGACACCTCTTGGCATGATAGCGATGATTCAAAAAATATTTTTCATGAAAACAAGCCTGCATAATGTCACATAAAAAAAATATGTCTAGCCAAATTGATTGCACCAAAGTGCCCTGAAACATTTATGTGACTTCTGATTGAAACAAATGTGCCTGGTAAGGATTGTAAAGCATGGAAAATCATAAAGCAAAAGCTCACCTTGGGTATTCGCACAGCAAGGTCGATATTTAAGAATTTCTTATTATTTTTATTTATGATGTTTTTTAATACATAAATCATCTTAGTTTTTTAGAGCATGAATTATATTAAATCAATGTTTAGATTACTTTTTCAATATTTAAATTTGATTTAGTTTAATGTTTCAAAATTTTATTTACATATTCAAATTATTTATTTTTAGTTTTCAAATATAAAAGTCATTACTTTTAAATATTTTCAATTTGTATTAGTATTTAATAGTAGTTTAGTTTTTTTTTCAAAATTTCTAGATACAATTTTAGGTGTTATGACTTTTTGTTTTTTTTTTTAATATATAAATAGATTCAATACCTTGAAAATTATTGAAATATTTTAATTTTAAAAAATAAAAATTACACAATTTATGCTATTATTATTATTTGAACAAAAATTAACAACTTTATAATTTATACTATATAAATAATAATTAATTAATAATTAATGTTTACCTTATATTTTAATTCAAGATTATAAAAGAAATAAACAACCATCCATATATATATATATATAAACTAAATGAAAATCTCTATAATTACATTAAGCGGCATGTAATAGTTACCCATAGACATTTCCAAGATCGCACTGCAACATTACTATATTTAAATTAAGCAGTAGGTAGTAGCTACCTTGTAGTCTTGTTTAATAATAATCCTTGTTAAATTTGACTAAATCATTTATAAATAATTGAATAAATCATTATTTATTTAATTATTCCTCAACCTCATCCTTGAAATAATAAATAAACCATTTATTTATTTATTATTTCTAAATAAAAGGATTTAACCTATTCTAAATTCTTTTTCCCTCCACCAAAAATAATAAAATATTCCAAGTAAGTTGGATCTTGATTTGGTTAATAATATTTTAACTATGCACCAATATCTAGACTAACTCAATATTTTGTTATAAATAGAAGGGTTTTCCATTCATTCACTGCCTTTTTTGTCACTTTTTGATCTATACTTTTGGTCTGACTTTGATCCCCCATCATTGTCATATTTTTTCTACTTTTCCTTGTGAGTTCCCTTTTAAGTTCTATTTTGTTTGGGTCTTTTGCACCATCAAGAGAGAGAGATATTGGATCTGAAGCACTGAGGACATACAAGAACCCATCCCATTGAGGGGGACTGGTAACATCTTTCTGTGTTCCCTTCCTAGGTGTCATAATACAAAAAAATCTTTACAAATACTTGTCTTGTATATTGGATGTATGGAGCAACTCTTGTTTATCTCGTTTTTTAATGTCTTTAACTGCATAGATCTGGATTTTTGTAGAATTAATTTTGATCACCTACTGCAGATCTAAGGAATTGACAGGCACATTTGATGTTAGGGTTGTTTGTTATGCACAGCTAAAGTGAGCTTTTTCCATATGCTTGCAATTAGAATTCACACTAACAACTAGTGACTCCACAAGGGTTTTTAATTACGACCCCTTTCGTTTTTCAAATCCCTGCATGACCAACTGCTTCAGCCTCTTTTTCTTCAGCTTCTTATTTTGCATTCCTCGATGTTGTTTTTAACCTTTTTTACCCTAAAACAGTAAAAATTCTAACTTTTGTGTGTTTTTGGGCCATTTGTGCATGTAACATGTATCAGCCACGACAGAGACAGAAACTTTTTCTGAGACCTACCACCAAGACAGCTGGAAGTGTAGGTCGCACTTTTCAGCCCAAAACCTGAAACCTCAGCTCTCAGGTAGCAGAATACTGCCCAAAAACTGGGACCTCAACAGAAAACAGGTCAGTACCTGCAACCTCAACTTTTTTGAGGGATTTTTCTGTTATTTTCTAGAGTTTGTTTGGGGCATTGTTCAGGGTTCTCTGACCTATGTATTTACCTGTCTTGGACTTGTACTTGCTTATTTTTATTCGTTGAAGTAGGAACCAAGCCTCTTACGGCTTTAGTACGATTCCACCTTTTTAGGAGGAGTTTAGCTGAAGCAGGTCTTCTGAGATTTCAGTGTTTTTCAGCCATTTTTTCATATCTGAACCTGTCTTTTCAGATCAATTATTTTTCCATCAAAAACACCTCTTTTTATTTTTGTTTGGTCCTCCCTTTAGGGTCCCCTATGTTTCCCTTTTTGCCACCTATTTTTCAACATTTTTCCCTCTGGTTTCTTGTTGTTTTTTGCACCTATTTTCAGCATATCTGACCTTTAGATCCCTGTCCCTCTTGACCTTAGATCTATTGGCCATATTGTGTGTTTTGAGTAGATTTATCCCACCCTTAGACTAGTTGTTTGGAAGCCCTCCTTTTTGGGTTTAAATTTATGCATCTTTATCTATTTATTTTACTGTCGCTTTCAATTTTATTGACAGTTATAAAGCATCTTTTTTTTCTTTTTTCTTTTTTCTTTTTTTTTTCTATACACATGTCTAGGCTTGATTAAAATTAATACACTTATCACACACACGTACACCTAAAGCGAAGAGCACCTAGTTTACACTGTTGGGCCAAGACTAAAACATTGTAATTGATTAGTTAATATGCACCTATGTGCCCTTGTTACCCTCTCTTCCTTGTTGGTTTCCATGTATATTTTCCACCATTGCACCCCCAAGGCATTCATCCCAAAGACTCCAAGTCCTCCATCCTTAGTTTCCATTAGGAAGACTTATTCCACCACGTAGGGTCCGAGTTAGTCCTCCACCGAGTCCCCATTCCGACTCTGATTTTGGTTCATCAAGTTATCCTTTTGTTCCTATCCCCGGTTCTCCTCCATCTTTCACCTTCATCATGTCTAGTGTAGGACCTAATGCTAGTGGTGGCCCCGGCTCTAATACTGGAGCCACGATAGGAACGGTCCTGGCTACTACCTTGCTTCCTTATATGGCAGGCCTAAGGCTTCCCGAGTTTAGCCAGTTAATTAATGACCCTATACACCATGATCTAAGTTGGCCTGCTATGCCAACCAAGCTTCCTTCAGACAACCCTAAGTTTGAAGGAAATTTTGGAGAAGATCCTACCAACCATGTTTGTTTTTTCCACATGTTGTGTTCGTCCAACTCTATCACGGGTGACTCTATCCATCTTCGGTTATTCCAGCGTACGCTTACTGGAGAAGCTCAAAGTGGTATGTCGACCAGGTCACTGCCTCTCATGCTACTTTTTTGACCCTTGCAAAGGCGTTTCTGTCCTACTTCCAACTTCCCCTTCACTATGACACCGGTACCGAACTTTTGACCACTTTCTGTCAAACTTCTTCCACCTGCCAATCTGACCATGTTCAAGAATGGCACAGAAGGAAGAGCTTATGTCGAGCTCCAGTTTTCGAAAACCATGTCTACATGGACTGGTTTCTCAGATCCATTTTTCCCTTTATTGGTAAAGATATCATGTCTCACATTCCTCAGACTGAGGAAGAAGCCCTCCAAATTGCGTTGAAATATGACTTGATCTACGTGCAATCTAGTTATGTTTATACCATCTTACCTGATCTCCCTAGACCTGGTGGTGCCAACACACTAGGGCCATCTCATGCCGCCGATGGTATCATTGGATCCCTTTCACATCCATACACTTATCCTCCTATGGGTTATGGTTTCCATCAGGGAGGGGCCAGCTCCTCTAGCACTTTTCCCCCTCCCGACAGCATGTATCCAGGACATGGCATGCCTCGCGCCTTTGTCCAACCGCATCCCTAGATGCCACAACCTGCTATTTCCCAACCTATTTACCCCAATGTTTCTCAACCTAATTACTATATCTATCCATGGCCATGCGCTCCAGCTCCTCTAGCACAAGAACCTCAGCCTCCCATGCCTTCTCAAGCTCTGGAGTAGCAGCCACCCCCCCCCCCCCCCCTCAGGGTCATGTCTATACGCAGCAGAGTGCAACTAATCCTCTCACTCCCAAAAAGAAGAGGAAAGGCAACCAGAACCAACCCGCTCAAGGTGATCAAGGAAACAATTTCTAAGGGAATACATCTAACACTGCAACTCAGCAACAGGGCAATCAGCCCAAGCAGAACAAGCCTCTTCGTGTGAATAATCCTTCTTCTTGTTGTGGTGCCCATGGTCACTATACCCATGATTGCCCCCTTTTACCTTAGATGCGTCAATTGTGGGAAGCTCAAGCAACATCTCGAGGATAGCAAGCCTCTGCTTCAATTCCTCCTAATTTTGCACCAAATCAACAGGTTGTGTTTACCAATCCTTTCCCCTAGCAAGTATATGTGGTTCCCAACCCCCTGAAGATCAGGCAGCTTCTCAACCTCCTTCGTCTAGTGCCTTTGATTACCAGATCCTTATGATGCGATCTGACCAGGCCAATACCACCGATCTCAACCTTTAAACTCAGTCACGCCAATACACCAAGCCTCCCGCTACGTCTGCAACCAAGCCCCAGTCCTCAGGTCCCATAGAGTCAATTTTGACACCCAATGGTCCTTTATAAATCCCTCAGCCTAAGGCAGAGGTACATACCAAGATCCCCAAAGGACTGTTATGCCGAAACGCTGCTTCCGGTAAACCCGCCCACACCTACAGTATAGTAGATGACTTGGCATAATCCCTTGCCACCATGTCAATGTTGGAAGTCCTCCAGTCGTGCCCTTCACAATGTAAAGATCTACTAACTGCCATGGGCACTATGGATCCTTCAAATGTTTGTTTGATTGTCTTCAATGTTGACAAGTCAAAGCATCCACGCCTACCTACATTTGTCGCCTTTCAAATACCTATCAAGATCCAGAATGCCAACGTCTCCCGAGTTATTCCCTTCCACTATCACCCTCCATGCGTGGGATGGCCACTCTTCCCAGTCCCTTGGCATGTTGCGCAACTTTCTTATTACTCTTGCAGGCAAAACTGTTTTTGTTTACGTTGAAGTCATTGATGCCCCCTTAGACTACAACATTATATTGGCTTGTAACTATACTTATGTGATGTCTATTGTCCCATCTGCAGTTCACCGTAATATGTGCTTTCCTCAGAATGGAAAGATTGTCACTATAGATTAGCTAACATATTACGAACCGAAGTCTCAGACCTCTCTAGAGTCCATTATTTCTTTGGTGGTCAATAAACAAACAGTCAAACCTCCGACCAGTGTCTCACACGAAGTATATAAATATTCCTCTTTGCTTGGTTCATTCCCTGGTCTCCCCCCTCTTATCCCTGACCCTAGCTAATGTTTTCATGATCCAATCGTCTCGGTCCGACCTCAAACGGTCTGGTTCGACTAGTCAGCAGCCTAGCCCTTTGCAACCTGCTCCTAGTACTTTGACTCAGCCTTCAGGACCTCCTCCTCAAGGCCCTTCAGCTGTAGCTGGTGTGCCTGATCCTCTTTTTTCTTATGGAACGGTTCCCCCTAGCCTTAACCATCTGGGAGCTATTCCGCTTGGCCATTACCCCTTCGGTCAGATACCGTTTCTTTCTCCCCCTTCCGAAGTATTTTTGGTACCTGTTATGGCTACCTTGACCCTTCCCAAAATGACCCTCAGGATCCCAGTCTGGTACATTGATCCCCCAGCCAATGCCCATCTTGGTCAGCTCAAACCTTACACTTATTTAACCCCGCTCCAACCGGTCGCTATGACCCCTCCCTTCGCTTTTGTGCCTCATCCACCTCAACAAGAATCTACTCATGTTGCGAAATCCTCAGTTGAGGGGGGGAAAGTTTGTAAAAAGGCACCTAAGGACAAGGCTGCTCAAACAACACTTGCTCCTCCTAAGCCTCCAAAGCATACACCTACGTGTGATTTGTGTGATTTTGTAGGTCATGCTATCCACAATTGTCCCGAATAGCATCGTCTCAAACCCATGGTCAACAAAGAGTTTCCTGAGTCTGATATCCCAGAAGTCCATGTTACTTGACCGGCTTCAGCCAAGAAACTCAAGACTTTTCACACAAATCAACCTTTTGCTTTGTGTGATTTCTATGACCACTATACTCACATCTATCCTCGCCTCGATGATTTTCACACCTCCTTAGAAGCGGATTGCCAATTCGAGGCCAAGCGCAATGAGTCCATTTCTCCTTTACTTGCGAGTTTTTCTTCGACAGAACCAGAGGACACATCCACTCCCATTGAAATACCCCCTCTCGATGTCGAGATGAAGGAGTTTTCGGCCACTACCCTCTATCTGTCATCATCTATGAGATCCACGATGGAAGACCCCTCTGAGGCATCCCCCTCTGTTTCTCCTAACCTCCCTTCAGCGATCACCTTGGGCTCAACATCGGTAGATTATTCATCTAATTTTTCTTCATTCACCCTCCATGACGATGCGCATGTGAACCTCATTTCTCATGATGATGAGTTAGGTAGCTTTGCCACATCACGAGGTCTTTCTTCCACCAGTCACCCCATCTTCTATTGTAATGACGAAATTATGGAGGCATTTACCACCCCTGACTTTATCTATCCCCCCTTACATTGAAACTGTGTATTCGAACCACATACACCTTGTGGTCATTACATTGACACCCAATGTTTTGGTAAGGGGGCACCCATATTTGAGAGTCCAGGAGAAGGAATTCTCCACAATCCTCCTAGTGCATCTGGTAGTGTCGACTCTAGTACCATTATTCTTACCCATTTAGAGGAACGTCTAGAGTTCCATATCACTTTAGATCACTCTAGGGATGATCCACTTCATCATTCCTTAATCTTACATCAACAACCCAGTCCCTTATACATTGTTGTTGACCAACCTCTATATTTTCTCAGTGAGAACCAGTTCATTATCTTCGAAGGCACGCTTTGGTATAGTGACACCATGTATGGCACTCCATAAATTCTTCTTGCTAGGGGCATCATTCCCACTTTTCATATCAGATCAGTCCCCTCCATCACATATGCTTGGGGATCGTATCCCATGCTTGGGGGCATGACGGCACCCCTGGCCACCTCCTCACTTGATTAACCAAAGTCTCAGCCTACACACACTCGATCTATGTATGGTCGATTATCCTCCCATTCCTTGGATAGTTGGACCTACCGGCCTCTCCAGCAAGCCATATATCATAGATGTTTGATACCCTATCTTCAAATATTATACTTTTTGTGATACCATATAGACCACTTGGTCCCTCTTTTTTACTTGGTGGGTGGAGATGATTCTAGACCTTCTCTAGCAATTCATTCTCATATTTTTTTCTTACCTTTATTCTTCACTAAGACCATCCTTCTAAGAAGCATTAAGGCCACCTTTAGACATGTAAGGTCACCTACCTGAAAGTCGGGGATCTTGATTCCAATGGTCGGTTTGTCTACTATGATCGCCGCAAGATTTATGGTCTTTTCTTGCTCTCCACATTCACCATAGCAACACTTGCAAATGAATCAAATAGGAGGGATTGCCTTATTAAAAGAAAAACACTAATTTTTCTTTCGCCAATTGCGACCAAACAATAGCTCAGTTTGACGAACCATCAGCACCATTGGAAATCTATCACCGAGCACTCAAATGGGTATCCTTTTTTTTTGGTGATTTGATACTTCACCCGAAAGCCTTTTTTCCAAGAAGGGTCACTTCACTACTTCTCAACATCGAATTTCTTCACTTGCGACAATTGTACTTGGGGCGCCACTTTTCCTTCATACTTGTCGATGCTCGTGTCGATTTTCATCATGAATAACCATCTTTTACTCATGTTTGTGTGGTCCCCATTGAGCCTATTCTGTGTGGCAGCATCATCAAGTCACCCTTGTTTAGAGTATCCGAGTTGAGTGATAATCACATCCATGGAGTTTGTCCCGAGTTCCTTTTGTCTCCTGTCATAGTCTTCCATCCTTCATTTGTTTGTACCTCTCTCATGTCGCACATTTTTTTCTTTAGTCATACTCTCCCCTATCCCCTCCGGAGTCGATTCAGTAGCTTCCAAGTCATTCATGCCCTTTATGCTCTAACAAGGGAAGTTTTTAGCCCTCTACTCAGTACCCTCCATTCCACCATCATCCCTGGTGTCAGTATATCAGTCGCTCAAATATTATCCCTCGTGCCTTAGTTGAGTATTCCTCATTGCCTCACCTATGGTGGACCTCCTTCTGTCGACATCATCTTATTCATTCCAAAAGACAGGTCTAGAAGGCGACATACCTTGCTTTTAGATTCCACTCTTGTCCGGTGCCTCAGATCAGGAAAAGGGACCCTTTATTTCCCTTTGACTTGATTGTTTCTCAGTTCCAGCTCCTTATGGCATGATTGAGATCTGTATACTTGATGGTTCAGTGATGCAACATATTGTACCACTGATTCCCAACTATGTGCGAGATGTTTCAGACCTCATGAGGGGGTGGCCCTTCAGGTAGCCTCCCACATACTCGGATGACCTCTTTACTACAGCCTTGGATGCAGCTCTGCAGATTTTATTGTTCCGGCCTTAGCCACTTTCAATGCCTTTTTAGTTTGCATGTATCATTTAGATTTTTAGAGCCCTTTCTTGTTTTACAGGGCCTCTTTGGTTATTATTATATCTCATGTACTTGGGTATTATTGTATAAGTCCCGGTTGTTGTCCCAGGCACAGTATGTATGTGGGATCCATTATGTTTTTTATCTAGCCCATGTTTATGCCAGCATGTACTATATATCTCAGTCCCATTTTTGTTGTGTACACCATTATTATTTGTACTTTGTCATCTCAGCGGGCATAGGTATGTCTCCCCTGCCTCATTAAGAACAGGTACTGACTCATAAAAGAGACTTATCGCACCTGTAATTCTCACCTCCTCAGGATCTTGTCCTCTCTTGCTTCAGTCCATCTTAGATTTCTCTCTCTCTGACTCCCCTTCGGTGTCTAGTGATTGTGTTCTTACAACGTACTTCGGCCATACAATTAGTTCCTAATGCTCGCACGTTGGGGGGGAGGATCTGTTGCACCAATTTTTGGTCATCTAACCTGTTACTATTAGATAGGCTAAAGTACACCATGTAAGACCAAATTTACCATATTAAAGTTGCTTTCACTATGAGAAATAATTTAATAACCCATAGTTTATTAAATTATTTATGGTCTAAACAGGAAACCCCATGAGGAATAATTAAATAAATCCTTATTTGCTTGATTTTCCTCCATATTGGAAAGATTTATATTCAACCCTCCTCCACCTATCACATACCCCAGATACATCAAACATTGTTGTGAAAACTCACACTTCTTGAGATTTTCTAGCAATTGGTGCTTCTTTAATGTCTATAGCACCTGCATCAAATGTGAAATGTGCTCCTCCCAGGTAGCTTTGTATACCAATATATTATCCAAATAATAAATAACAATTGAATATATAAAGGGGCACAGTACATCATTTATTAATCTCATAAATGTAGTTGGTACATTACATAGGCCAAATGGAATGACTAATCCCTCATAAAAATCCTTGTCTGGTTTTGAAGGTGGTCTCCCAGGTATCTTGTTTGCCTTGAACTTGGTGATATCCAAACTTTAAGTCTAACTTGGCGAGGTACTTTTCTTTCTGCAATTGATCCAACAAATCATGTAATCTAGGCAAGGGGTACCTGTTCTTAAGCGTGATTTTGTCCAACAACCTGTAATCTATATACGCCTGGCAAGTCTCATCCTTCTTTGGCACAATGATGATGGGTGACCCACATGGTGATGTTCTCAGTCAAATGATACCCTATTCAAGTATTTTTTGTAATTGTTTCTTCACCTCACTTGCTTCTATAACAAAATTCCTATACAACCCAATATTTGGAAATGGGGAGTCTGAAAATAGTTGGACCTCATGCTCCACTTCCATCTTAGGTTGTAACCATTTAGGCTCTCAGAACACATCCATTTATTCATGTAAAAACTCTTCCAATTGTTGTTTATGTTCCTTAGTACACCCCTCTAGGGATTCCTTGCCTCTTACTAACTCTTCAACATATTTATTTTCTCTTAAAAACAATAAAACATACTTCTGGCTAGAACTGATCAATTTCTTGGCTTGTTTTGCACTTACCAACAATATTTTTGACTTTCCCTAGTGTGCATTTATGGTGAATGATTTTCCATCCTTGATGAGAAAATATTTATTAGCTCTCTAGATTAATATCGCATTTTTCATGTACATGTAGGGACTCCCAAACACGAATCCACATACATCAAGGGGAACCACATCTGATTCCATTTCGTCAATAAAATCAACACTGCTGGAAAATCAAATTTTTCATTGTTTCATTACCTTCAGCTTTGCATCCTTATTCCCTATCCCAATGGATATGGGCTTGGATGATAATAAACTTCAAATCCTAATTTCTTGACTAGCTCTGCGACAATGAGATTCGTCTGCAATGTTGAGTCGAACATAGCATCAATGTTGGTCTTCTTGACCTATATATTTATATGGAAGAGTTTAGTCATATATTTCTCTCCCTGTTGTTGAAGGCTACTTAGAGTCACCTCCTTCTACATTGACGTACAAGTGATCTTCTCATCCACATCTAAGTTGCTTTCAAATTAGTTTCTCGAATTAGTGGCCATGAGATTCTTCTTCTTATTGTTTTTCTTTTGTTCTTTGGGTTAAGCTATGGATGAAACTTCTAGTACTTCTCCTCTACATGGTCGTTAATGTTGTAGTGGTTGTTGGGATCTTTGAACTAGTGTGTTGAGGTTCTTGTATTTTTTGTTTTCCCCCTTTGTTTTTCTTCTTCCCCTCCTTAGAAGCATCATGTTTCTCTTTCTAATTTAATCCACTTTATTGAGCTTTCTTCAAGCCTCTATTCTTTAGGTAATGTGTTTGTACACAAACCTCGTCCACCAATTTGGGATTGAACATCATCACTTGCTCCCATAGATGGCAGTGTAGACCTCCCCAAATACTTGAGGAGTACATATAGGTTCTTAGGGGAGATATCAAACATTATTGCCATATTTATGAAATCAATGATATACTCTTGTATGCTTTGCCCCGAATTTTTACTGAAGTAGTACCATCAGTGATCTGAATGGAAAATTCCATCTACCCATGGTATTGTAAATGGAATTGACCTATGGTAGTCATCTACCCATGGTATTTATCCACCCATGGAATTTACCAATGGTATTGTAAGTTCCATTCACCCATGGCATTCATTCACCCATGGTATTTATCCACCCATGGAATTTACTGTAACAACCCTCGTAAAAATTCATGTAAAAATATATATAAGACCACGGTGGATGGGACGCGTATTCCAATCTGAATGGTGGGAAAAACATCATAGTGGGTGTTCATTCGGTTTATTATGGCTAAGGAAATTGGAAATGGAAAAGGCAAAGGCAATGGAAATTTCATGAGGCATTAATTGGCATTTTATTTATGAAAATAATGGAAAATATGAGAAAAGGAAGGTGAAAGGTGACAAATTGCATGTGAGGAGGCAAATGAAGGAAAATAATGGAAAATGAAGAAAATAGAGGCCTCATTAATAAAAATGCTTATGAGGATCAGTGGGAAAGGCTTGGTCAGTTCACTTTTGGAGCTCTCGTGATTCTCTCTCTCTCATACTATTGAGCACTTAGAGTGTCCTTGGAGCACTCTTGGAGAGTGTGGCATATTTGGAGATTTGGATCAAGAAAGCAAAGGAAGAGCAGGAAATCATAGAGGACATTGAGATCAACATCTACAATAGGTTTTGAGTGCAGGTACCGAGTTGCATGTATGATTTCCTCACTAGTTTTGGCATGCATGGTATTGCATGTGGTTTCTTGATTATGATCTGTCGTGGGCATGGAGGATGGTCAATATTGACAGTGGATTTTCCTAGAATTTCCATTTCTTAGATAGCCATGCTAATTGTGGGTTTATTTCCATTGATTGTTTTCTAGTTGGTTCTGATGGTTACTTTAGCTGTTGGGTTGAGTTATTAGTTTTTGGAGCCCTGGTTGGACAAACTCTCTGGAGCCCGACGGACAGTTGTTGGGTTGAATCACTAGTCCTGGAGCCTTTTTTGGACAAACACTCTGGAGCCCTAGGAGTTACTAGTATTGAAGCCTTGGTTGGATAAACACTCTAGAGCACCAGAACAATTGGGGTTGAGTTACTAGTCCTGGATCGTTGGTTGGAACAAACGCTCTGGAGCCTTGGAGCAGCTTGGATGGAGACCAATCCTTGAAGGTTAGTGACGTCAGACCGTAAGGTGGAATCACTGGTTTGGGGTTGAGACAATTTTGTCTCTAGAGCTTGGTTTGGTGTTGATTGATGTGTTTGATAAAGTCCCACATTCATGCTTGGAATATGGCACGGCGGTGACTGGCTAAAGTGAGATTTGGCTCAGCCATGCCTATGGTCGAGTGGAACGTGGAAGTCCCATTACGGGTTGGTTTTTACACTCATTAATGAAAGGTTCATTTTCTTGGTATTTTTTGTGTATATGCATTGGTATATATATGGATTATGTTGCTGATATATCCATGGTATTTTGTTGGTATTATGTTGGTTATAAGCATGTATGGTGATAGTGATGAGGTATGGCTCTCTCCACGTTTTTACTTGTAAATGAATACTTAATGCATCTATGGTAAAATTTATTGTATGATAGTTTATGTTTTAAGGGAGAAATTCTTCTTGGCCATTCTCAGATAAGAAAGAGAACTCTTTCTTTAAATATGTTGTTTATACCAACAGATGTTATGTTTGTGACATGTTTGACGAAATTCTTGTAATGGATGGGTGAGGTCGGATGAGTTCCAGTTGATGCGATTGCTTCCATATGCTTTTGTAATGTTATTTACCCTCTCCTGAAGTTACAAGAAGTTCTGGGCAGTGACCTAGCCCCAAGGGCTGAAAATGTGGCACATATATCGGAGCTACAGGTGTAAAATTTGTTGTTTGGGCCTTAGTTGGTACCTTGACAAGGCTAGCCTGTGGCTATAGGGTCTATAGTCACTACCTTTCCCTTACAATCCTGCGGCTTAGCCTCAAAGTGGCTAAAAATTAGTTCCCCCTAAGGGAACAGGGCCTTGGAAGGTTGGGTTACCTCCTAGGGATGTCAATGATGCAGTGTAAGGTATGTTTTTGGTGTTTTCGTCAGTTCCACTTCCTTAAGGTCATTTAGGAGCTTTAATCTCATATTAGTAGCCTCTCGTCACATGTTTACCCCGGTTGACCGGTTACTTAGGTAGATGTAGGAAGAGGGTGTTACAAAGTGGTATCAGAGCATGGTTGTGCTCTCCTTGGGTTGTGTGTGTTTGTCGTGCATACATGTCAATTGCATATATGTTCTTCATGCTTATTTTATATGTCCTTTTTGTGTATGCATGATGGTGGTCTTCGGTTTCTATTCTCTTTGGTTGATATCTGATACCAGAGCATGGTTCAACCCTTAGACTGGATGGGCGGTGTGTGGATCATGCATTTATGTTAGTTGCATGCGTGTGTAGTATGCTTGTAGTCTATATGTACTTGTTGCATATGTGTTTTGTTGGCCATGGTGGTAGTGGTGTCACCATGGAAGGGCCGATGATGTTGTTGTCAACATATTTTCATGAGTGTATGACTAGTTATGTGTTGCTCATGCTTATGTATTGACCATGTATACTTGCTTACATGTTGCTACATGTTGTGTATGCATTTCTTGTTTATGGTAGTTCACATATTGGTCATGCTTGGGTGTTTTCCATGTATGCTTGATTATGTGATGCTATATGTGGGAAATGCATTGGTCATTCATGATTGATTATACATGTCAAGTGGGTGCATATGATCAAGTTACATTGGTATGGTCAAAGGTTGTTGTGCATAATTTCATTGTATGAAATTAGGTCATCATGATGATATTGGTATGTTATGATTATAATGTGTTGGATGAAGTAGAAGATGCATATCATCAAGGAAAATTTGCAGCACTAGAACTTGGGATAAGAGCATATCTTCATACAAGTTTTGTATGCCTGGAATCCAGGTATGTGATTCATGGTTGTTGTAAGTATTAGGGCTACTTATATGTTTGTCATTATATTGTCATTTTGGTTACAATTGTGATAAATGTTATTTGATTTGCATAGTCGTATCCATTATGGTTATGTGTATGTATTTCAGTCTATTGATGTTATGGTTACATGCATGATAGATGTTAGTTAACTAGTGTGATTATATGCACATGTGTTGGTTAGTTAGGCATGATATTAACTTGATCATTATGTTATATTTTGTTGATGATTATGTTACAGGATTAACTTGTTGTTGTTTCTGAAAGGTTAACTTGGTGATTATGTTATGTGTCATTGATGATCATGTTATATGTTAACCTCTAGTTAGCTTGATGATTATGTTGTATGTTGTTGATGAGTATGTGTTGGTTAACTTGATGATTAGGGTTGTTGCATTAAGCTTTTGATGTTATATGTATTGTGCTAAAATTGGACCAGCCCACGCAATTGGTTAGGGTTATGACATTCAGGTATGATTCGACTTAATTATGATAATGTGTAGCATTAATCTAGACTAATTGTGCATATGTGATTGCTATGCATGAATGAAATTTTTCTACGAGTCTATGATGCGAACTTGTTAGCTAGTTACTATTGGATATCATGACCTTATTTAGGTTGAGTTGATGTGCCGTGAAGTTATATTATTCTAATCTAGATTGATTGTGCATATAATATAGCCTCCCCTAAGATACATCAAGGTATGAGTTTTCTTATGTCGTGTACTTGATGCTTAATTATTTGATTATGTCATCTATGTGGTGTATGAGTGATTTGGTGTATATTAAATCTTCTTGTTGATTTATTTATCATGGTATGTTTGCAAGTTGTTTGAATGTTTGATTAATTGCATGATATGAGTATATGTGTCTGTAATATTGCATGACGAAATGGTCTTGTTTTAAGATGGTTGTACTAACACACATGTGTTGGGATGGATGATATGTATCTGAGTGAAGTAGGTGATAGTTATAGCATTATGTATTATGACCGATGAATGTGAGTTGACTGATGTATTATGACATGGTTGTTAGTCTTGGTAAAATTTGATTTCGAATTGATAGATACGTTGTCTTGATGTTGATACATATGGTTGACATGTGTGTTCGATTACATGTCAGTGTGCTTGGCACAACAAGGTGAGATAACAAGTATGTTGGTATATTTATTTATGTTTTGACAGTTGTGTGGTTATGGCAGTATGATGTAGGGGATTGCATGGCAAGAGACTGCCATGAAATCTTAAAGAAGGCTCGGGTTGAGCTTTCCTTGGAAGTACTTGGAACCATGGGGATTGATTCATGGTGTTTGTTGTAAATTCTTTTGCTTTCAGTCTTTTGATTTGTTTGCGCTTGATTTGCGATCTTGATTGTGTCTAGTGCATAGCTATGCCACTTTGTTGCAGTATCGTATTGATTTTGGTTCTCATGGTCTTCTTCTTGTTCGTTTTTTTTCTTTCCCTTTGTTTGAGAGACTTGGAAATTGGTTGGGAAAGCTGAAATTTAATGGAGCTTTGGGAGAGTTCTATGGTGCCCAACAGGTAATGTAAGACATGGATGAAGCTCAGTACATAAGTAAGCAGAGCAGAAGGTAAGAGTATGACAGTTGGTTGGATTGGTTGGGTCCATTGTGGTAAATGGATGGTAGCAGTACAGACATGAGAAAGGAAACAGAAAAGGTAAAATGAATAAGGTGTTAGATTCCTTGGCTATGTTGGGAACTTGATGTAGGAGCATTCTTCAAAGTTCATAAGACTTAAGAGTCTTATCACACATTTACTAAATGGAGTGGGTTCCCTTAAATATTTTGTTATTTTCCGAAGTTAGTTGAGATTTAAATGTAATTTGATTAATCAAGAATATCTCGTGAATTGTAGAGATATCAGGGATGAGAGAGTAATCCTAGGAAGAGTGAGGATTTTAGGGATATAGATGCTTAATGTAGGATTTGGTTGAGTAAAGAGTGGAATTGAGAGAAGCTTTAGGAAATATTGAGAGATTGTTGGATCTGAACTGAAATTGGTTCATGATTCCTTTTTGTATATATTTTTGTAAGCATTTTGAAAAAAAGGGGAAAAAAAGAGAGAGGATTGGAGAGATTGGTTCGATATTAGAGGTTGGCTCGAGGTTGGCTCGAGGTTAGCTCGAGGTTGGCCTAGGTTGTCTAGTTAAGGGAGTGAGATTATGAAGAGAGAGAAGTCATTTTATTGTGTTTTTTCAAGCTCACAGAAGCCGTAGTATTGTAACAGGGTTAAATTTCAATGAAGATTGTATAATTTTTAATTATTATGGTTTGTTTTAGCCATGGCTTATAAATTTTGTGTGATTGTATGGATTGTGGCATACTATGTTGTTTAATTAGAATTTTTATAGAGTTTTCAGAGTGGATTGACTAGTAGGATGTGATCCAAGTAGTGATTGTTATGGAGGATTGAGACTTTGTGTATTAAATCAGCAATTGTATAGCCAAGGGAATGTCAATGTCCAAAACCGAGTAAACAATAGCATACCTTACATTCGCATAAGTGTGTTTATGAGTTGTTGTAGAAAGGAGCATGGAGCAACACTGGGTCACAGAGGGTTGCAAAAGCGTGTTTTCTTAAATCTCAGAAATTCCTAAATAAGGACGTGAAGGAGAACGATGAATGGTTACAATCAGATCACAGATCTGAAAAGGGGAAGATGAACGGATGAGATTCCGATGCAAGATCAGTTGGAAGATGCGATTTGAAGAAGGGAAGAGCAGTGAGGACCATTAGATCTCGTTGCAGATCAACGACAGACAAGAAATTGCAATATCGCAAACTGGAGGTTTTAAGTTTTAAGACATCGCAGTTATGTTATTTTATTTGCAATGTGGTAAGGGATGAAAAGTGTGATGCGATGAGGGCAATACACGTGTCGGCTCAGTGCTATTTCTTAATTCGCAAGAGATAAGGGTTATGGAGAATGGTGGTAACTATTATTTTGTGCGATTTACGAAATGTTGATTGTCGCGCATTGTGAAATTTATATGTTGCGGGATGCGAAAAGGAGTTAATTTTGCGGGCGAGCGGTGGTGCTAAGACAAGAGGTATAGTACACCATTGGATCTAACGAAGATCTACAGCAGAGCTTGTGTCGCATTTCGCATCAGCGATGCTATTGTTTTCCATTTAAGTTGCAACTTATGTGTGTCGAGATGCGATGAGCCCTGATTGGCTATCGTGATGTGGGACCCTGGAACTAATGTTTCGCATGTTGTAAGGGTTTTTGGCGTTATGCGACATATATTATGTTGTGTTTGTGATTTCGGTTTATTTCATTGTGAAGTTCGTTGATTTAAAATGCTTCTAATGTATACGTGGGCTCATAACCCACAATTCCACACGGTTAATTGTAAACTGCAGTTTTTTTTTGCTGCATCAAAGTGGTATCAGAGCAAGACTAGCGCTCTTTGGGGTTTTTTTTCAAGGATTGAATTTTATCCTCAGTATGTATAGAGTTTGTATTGGTAATTGATCTGGATACAGGAGGTTATGATATGAAAGGAATTGGTCGGTGGGAGATCATAACACAAGATTTTATGCAGAGGAATCTTGAAATGTTGCAAGTAAATGTGACAAGGGACAAGGGATAAAGTGAAGAAATTACAGCAAGTGATGTTGTAATGAAATTAGTTGGAAGAAGAACTGAATTGCAAATAGTGGAAAGTAAAGAAACATGTTTATTTTCGAAGCCAAGGAAAGCTTAAGGAAATAAATTCATTTGAATATCTCTCAGGTATGAGTTATATTTTAATATTTTTTCTAATTTAAATTAGTTTCACAGTGAAGAGAATGATAGCAGCCAACACACAGCAGCAGATTGTGTAAAGAGAAGAGAATTTGTGTTAGTGGAAAATCCAGCAAAGGAGATTGTTGTAGAGAAGAAGAGAATAGTATAATTCTCAAACGGAGAGAGGAGCAGGTGAGCATTGGTCACAAAATCTTGACAGCATTGGAAGCTGAGGAGCAGGAGTGCTCAAAAGAGGTTTTGTTGCAGAAACCAAGGAAGTCTACCAAGAGGATGACTTGGTGTAAGTGACAAGTAGAGACTTGTTACAAAGAAATGAGAGAGGATTATTGTAAGCTCACTGTGGGCAAAGGGAGTCCAAATAAAGAAGTCAAGATGACTATTAAGGGTCATGAGAGAAGCCACAACAGAAGGAAGAAATATGCCAAGGAAAATGGCAAGGAAAAGAAGATGATTCAAGAGGAAATTGACAAAGACATTGTTGAATTGAAAGCAATTATGGATGCAACAATAATGTTGCTTGAAGATTGTGAAAGGGGAAAAAGATATGGTTGGACTATGAAAAGAAAGAAGATAAAATGGAAGTTGTTGTAGACACAGATAAACAAGAGAATCTACATAAAATTAAGAGAAGAACTCAGAGCAACTGAGTTAAAGGTGAAAGATGGTTATTGTAGACCTGAGCAAGAATTTTACCTTATTGAGGAAGGAATTATTGATGATTTTCTGAACTACTGGACAAGTTCGGATCAGCTGATAAATGTGATGAAAGAGACATATAAGGAAGAGGAGCTCTATATTTTTGAACCTAATGTTTTTTGTATGTATGTAGGTGATGAACAACCTTTAGAGGATGTATTTGTGCAGTTTGATGAAGAAATGAACTGTTAGAGGAGATGGTTGTGACAGAACAGTTCTTGATTGAACATGTGTTCAAAGACACTGAAGATGGACAAGTGTTGAAGACTACTATGGAAGATGGAAATGATGAATCTAGTAAAACTTGGCAAAATGATAGTAGACAGTCTAAAGACAAAAATAAATTACAGATTGCAGAAGGAGGAGTAGAAAAGAAGTATGAAGATAGCCTTATGACAGGATTAAACGATATTATATGTACGGTGCAAACACTTCATGTAATGGGATTATCTCTTCAATTTCTATTCAAAAATTATGAACCTATATTGATAAATAAAGGACAAGAAATTATTTTGAGAGGACATAATGGAGCATCAATGGAAAGAGATCTTAATAAAGATTGCAGTGTAGAAGATGGTAGAACAGAAATTTATAAAGAGAATTGGGTCCAAGGAGGTACAGTTAATCCAGTAAAGGAAATGAAGAAGAAAGGAAAGGAGGAAAGTCAGGAACTTAAGGATAAGTTGGCAGAGATTAAATGCACAACAGAAAATTGAAGACACTATTATCTGTACAAATTGTGAAAGGAGTAAAGGTGAATGTAATCAGCAAACTGGAAGAAGATAGGAAATCTCATAATATGAAGGTAAGGATGGTTTCATGAACTATTCATTTGCATTGAATAGCAAAGGAGTTAAATGGAGTATGATATTCATGGTGATGACAGTAATGTTTACTATTGTAAAAGGGACTTTACAGTGGAATGGAAAATCTGTTGCATATGGTAATTTTGCTTCCTGTACATAAACAAAGAGAACTTTAGCTTCTAAAGTTAGAGATTGGCATATTTTGATTGAAAAGAAAGAGGGATGGAAAAATCAACTTAGTGGCTTACAGATTTGTAAGAAAGAAAAGGAAAGAATGAAAAGAAATGTGAAAGGAAGGAAGATCAAAGAGAAGAACAAAGAGTATGATTCAGAAATTAGACAGCATTCAGAACAAAGTAGAAACAAAGAAGACTTTTCCAAGACAAGACAGTATGAAGGAGGATATGACAAGTCAGACATGTCATATGCACATTAAGGGGATGACAAACTAGAGAAAAATTTGAGCAAAGGTAATGAGGAAAAAGGTGGAAAAGGTAATATGTTTTCTGATTTTGAATTATTAACTGTTGAATGTGTTTTTCAAGACAGAAGACAAACTTCTTTTGGAGATATATTTGTTTATGCAAATGTGAGGGAGCATGTAAGTTCTAGAGATGCAGAAAGTCATTTTTTCGTATGGAAACAGGAAGATGAGAGAAAGAAACTAATTGATTCAGAAGTTGAGAATGGAGGAAAGAGAGTTGATATAAATCTTACACAAGTCATTGCAGAAGAGAAAGAAGATTGCAGAGGATGTGAAATTAGAGTCCATAAACAAATTTTGTTTTTGATCTAAAGAATATTTAAATGTCAAGAGTTTATCTTGAGTTTGCAAATGAGAAGTTGGGTGAACAGTTTAGTTAAATTTAATGTGAATAGGGAGACAATTGAACAAGGTTCAACAACTGAAATTTTTTTAGCTAATGGAAAGTATATAATGGGAAGGTCACAGGTTCTTGTGTCAAACAACAAACAATATTCTTTTGAAATTGAGAAGACTCCACTCAAGATATTGGATAAGTGGATGATGAAAACAACAAAGGTGATAGGTATGGGAATTTTTCAAATTCAACAAGTCAAGAAGAGATGGAAATATATGCAGGACAGTATAAATAAAGTGGTTTGGAAACAGAAGAGGTTGTTGGTGATAGAATCAGAAATCAAAATATACAGTCAAGAACAAGACAATGGAACTAGTAGAGAAGGCATGAAGTTGAAGTTAAATACTGTTGAGATGATGACAAGACAGCAGCACACAAAGGTACAGAAATTTATTGAAGACATGCTTATGTTTAATATAATTAGAGATACTCATGACAGCAGAGAAAAAGTACACCCACAAGACAGATTTTGGCATCCAGGAGAAGGAGAAAATGCAGCAAATACACCTGCAATTGAAAAAGGTCAAACAGCTAGTTGGAATCTGAAGCTAAAGGAAGTTTACAACAGAGGAAATTGGAAGACACATGAACAGGAGTCCATGAATTATTTTAACCTGGGGATTCTGATGCAGGAACATTCTTCAAAGTTCATAAGACTTAAGAGTCTTATCACACATTTACTAAAGGGAGTGGGTTCCCTTAATTATTTTGTTATTTTCCTAAGTTAGTTTGGATTTAAATGTAATTTGATTAATGAAGAATATCTCATGAGTTGTAGATATCTTAGGGATGAGAGAGTAATCCTAGGAAGAGTGAGGTTTTTAGGGATATAGAGGCTTAATGTAGGATTTGGTTGAGTAAAGATTGGAATTGAGAGAAGCTTTAGGAAATATTGAGAGATTGTTGGATATGAACTGAAATTGGTTCATGATTCCTTTTTGTATAAATTTTTGTAAGCATTTTGAAAAAAAGGGAAAAAAAAAAGAGAGAGGATTGGAGAGATTGGTTTGAGATTAGAGGTTGGCTCAAGGTTAGCTTGAGGTTGGCCTAGGTTGGCTAGTTAAGGGAGTGAGATTATGAAGAGAGATAAGTCATTTCAATGTGTGTTTTCAGGCTCACAGAAGCTGTAGTATTGTAACAGGGTTAAATTTCAATGAAGATTGTATAATTTGTAACTATTATGGTTTGTTTTAGTCGTGGCTTATAAATCTTGTGTGATTGTATGGATTGTGGCGTACTGTGTTGTTTAATTAGAATTGTTGTAGAGTTTTCAGAGTGGATTGACCAATAGGATGTGATCCGAGTAGTGATTGTTATGGAGGATTGAGACTATGTGTATTAAATCAGTAATTGTATAGTTGAGGGAATGTCAATGTCCAAAACCGAGTAAACAATATCATACCTTACAGTCGTGTAAGTGTGTTAATGATTTGTTACAAAAAGGAGCATGGAGCAACGTTGGGTCGCAGAGGGCTGCAACAGCGTGTTTTCTTAAACCTCATAAATTTCTGAACAAAGGCGTGAAGGAGAACGATGAATGATGAGCGGTTATGATCAGATCACAGATCTAAAAAGGGGAAGATGAACGGGCGAGATTTTTTCGCAATATCAGTTGGAAGATGTGATTTGAAGAAGGGAAGAGCAGTGAGGACTGTTAGATCTCGTTGCATATCAACTGCATACAGAAAATCGCAATATCGCAAACCAGAGGTTTTAAGTTTTAAGAAATTGCAGGAATGTTATTTTATTTGCGGTGTAGTAAGGGATGAAAAGTGCGATGCGACGAGGGCGAGACACATGTCAGCTCAGCATTATTTTGCACTTCGCAAGAGATAAGGGTTATGGAAAATGGTGGTAAATGTTATTTTGTGCGATTTGCGAAATGTATATGTTGCGGGTTGCGAAAAGGAGTTAAGTTTGAGAGCGAACGGTGGTGCTAAGACAAGAGGTATAGTACACCGTTGGATCTGACGAAGATCTACGGCAGAGCTTGTGTTGCACTTCGCATCGGTGATGGTATTGTTTTCCATTTAAGTTGCAACTTATGTGTGTCGAGATGCGATGAGCCTTGATTGGCTATCGTGATGTGGGACCCTGGAACTAATGTTTCGCGTGTTGTAATGGATTTTGGCGTTATGCGACATATATTATGTTGCGTTTGTGATTTCAGTTTGTTTCATTGTGAAGTTCACCTATTTAAAACACTTTCGATGTATACGTGGGCCCATAACACACAGGTCCACATGGTTAATTGCAAACTACAGTTTTTTTTGCTGCATCAAAACTATTTTTCTCAACATTGTGCATGTTGTGCACAAATAAGGAAGTTCTCTTAACCTATACCTTATGATATCTAGCCATTGCGTTGTGATTATGAATTTGTTGATGTTTACCTATGTATACTTGTATGTATGTATGTACGTCGTTGATTGACAGGGTCGTCATGGATCTTGATGTTTTGTATGTATATATGTATGTATGTATGATGTTACTTGATAGGATCATGATTGTTTTATGTTAATGATTATATATATGTATGTATCAATGTATCTATGTCACAGTATGATAATGTTTCGAGGATCATGGCATGAAGAGGTTCCTGGCTAGGAGGATCAAGTGGTAGAGTAACTTTGACAGATATATGAGGTTAGTATCATGTGGATATGGTTTAATGTTATATGTTTCTACTATGCCTAAGTTTATGGACGGGTAAAGCTAAGAGGTACATCAATGATGTGAAAGTAGTGTGATTTGCGGCATGTTAGGATAAGCATGGATAGTGGAAAGACACTAGAAGAAAGGTTGCTTATGGAGTTAGTGTCTAGTCTATGGATGTACAGTGCCATTATTGTGTATATGGTGTGCATGTCATATATTCAGTGATTGTACCTATGGTGATGTGTAATGTTGCATATGTAGCATTGTGTGCATATGAAGTTGTATGCATGTTGTATATATGGTGTTGTGTGTATATTGCATATGTAGTTTTAGGTATAGATGGTATTATGTACATGTTGGATATGCAGTGTTGTGTACGTATGTTTTTATGTACATGTTGAATATGCAGTGCTATGTACATATGGTGTTGTGTGTGTGATATACATATGGTTGGGTGCATGATTGTACACATGGTTTTGTTCGCATGTGGTGTTGTGTACAGGTTGTACATGTGGTATTGTGTGCAGATGGTGGCGTGTACATGTCGTTCATGTGGTTCTATTTACATATGGTGTTGTGTACATGTCATGCATGTGGTGTTGTGTACATGTGGTATTGTGTACACATTGTACAGGTGGTGCAATGTACGTTTGGCATTGTGTACACGTTGTGCAGGTGGTGTCGTGTATATGTGATGTCGTGCACATGTTGTGAAGGTAGTGTTGTGTACAAGTGGTATTGTGTACATGTTGTGCATATGGTACTGATATACATGTGGTATTTTGTGAATGTCGTACATGTGTTGCGAGCATGTGGTAATATGTATGTGCATGGTGTAGTCGTGGTTTCGTGACATGTGTATTCGTCGTGTTGTACTCTATGTACGTATATGTATGTATATGTATTGTGTTGTGTTCTACACCGGGTGTAGGTGTATGTGTTGTACGTCGATATAGGCATATGTATTCTGTTGTATTGTACTCTGGATGTATGTGTATGTACATGTATTGTGTTGTACATCGGGTATAGGTGTATATATTTTGTTGTGTTGCACACCGGGCGTGGGTGTATGTATTGTATGGTGTTGTACGCCTTGTGTCGAAGTATGTGTTGTGCATTGTGTGTATGTGTACATGGTTGAGGAGAATGCACTGGATGCTTTTCAGGTGTGGCAACCGATCTAGTGTGTGTACAAAAAGAACAAAGGCAAAAGTAAGGACTGATGAAGGATAAGTATCAATATTTTACTTCAGTTCTATTATGCATGTGATATGTGATTCTGACTTACGATGGTTACATGTGATTTATGATTATGGTTTATGATGATTGCATGTGGTTTATGATTTGATTTATGATGGTTTCATTTTTAGCTAGCTTGATATGATATGTTTATACATGATGGTTTGATCAAACAACTAGTTTGACTTGTGTGATAGGAAGTTAACAGAAGTACAAGTGTACCTTACAGATGAAGCTACCAATGAGGTATGATGTGAATTTATTTCAGTTTGTTTTGAATCTAATGGCAGTTATGTGCTTGGCCAAGAAGCACAAAAATGCCTGGTTGGGTGGTTGAAACCTAATGCAAGAATTAGCAGCAACAACAAAAGGAATTGAAAGATGAAGCAGTCAGTTGGTAAAGCACTTCAAGAGTAGGGTCATTATGGGACACTGGTACCCAATAGTGTCCATTGATTTCCATGAGCATGTTATGACCTATATGATGGCTAAGGAAGGTATATGCCTTGTTTTTTTTCTATATCTTCCGATGCGAGGAAGCCTTACCAAGGGATGGATTGCTCGAAATGGGGGTGCCAGTGGAACTTGGAAGGTGAGAGACTGCACAGAAGGGCATTACCGGATTGCTCGAGGGTCTATGTAAAAGAGAAGGGAAGGTTGGGGATGGATTGGTTTTGGTAATTAGCATTGTCAGATGGAATCAGATGCACATTGGGAGTGTACCCTGGAACAATGAGTCGGTAATTGTTCACTGAGAGGACGAGTGGTGCGGGATTGTAGTGTTGGACATTGGATGCAACTTTGACTTTGGCAGTGGATTCTGGACTTTCTGGGAAGGAGGTGAATCCTGGTATTACCTTGAGAGTGGAGGTGTGAGCCTATGGTTTCCCTTGTTGCTGATATGGGCATTGTATCCTTCTATTTGTTGGTTGAGAAAATGTGTATATGTGTATATGTGTATATTATTGTAAATAGTGTATTGAGTTGTTTATAAAGCCCCACAAACAATATGGTTATTTGCTGGTTGAATAAAATGTGCATGAGTATATGCGGTTGTTATTGTAAATACCATAATGAGCTGTGTTAAAAAGCTCCAGTACACGATATGATTATCGTGATAGTTTTGTCTCTCGAGCGGGTTATGCATTGTAAATACTCCAACGAATTGTGTTATAAAGCTCCATAGGTAGTATTTTTTTTTAGCAGATTGTTTTTTTGTAGGTGTCATTGAACACCAAGGAGGATGTTCCCCTAAGGGGGAGGGTTCTGTAAAAGCCCTCATAAAATTCCAAGTTTAAATATGTATAAAACCACGGTGGATGGGACACATATTTCAAGTTGAATGGTGGAAAAAAACATCCTTGTGGGTGTTCATTTAGTTTATTATTGCTAAGGAAATTGGAAAAGGAAATGGCAAAGGCATGAGGCATTAATTGGCATTTTATTTATGAAGATAATGGAAAATAGGAGAAAAGGAAGGTGAAAGGTCATAAATTGCATGTGAAGAGGAAAATGAAGGAAAATAATGGAAAATGGAGAAAATAAAGGCCTCATTAATAAAAAGGCTTTTGAGGATCAGTGGGCAAGGCCTAGTCAGTTCATTTTTGGAGCTCCCATTATTCTCTCTCTCTCTCATACCCTTGAGAACTTAGAGTATTCTTGGAGCACTCTTGGAGAGTGTGGCATATTTGGAGATTTGGAACAAGAAAGCAAAGGAAGAGCGGGAAAGTGTAGAGGACATCGGGATCAGCATATACAAAAGCTTCTAAGTGCATGTACTGAGTTGCATGTATGAATTCCTCACTAGTTTTGGCATGCATGGATTGCATGTGGTTTCTTGATTATGATTTGTCATGGGCATGGAGGATGGTTGAGATTCACAATGGATTTTCCTAGCCTTGCCATTTCCTAGATAGCCACGTTGATTGTGGGTTTATTTCCATTGATTTTTTTCTAGTTGGTTCTCATGTTTCCTTTAGTTGTTGGGTTGAGTTATTAGTTCCTGGGGCCTTGGTTGGAAAACCACTCTGGAGCCTGTCGGACAGTTGTTGGGTTGAGTTACTAGTCCTCGAGCCTTGGTTGGACAAACGATCTGGAGCCCTAGGTGGGTTAAGTTACTAGTCCTAGAGCCTTGATTGGAAAAATTATATGGAGCCCAAGAAAAGTTGGGGTTGAGTTACTAGTCTTGGAGCCTTGGTTAGAACAAACACTCTCACTAGTACATATCGTCAATTTTCCGACACTTTTGACGTATTGTCAGAAATTTCCCCAATTTTTCTCAATTTTTTTAATCCTTCCAATAAGCATCACTCTAGCAACGTTTAGGCAGTATCGTCAGAAAAGTGACATTTAGGGGTATCATCGGAATAGCGACATTTCGGGACAAAGCGTCAGAATTGCGATGTTTAGTAACAATGTGTCGGAAGTGCGATGTTTAGGAGCAAAGCATCGGAAGTGAGACATTTAGGAAAAGCATCAGAAGTGCGACGTTTAGGAGTAAAGCGTCAGAAGTCCGATGTTTAGGAACAAAGTGTCGGAAGTGTGAGGGCACCCAAGAGATACGTTTGGGTCGGGTCGTGTGATCGGGTTGTGTGAGGGTGCCCAAGGGATGCGTCCGGGTCAGGGCGTGTGATTGGGTTGTGTGAGGGCACCCAAGGAAACGCGTTCGGGCGGGTCGTGTTGGGTCTGGCGGGTCGTGCCATGTGAGGTCGCCCAAGGAAACACATTTGTACGGGTCGGGTTGAGTCGTGTGATGGCGCCCAAGGAAACATGTTCGGGTCAGGTCTGGTCGGGTCGTGCCGTACTATGAGGGCGCCCAAGGAAATGTGTTCGGGAAGGTTGGGTCAGGTTGGGTCGTGTGAGGGTGCCCAAGGAATGTGTTTGGGTTGGGTCATCTCAGGTCATGTAAGGGCGCGTAAGGAAACGCGTTTGGGCGAGTCCGGTCTGGTTCGGTCAGGTCGTGCCGTGTGAGGCCACCCAAGGAAACGCATTTTGGCGGGTCGGGTTGTCTAAGGGTGGTCGTATCAAAAATGCTAAGTTGTGACCACCTGTGTTGCTTGTGCACGTTTGTGTGATCTGTTTTTCGTTTGCTCCCTCGTGCACCCTTTGTTCAGGCGGGTCGGGTCGTGTCGTGTGAGGACGCCACAGGAAACGCGTTTAGGTCAGATCGTGTGAGGGTGGTCGTATCAAAAATGCTAAGCTGTGACATCCCATGTGCCTTGTGCACATTCGTGCGACCCGTTTTTTGTTTTCTCCCTCGTGTCTTTGACGTTCGGGTGGTCGGGTCAGGTCGTGTGATGGCGCCCAAGGAAACGCATTCGAGTCAGGTCAGGTCGGTTTGTGTCGTACTATGAGGGTGCCCAAGGAAATGCGTTTGGGCAGGTCAGGTCAAGTCGGGCCATGTGAGGGCACCCAAGGAACATGTATGGTCGGGTCGGATCGTGTCGAGTCATGTGAGGGTGCCCAAGGAAACACGTTCAGGCAGGTCCGGTCGAGTCAGGTCGGGTCATGTGAGGGCGCCCCATTTTCCATTTTCTCCCGCGTGCCTTCGATGTTCGGGCGGGTTGGGTTGGGTCAAGTCGAGTCATGTGAGGGGGGTCGTATCAAAAATGCTAAGTTGTGACCGCTTGTGTCGTGTTGAGTCGAGTCTAGTCCTGTCGTGTGAGGTTGTCCAAGGAAACACGTTCGGGCGGGTCGGGTCGTGTCGTGTGAGGGTGCCCAGGAAAATGTGTACGGGTGGGTCGGGTTGTGTGAGGTCACCCAAGGAAACGTGTTTGTGCGAGTCGAGTCAGGTCATGTGAGGGCACCTAAGGAAATGCGTTCGGGCAGGTTGTGTCATGTGAAGGCGCCCAAGTAAACGTGTTCAGGCAGGTCGGGGTAGGTCAGGTCATGTGAGGGCACCGAGGGAAACATGTTCGAGCGGGTCGGGTCGAGTCAAGTCATGTGAGGGCGCCCAGGGAAACGAGTTCGGGCGGGTCGGGTCTAGTTGTGTGAGGGTGTCTGTATAAAAAATGCTAAGTTGTGACCGCTCGTGTGCCTTGTACTGCACGTTCAGGCAACCTATTTTCCATTTGCTCCCTCTTTCCTTCAATGTTCGGGCGGGTCGGTTCAGGTCGTGTCGCACCCCTTTACCTTGGTAGTCTTCCAAACATGCTATAGATGGGTGTCGCACTACCTTGTTTTTCTTTTTCTAAATACTTCACAAGTAGAATACGCCTTACTCAACACATTTTTACTTATACTATCAAAGTGTTCTTATGCGGAATAAAATAGCATAAACATCAATATCGAATCCACATGAAGCCCATAACATTCAAGGGAGGGGAAACTCCTTGATTATAAGTCTGCCCGATATTATGTTTTATAAAATGTATAATATAATACAATCTAATCCAGTAAAATCTCTTTTTCTCCTTGACAAGGCAAGTTTACCTCTTGACCAAGTTTTAATACTTTTCAATCATCAAACTAGCCCAAAACATCCATTCACAGCATTAAAATTTCCTTTGGAGAATTCTGCCCGAATCTGCCCAAGTGTCGTGTTGTTGGGTCACTTGGGTCACCATGATTCAGCTGCTTCCCGTGACATTCACGTGCTTCTCGAGCTCACCGTGTGTCCAAACTGACTTCTCACACTCTAGTTAGCTTCGGCCCACCAGTCTGCACTTGCTGCACTTCGTCTTGCTCGAATCTGCCCTACGGTCGCTTCAGAACGCAGTATGAACTCACGTTCAGCCTGTCGCATGCCCTTACCCGACTCGACCTGCACTACGAATTCCCTATGGAATTGTTCTGCACACAATCCTACACACACTTCCTAACTCAACCCAACACCCTCCACTCGTTCACGACTCCACCCCGACGCCCTAAACTTATGTCTGCAAATGCGTTCAGCCCGCTTTCCGTCACGGTGTTGGCTTTCACCAACGAGTTTTTGATGAAGCCTTGGATCTTCTCAATGCCTTCACCTTATTTTCGGAATGCTCACAATGAATCATTCGATGGATGGATTCCTAAACAAACATCCTCCGCGTTTTATTTATATACACACTGTGTAAGGGCATGGGTCACCCGGTGGACCCGAGCCGACCCACTCGTCCACCGCTTGGTTATTCCATCCACTTTGTAACATTGGCTTCCAACTTAATACGTTGGCGATATCGGTTGCATTGTGACGTTCCGTTATAAACGTCACTCAGCCAACAACCCCTGTCGACTAGTATGCGACAATACCTTGCTAACGTTGCTCGGTCACAAATATGTTTTTGCCATCGTCACACGGTCGCGCTTATGCGGTTATGGTCTGACAATATGCCTATAACGTCGCAAGGCACCTGAAATCCTTCTAAACATCCGGTGGATGCGGTCGTTACCATGAATGCACCTGATGAAGCGTGGGCCTTACATCCTCCCCCACTTCAAAGCGTTGTCGTCCCTTTACAACATCTCTCATCGTCGCACGATCTATCGTCGCAATCCGTGTGCGAAATATCGTTGCAACTTTTGTCGCAAAATGTCGGGGTACAATCTATTGTCGCATCCATGTGCACAATATCTTCACAACTATCATTGAATAAACCATCAAGGTCCATGTCTAACATGTCGATGGAAAATATCTCCTCAATCCATGATTATCAACACATCTGTCGCAATCACCACATGTTGTACCATTGTGGGAAGTCAATCTCCTCATCAAGGCCTCATGCTGCTACAACATATATCGTGTCAACCCATCATATATCGCTGGTATCATGTGAATCTCTTCATCAAGTACTCCAACCAACTCAATATAACAAAAACTTCTATGCATCCAACATAACTCCGCATATTGTCGACACCCATAAATCGAACTAGTTGGGTAGCTAATCCAACTATGTGTTCTCATCATGAGAATGCACATCCTCATACCATGTGTTAGTTGTTCCTTCTGCATTCTTTCACATCCATCAACTCAAATAAGAATCAATCCCATCCAAGTGAAAACATGCCATATTTGGGTCCATGAAGTGTTCTCCATCTCATCCACAACATGTTGTCCATGATGCTAATCCATGTGCTACCTATATGCCAAGTAGTCACATCCTCCAAGCATCATCAAAAGTAAGAGGTCTCCCTCTCATCAAATAATCAAAGTGTCATATCCAAATCCATGAAGTAAGGTTCATCCCATCTGAAATATGTATCCATCAAGTAAAAGTGTGGCTAAGTCAATTAGACTCAACCCATGCCCAGGTGTATACCACCAAGGCATCTCCATCGCTACATCTCCAATGAATGCAACTCATCATGAACTCCCATGCCTCATCATATCCAAATCTTTGGCAAGCATACTTGTATTGGCCATGAGTTCCATTGCAAGCGGTTCTCACCCTGCAAGTCATATGAATGTCCTCATAGGCTGCTCATCCAACCAATGTATTTTTGCTCGTCGTGAACAACATCCCATTATTCCATCTATAAAATATCTCCATGTAGCATCAAAAAATCCATCCCGCTCCCAACATCCTGCTTTGACACTCCTCCATAATGCTCATAAGTGGCATCATAGTAAGTGTACTTGCATCATGCCTCCACAAAATGTCCTGCCATGCCCTCATGTCAATGTCCGCGACTTTGGCTACCCATATTTCCATCAAAGTGAACCCAACTGAACTCTAGTCATCATCCATAAAGTGTAGAGATAAAGTAACCTCGGTCACTTCTACCATCATCCATCAATATGAATACTTCCTTCAAGGCTTCTCCCCCACTAGAGGTGCACCAAGAGCTCCTTCTTGGTTGTAGGCCATGAAGAAGTCTACTCCACCAATGTACCCCACCACCAAGGTAGTATATAGGTCATAGAGGGCACTAGCCAATCCATGTGGATAAGCATGACCCTTTCCATCACAAAGGTCATCAAGTTCCACCCTTGTCCAAGGCATTTGAACCATCTAGAGTAAGGTCACAAATTTCCCTATCAAGGTCTCCAACAAGCAATGCTCCTTGTTCCTCCAATGTACAAGGTCTCATCATAGACATCCAAGGAGAGATCATCCATGGTGTTGGCAAAGAAGTCCTCTTCTCTCTCATCCCCATATGTGGTTCATCTTCCTTATGCTTCAATGAAACACAATTCATATCTCCATGAAGACTCTCAAAGTGAGTATCCTCCATCCTCATCAATGTCTTTGATGTGTTCGATCCTGGTACAACCTGCTCTTCAAAATCCCCCTCGATCATGATCACACTTGCAACATCTCCATGTGGTCCATCCACCAATGCTTGCAATGTGTCTTATGTTGGTTCAACTTGTTCCACAAGTTCTTCCTTCATCTCTTCCATATCTATAACACCCTCATGAGAATCATCCATCACTAATGCTTGCAATGTGCTTGGCCCTGGTCCAACATGTTCATCAATTCCATCCTTGACATCTTCCATATCTGCAAAATCCTTGTGTATATCAACCACCATTGATGCTTGTAATGTGCTTGGTCCTGGTCCAACTTGTTCATTAAGTTCCTCCTTAACTTCAATCACATCTTCAACATCTCTATGTGAATAAACCTTCAATGTTTGCAATGTACTTGGTTCAGGTCCAACTTGTTCTAAAAGTTCTTCCTTTACATTAACAACATTCACAACATTCTTCGGTTTTCCCATAGAAGGTTTCAACCTCTTCTTATGGTTCCTATCTTCAAATCTAACAAGCTCATCTTGGTGAGCCTGCAGCTCATGACATAATGCCATCCATTCATCAAAATTGACCATATTTTCCCAAAGTCTATCGAATTCATCTTGGTTTGAGTCATAAATCCCTTCCTTGCATAAGGCCATAAGGGCATCCTTGGCCTCATCAACCTCTTCATGAATATTCTTAGCCTTCTTCCAAGATTCCACGAATTTCTTTTCCAAGACTTCAAGTTTAGTCTGAATTCTTGGGATACCTTCCTTCAGTTTCTTTATCCATCGCAATGCTTCACGGGTCTTCTCCTGGAATTCTTCCCAACTCGGCATGTCTTATTTTGTAGCTTTAGCCCTGACAAATGTCTTGCTTTAGCCAAGGTCTCATAAGAAACCCAAATAATCCAAGTTCAGCTTCAACACCACCTACAACCCTTAAACTGTGTTCTTGCTTCCTTCAATGATAGAAAGTCTCGAAACGGTAGCTCTAATACTACTTGATGTGCAACAGCAGTGGGATAAGACTTTCATTCCATCCATATCAGTGGCTCTGATACCACTTGTCACACCCCTATACCTTGGTAGTCTTCCAACCACGCTATAGATGGGTGTGGCACTACCTTGTTTTTCTTTTTCTAAATATTTCACAAGTAGACTACGCCTTACTCAGCACCTTTTTATTTAAACTATTAAAGTGTTCTTATGCAGAATAAAACAGTATAAACATCAATATCAAATCCACATGAAGCCCATAACATTCAAGGGAGGGTCAACTCCCTGATTATAAGTCTTCCCAATATTATGTTTCATAAAATATATAATATAATACAATCCAATCCAGCAAAATCCCTTTTTCTCCTTGGCAAGGAAATTTTACCTCTTGACCAAGTTCTAATACTTTTCAATCATCAAACTAGCCCAAAACATCCATTCACGGCATTAAAATTGCCTTTGGAGAATTCTTCCCAAGTGTCGTGTTGCTAGGTCACTTGGGTCACCCTGGTTCAGCTGCTTCCCGTGATGTTAACATGCTTCCCAAGATCACAATGTGTCCAAATTGACTTCTCGCACTCTAGTCAGCTTCGGCCCACCAGTCCACGCCTGTTGCACTTCGTCTCACTCGAATCTGCCCAACGGTCGCTTCAGAACGCAGTATGAACTCACATTCAGCCTGCTGCATGCCCTGACCCAACTCAACTTGCACTACAGACACCCTGCGGCACTATTCTGCATGCAGTCCTACACACGTTGCACAACTCAACCTGACGCTCCGCTCGTTCATGACTCCACCCCGACGCCCTTAACTTCTGTTCACAAATGCGGTCAGCCCGCTCTCTATCATGGCGTTGGATTTCACCAACGAGTTTTTGGTGAAGCCTTGGCTCTTATCAATGCCTTCGCCTTCTTGTCTGAATTCTCACAATGAATCATTCGATGGATGGATGCCTAAACAAACATCCTCTGTGTTTTATTTATACCCACGTTGTGTAAGGGCGTGGGTCACCCGGCGGACCCGAGCTGACCTACCCGTCCATCGCTTGGCTATTCCATCGCTTTATAACGTCATCTTCCAACTTAATACATTGGCCATCTCGGTTACGTTGACGTTCCATTATAAAATTCACTCGACCAACGACCCCCGTCGGGTACTATGTGATGGTACCTTGCTAATGTCGCTCGGTCACCACTACATTTCTGCCATCATCACACGGTCGCGCTTATGCGATTACAGTGCAACGATACTACCGTAACGTCACGAGGCACCCGAACTCCTTCCAAACGTTCGATAGGCGCGCCCGTTACTGTGAACGTGCCTCACAAAGCGTGGGCCTTACAAGTCGGGTCGTGTGATAGCGCCCAAGGAAATGCGTTAGTGTCGGGTTGGGTCGGGTCATGTCGTACTGTGATGGCACCCAAGGAAACACATTAGGGCAGATCGGGTTAGGTCGGGTCAGGTCGTGTGAGGGCACCCAAGGAACACGTACTAGTCAGGTCATGTGAGGGTGCCCAAGGAACACGTCCCATTCAGGTCGCATCGGGTCGTCTGAGGGCGCCCAAGGAAACACATTCGGTCGGGTTGTCTCTAGTCTGATCTTGTCATGTCATGTGAGGAAGCCCAAGGAAACGCATTCGGGCAGGTCAGGTCGAGTCGGGTCGGGTCGTGTGAGGGTGGTCGTATAAAAAAGGCTAAGTTCTGATCGCCAGTGTTCCTTGTGCACGTTTGTGTGATTTGTTTTCTGTTTGCTCCCTTGTGCACCCTTCATTCGGGCGGGTCGGGTCATGCCATGTGAGGGCACCACGGGAAACGCGTTTGGGTCGAATCGTGTGAGGGAGGTCGTATAAAAAATGCTAAGTTCTGACCACCTATGTGCCTTGTGCACGTTCATGCGACCCATTTTCGGTTTGCTCCCTCGTGCCTTCAACGTTCGAGCGGGTCGGGTCATATGATGGCAACCAAGGAAACGCGTTTGGGTAGGGTCGGGTCGAGTCGTGCCATACTAAGAGGGCACCCAAGGAAACACATTCGGGCGGGTCGGGTCGAGTCGTGTTGTCTGAGCACGCCCAAGGAACGCATCTGGGTTGGGTCGTGTGAGGGCGGGTCGGGGCAGGTCGGGTCAGGTCAGGTCCTGTGAGGGTCGCCATATAAAAAATGCTAAGTTGTGACCACCCATGTTCCTTGTGCACGTTTGTGCGATCCGTTTTACATTTTCTCCCTCGTGCCTTCGTTCAGGCGGGTCGGATCGTGACGTGTGAGGGCACCACAGGAAACGCATTCAGGTCAGACCGTTATGTGAGGGTGGTCGTATAAAAAATGCTAAGTTGTGACCGCCCGTGTGCCTTGTGCACGTTCGTGCGACCCATTTTCCGTTTGCTCCCTCATGCCATATTGTCCATTTACAAATGGAGCATGTTGACATAAATTGAAGATTCCTTTATGTGAATTCATGATATGGCAATTTAGTACAACAAAAATGGGAATATGACAGACTCAAGGTTTTCCTTGGGCGCCCTCACACGGCATGACCCGACCCGCCCGAACATGTTTCCTTAGGCGCCCTAACACATTCACAAAGACCATTCAGAAAACGTTGGAATAGTGACATGGATAGAAAACGTCAGAAACGTGACATAGGCTATTGAGATCGTCGGAATAACGACGATATGAAAAGATCGTTTACAAAACGTCGGAATAGCAACGATATGAGGCTTGTTACGGATTTAATATATTATTTCATATATTAGTGTAGTAATTTTGTTTTCATATATTAAATATAATAACTTAATAAACTATCGTTTTCATATATTATTTCATATATTAGTGTGGTAATTTTATTTTCATATATTAAATATAATATTGTTTCAATATTAAATAATGTATTGTATATTATTATTTAATAATTTAATTAAATTATTTTTTTTTCATATACAATTTCTGGTACATAATTTAATTAATTTGTAATATATGATTAATGTAGTTTAAATTAATTTAATCAATTGTAATTATAATTAATATTAATTTTTAATTAATGAATGAATTTTAATTAAAATAATTTAGATTAGATTTTTAATTTTGGCCTAGGAAATATTTTTCTAATTAATTAAACCACTGTTTAAAAAATAATAATAATAATAAATTAATAAATAAATAAATAAAATCAATAAATAAATATATAAAAAATAAATAAAATAGTATATATATATATATATATATATATATATATTGAAAGATAGAAAGGTAAGCAATTAAGTCACCTATTTTTTTTAGTACTTATTTTATATTATATTTATAATGTGACAACAAGTTTGATTTTTCAGATAATTTTCAAGCTATGTAAATTATATGATTAATTATTAATTGAGAATGCATATTTTTCATGTTTGGCATATTGCAGTTGAAACACCACAAGGCTATGTGGTGCAATGGTCATAAATTTTGCATCAAACAATTGGATGATAACAGGAAAACTTCTGATAGTGGGATAACTGCAGTATTATAGGTCACTAATGTTTCCTCCAGGAGTGACAGACATCCTCAAGAATCTGAAAATAGATATTATGGGTTTTTAGATGATATAGTTGAGTATGACTTTAATTCCTTCAAATTATTTGTGTTCGACGTCAAATGGTATAAGCTACGAATGAATGTACGTGATGATGACAGAACTCTTATTCAACATGAAAATGGATTTCCAATGGTTAAAACATTGCAATTTGAAGCAGGAAAAGATCGTTGTGTTTTTCCAAGCCAATGTGAATAGGTCTTTTACTCAAAGATTACAGGTGAGAACAGATGGTAATTTGTTGTTAGATATGATCCAAGAGGAAGGCTAGTAGAGTATATTGTAGAGGAAGAAGATGATATTGATCAAGAAGAAGATGATGCAGTGGCAGATCAGTAGGAAGATGCATTGACAAACGAAGAAGATAGAGAAGATGAACCAGACGTAGGAGACTATGCAGCAGTTATTGATGATAATGTCGATGAGGATATTCTTGAAAATGACATAACGAATGATGATGATGACATGGTCGATCATTTCAACACCGTTTCTGAATCAGATGTTGGTATAGATGTCGATCAGTTGGATGAAGATCAAGAAGATACAGAAGAAGAATGATACAAATGTTGTGTTCGAGTATGAGCTGGTATGTTATAACTTTATATTTTAATATGTATGAATTTTTGTCTTTAAATAATTTATTAATTATGTGGGTTTATTACATGTTGTTTATTATGTCAAACCAACAAATAATGGCCATACTAGTGTATAGGCTAAACTAAAATTATGTTTTTATACAAACACATGAAAATTTTGTTTACGACCTTAATTAATTTTTGTTTTGTTTGTATTATATTTCATAGATTGGGTATTGGGGGAATGAGAGTGATGTGAGGGGGATGGGAGGGGCCATATGAGCTTCCACCTTCACGTGGTTGGCTATGTTCAGTAGAGAATAAATTATTCTTGAAACCAAGAGAAGCTAATTCATCTTTATTTGCATCATCGTAAATGTCATCATTGTTCTCAAATTATTGTAGCGCCGAAATTGTTGAAATTGTTAGAAAACATTAGGTCACTTATGACATGATATTACCCTGCACCATTATCTTTATAAGCCAAGAGTGACCTGTGAATGGGGCCAACGTTGATTTTTTTTTCAAATTGTTACTCTATGCACTAAAATTTGACATGGACAAACTCCTCGCATGCCTTGACGATATAGGAGGTTGATTTCTAGACTCAAAGATTACTCACAAACGCATCGAGTCGGGTCGTGTGAGGGCGCCGAAGAAAATGCTTTTGGAGTTGGCTCTAGTACAAGGTTGTGGGTTAGCCAATGGTGAATTTCTAGTACATAAGTGTGTGATTTCATATTTATCAATCATACACAGCCCTGTAAAATTAAGGTATGGTAGACATTTTGTCTGGTGGATAGAATTAGAGTTTTGTTGGATTTTTCTTGATTACAAACAATGGTAAAATACCTACATCAATGCTGCTTTCCTTTATGAAACAACCAACATCAATGCCTTCCAAAAACAACTCAAAACATAAGCAAATTGCACGTTCGTGTGACCCGTTTGTCGTTTTCTCCCTCATGCCTTCGATGTTCAGTCGGGTCAAGTCGTGTCGTACTGTGAGGGTGCCCAAGGAAACAAAGTATGAAAGAAAACACCTCCAAAATTTCAGAACGAAGTATGAACGAAATGAACCATTACTTAGACTACATTGTAAGCCAAAAAACCAAATTTATAAATGCAAGGATCTACAATCCCAATTTTGTGCAGTCTGCTCCATCTAACATTATAAGAATAATGGCCATTTACAAATGGAGTATGTTGACATAAATTTAAGATTAATTCCTTGATGTGAGTTCATGATATGGCAATTTAGTACAACAAAAATGGGAATATGATAAACTCAAGGACAGCTCTGTAATGACAGATTTTAATTTCTTTCTTGATCTATTGGAAAGTTTTTATGGTGCATCAATTTTTATTTTTTTATTTTTATTTTAAATAAAAAATTTCCTAATTGGTATCTTGAGGACTCCTCTAGAGCTACTCTACGATTTGGTGGGTAGTAGGCTCCAAGATTATTATTATATCTGCTTTGTAAATGATAAGCACTCTTTTCTGGGCTAGCTTCTTATGGGCACCTCATAGCCCTCTCACTTTTTCGGAACCAGAATTTTCATTGGTGAACTATATTTGAGCCTCCCTATTGTTCTAAGGCTCCATTTCATAGTCGTACTTATTTTTCCCTCTATCCCCAAATATTTTTTTTTTTTAGAGTTTTCCACAATTAGTCTTAATTTTTAATCAATAGATTTTTTCCTTCCACTTTGTGTTCAGTTCCCTCCACCTTTCAAGATGAACTAATTGCTACAAATACAACTTTGGAATCCTATATCCAATGGGGTTTGTCTATTAGGAAAGGTATTTTAGAAAATACATCCAAACCATTAATTTTTTTATGACTTTAGATTTTTCCATGAAACTTCAATCTTTAGCCACAATTCCCAACCCCTAACCCATTTAACCCCCTAAACCTCTAAACCCCTAACCCATTTAACCCTTAAACCCTAAACCTCATAGCTCTCTCACTTTTTCAAAACCAGAAATTTCATGGATGAACTATATTTGAGCCTCCCTATTGTTCTAAGGCTCCATTTCATAGTCATACTTCTTTTTCCCTCTATCCCCAAATATTCTTTTTGAGAGTTTTCCACAATTAGTCTTAATTTTTAATCAATAGATTTTTGCCTTCCACTTTATGTTCAGTTCCCTCCGCCTTTCAAGATGAACTACTTGCTACAAACACAACTTTGGAATCCTATATCCAATGGGGTTTGTCTATTAGGAAAGGTATTTTAGAAAATTCTTCCAAACCATTAATTTTTTATGACTTTAGATTTTTCCATGGAGCTTGAATCTTTAGCCACAATTCCCAACCCCTAACCCATTTAACCCCCTAAACCTCTAAACCCCTAACCCATTTAACCCCCTAAACCTCTAAACCCCTAGCCCATTTAACCCCTAAACCCTAAACCTCTAGACCCTTAACCCCTAACCCATTTAACCCCCTAAACCCCTAACCCATTTAACCCCTTAAACCATAAACCTCTAAACCCTTAACCCTAACCCCTTAAACCCTAATTCCCGACCACTAACCCATTTAACCCCCTAAAACCCTAACCCCTATAAGTATCCTCCATCATCAATGTCTACAAAGTGCATGATCCTGGTCCAACGTGTTCATCAAGTTATTCCTCTATCATTGACACATATACAACATCCTCTTCTCAAATTTCTTGGCTTCTTCTTCTTCATTGCAATCTGCAGCTCCATCCTGCTCCATTTCCCAACCAAGTCGAAGAAGCTCTACTTCAACAGTCTCCTCCAAGACTTCGATTTCAACACGAATCTATGGGTGCTCTTCTTTCATACACCTTAACTTGTACTAAAAGGTCTGAAAAATCCTCCCTTGACATTCTTCCCAACTTGCCATGTCTTGTTATGTAGCTTTGACCCTAACCAATGTCTTTCCCCTGCCAATGTTTCATTGAGACCAACCAATATAACGTCCAAGCTTTGATACCAACTGCAACCCTGTCATTGTATTCGGGTCGGGTCGTGTGAGGGAACCCAAGGAAATGCGTTCGGGAGGGTTAGGTCATGTCGTGTCGTGTGAGGGCGCCCAAGGAAACGCGTTCGGGTGGGTCGGGTCGGGTCGTGTCATGTGAGGGCGCCCATGGAAACGCGTTCGGGTAGGTCGGGTCAGGTCGGGTCATGTGAGGGCGCCCAAGGAAATGCATTCGGGCGGGACGGGTCGTGCGATGGCGCCCAACGAAATGCATTCGGGCGAGTCGTGGGGTAGGGTTGTGTGAGGGCGATCGTATCAAAAATGCTAATTTGTGACTTCTCGTGTGCCTTGTGCATGTTCGTGCGACCCATTTTCTGTTTTATCCCTTGTGCCTTCGTTCTGGTGGGTTGGGTCGTGCCGTGTGAGTGCGCCCAAGGAAACACGTTCGGGTCGAGTCAGATCGTGTGAGGAAGACCATATAAAAAATGCTAAGTTGTGACCACCATTGTTCCTTGTGGTGTACGTTAGTGTGACCTGTTTGCCTTTTTCTCCCTTGTGCCTTCATTCGGGTGGGTCGTGTGAGGTTACCCAAGGAAATGCATTCAAGTCAGGTCAGGTCTTGTGAGGGCGCCCAAGGAAACGTGTTCAGGGTGGGTCGGGTCGGGTCATGTGAGGGTGCCCAAGGAAAAGCGTTCGAGTCGGTTCGTGTCGTGTGAGGGCGCCCAAGGAAATGCATTCGGGTCGAGTTGTGTGAGGGAGGTCGTATCAAAAATGCTAAGTTGTGACCACCCATGTGTCTTGTGCACGTTCGTGTGACCCATTTTCCATTTGCTCCCTTGTGGCTTCGTTCGGGCAGGTCGGGTCGGGTCGAGTTGTGTGAGGGCACCCAAGGAAATGCGTTCGGTTCGGGTCGTGTCATGTGAGGGCACCCAAGGAAATGCCTTTGGGTCATGTCGTGTGAGGGCAGTCGTATCAAAAATGCTAAGTTTTGACCGCATGTGTGCCTTGTGCACGTTCGTGCGACCCGTCTATTGTTTTCTCCCTTGTGCCTTCGTTCGAGCAGGTCGGTTCGTGTCGTATGAGGGCACCCAAGGAAAGGTGTTTGGGTCAGGTTGGGTTGGGCCATGTGAGGGTGGCTGTATAAAAAATTCTAAGTTGTGACCACCCGTGTACCTTGTGCACGTTCATGCGGCCCGTTTTCCATTTGGCGCTCCTTGGTGCCTTCGTCTAGGTCAGGTCAGGTCGTGTGAGGGAGGCCATATAAAAAATTCTAAGTTGTGATCGCCTGTGTACCTTGTGGCGCACGTTCGTGTGACCCGCTTGCCTTTTGCTGTCGTGTACCTTTGTTCGAGCGGGTCGGGACGTAGGGTCGTGTGAGGGCGCCCAAGGAAACACGTTCGAGTCGGATCGGGTCGTGTGAGGGTGCCCAAGGAAACGCTTTTAGGGCGAGATGGGTCAGGTCAAGTCAAGTCGTGTGAGGGCGTTGATGGAAACACGTGCGGGTCGGGTCAGGTCGGGTCGTGCAGTGTGAGGGTGCCCAATGAAAGGTGTTCGGGTCAGGTCATGTGAGGGAGGCCATATCAAAAATGCTAAGTTATGGCCGCCCATGTGACTTGTGCGCATTCATGTGACCCATTTTCCATTTTCTCCCTTATGCCTTCATTTGGGCGGGTCGGGTCATGTGAGGCTGCCAAAGGAAACACGTTCGGGTCGGGACGGGTCGAGTCATGTCGTGTGAGGTCACCCAAGGAAACACATTCGAGTCGGGTCGGGTCGGGTCGTGTGAGGGTGACCGTATCAAAAATGCTAAGTTGTGACCGCCTGTGTGCCTTGTGCACGTTCATGCGACCCATTTGTCGTTTTCTCCCTTATACCTTAATTCGGGTGGGTCGGGTCGTGTCGTGTGAGGGCGCCCAAGGAAAGGTGTTTACGTCGGGTCGGGTCGGGTCGTGTGAGGGTGGCTGTATAAAAAATGTTATGTTGTGACCGCCCGTGTGCCTTGTGCATGTTCGTGTGAACCGTTTTCCATTTGGCGCTCGGGCGGGTTGGGTCATGCCATGTGAGGGAGCCCAAGGAAACACGTTCAGGTCGGGTCGGGTCAGGTCGGGTCGTGTGAGGGAGGTCGTATAAAAAATGTTAAGTTGTGACCACTCGTGTCCCTTAATGTGCACGTTCGTGTGACCCATTTGTTGTTTGCTCCCTGGTGCCTTAGTTTGGGCGAGTCAGGTCATGCCGTGTGAGGGCGCCCAAGGAAACACTTTCGGTTCGGGTTGAGTCGTGTGTGTGGAAAGTTGTAAGTTTTACATCTCAAATAATTTATATACACTTTAATATCTTATCTATTTATATTCAATTTTTAATTTAATACTATATATATATATATATATATATATATATATATATATATATATATATATATATATATATATATATATATATATATATATATATATATATATATATATATATATATATATATATATATATATATATATTATTTACATTTAACTTTTTATTTTTATTTTTATTTTAATTCCAATTCTCGCCTCAAAAAATTTCACCCTTCACCCCAACCTCCTTATTCGCGCCTGCAAAAAATAAACCCTTCACTACACTGCCCGACTCGACCCAAAAACTGTCTGCCACCTGAATAATTGTTCTGAACACGTTGTCATTGTTCTGCACGCACACTCAAGTTGAACCCGGCTCAAACCTGTCAAATTGCCCGACACCCTAAGGAACCCGACTCGCCCTGAACCTGAACATTGAACGTGTTTTCCACGACTCGACCCTTTTGTTTCTTCGGCCGCATTGGAGCAGGGTGGGGACCGAATCCATGCCTTTATAGGCTCTGAGGTGCTAGGAGGTTAGAGTTATGGTTTATGGTATCCAATCTCGAAAGAAGTTGAAGGTAACAGTGAATACTCCACACAGGAAACACCACAACTCGATCAAGACAATTTTGAAGTGCGTAGAATTTATGGGAACCCTAAATCCCCTAAGCCTTTGTCTATTGGCTTTCTATTCTTTTGTCGGAACTGGGAGCCGAGTCGCTTCTCATCGAACTAGGAGTTAGTTTTTTATTACCAATTCAAGACAAAGTTTGTATCGCCAGGATCGGGAGCCAAGTGTCTTAATCGAGGTAAGGTTTTGCTAGGATTTTTGCAGGGTCTCAATCCTGAGTATGAGGTCAGAGTTTGATTTTTTTTCATGAGGGTAGAGTATTGATTCATTGTTGAGATGCTACAATGATGAAATAAGCACAACAGTACTTAAAAGCAATTACATAGTATTTATTTTTATTTTTTTCTAGATCAAAGCAGTGACAACTTTCTTTCTTTCTTTTTTTTCTTTCTTTCTTTTTTTTTTTTTTTTTTTTTTTTAGGTTCTATATCGCAATAATTTGGAATGTGATGGCATTGATGCAATTTGCATTAAGGATCAAGCTCTTACGAATGAAGGTGAGTGCAACATGCTGAAAATCTGGTTGTCTTGAATTTATCTTTAATGTTTGAAAAGACTACATATTGAGTCTGCATTGCGATATGAAAAATTATATAAAAGTTCATGTCTACAAATTGAGATCCACATTTGTAAATTGGGTGTAACCCATCAGAGATAAATTCCATGCACGTGTATTTCATTTTTTATCCATAATGGAATATTCTATCTATAATATCATATATATATATATCTGTGTGTGTGTGTGTGTGTGTCATCTAGAGTGGGGAAATAGGTATGAGTTTTAAAAATGGTCGGTTTTTCGGAAATGAACAGTTCCACATATGACTATTGGGCTAGTAAACGGAGTCCAAAATGAATTAATCCAATCTTGTTTGATGGTTCAAGTACTATAACATAAAATATTATGATGTTCTTTCTTGAAAGTGATACGAAACCCGATGCCTATCCATGAGGTTTCATGTTTTAACTATGTTAGACAGTATTAGGATATAAATCCCATTATTTCTTGCATTGATGATGAATTGGAAGGCAGGCACAAGAGTCTTAACAACTTCTTTGACGATCTGTATTGGTTATAGATTTCAGATTTCTGTGGTGTGAGTTTTGAGTTGCTGAACTCGGAATCTCCACAGTGCGCATTTTTGCGTCATTGGACTGAAACAAAGAAATTTATAGTTGACAATCCAATGTTTTCCATCTTGCCTAGAGTGGCTGAGAAATGGGAGTTACGATAAATATTAGACAAGGGAAACATAAAATACCGAATAATAATCTTCAACTTTTTCTGCTTTGCTGGCCAATAAAGTAATTTTTAGATAAGGGATAATTTTGTAATCACCAAAATTTCCTCAAGAAAATTATTTCTTTTGCTGAAATGATTGGCATACAGCCTTTTGGAACAAGTGAGCCAACTTATCTAATGTTTCAACTTTCAAAGGATAGTCCAAGAAAGGCTCCAAGTTTACTAAGGTTTTCGCTGCAAAACAGAGAACACTGGTGGTTTTTTTACTCATGCATATTTACTCGGCATCAAGAATACTGACTAAGACATGAATTGGTTTCTGGCTAAGATAGTCAACAAGAGATTTATTAGCATCTGATCTGAATGAGTAAATTGTCTATTTGCTAAGTGAGAAATGTTCTCAACTTCAATTGTTAACTTCGCAAGAGAAAAAAGTTTAGAATGATGAGTAACCAGTTGTCCCTTCTGATAAAGAACAACACCCAAGGAAAATTGGTGTCTGTTTCTTACTGAAAATGGTTGTTGTGAGTCAAAATGATTAAGCACCAGTGTGACACACAATGCATGTAAAAGTTGTTGAAGAGCTTTGTCAGTCGTTGAATTCCAAGAGAATTGTTTATGATTGTTGTAAGATGATCGAGAGGATGTGCAGTATCTGAAAAAGGATAGAATAGAGTAATTGTACTCTGACTAGTTCTTTGGAAAGTACAAATTAAACTCTAAAAATGCTTCCTCAATCGAGAATCTATGAACTTTATTTTTGCAATGTTTGTTGTTTTTTTGCTTACCTAGTCAAAGTGTTGCAGAGGATAGTTCATAATTATGGAAAGTTGGCAACTTATGCATGTATTTGATTTGAGTGAATTGATGGACAGAGTATTGTTTTGAATTTTGCTCCAGCTACCTTAAAGAAAGATTAGTATTGTTGTTAATGCCCTATTGCTGGCGTTATTAACTTATATGTCAGAGAAAGGTAATAATTGAGTTCAATACGTTAAACATGTTTTGATGCTGACAAATTCACACACAGAGAAGTCTTGAGTAGCCAATTGCTTGACAGAGTATTGTGCAGACCTTCACATATTGTGTATTGGACAGAGTATGTTTCATATATATTGTAACTGTTATAGAGTCTATGGTAAGCTGTCAGGATATTCTGAACATGCATATGATGATAAGATTGTTGCTAGGGCTTGCATTACAAGTATTATATTACTGATGATGTTGTTTGTCTTATGATATTGTATATTGGATTGAAGTCAGTGAACCCATGATAAACGTGAAGCTAATTTTTGTTCTTTAAAACTATTTTGAGTGCAAGCATGGTTGATTTCAGCACTTTGATGATGGAATTATAGTAGAAGTTAAGTATGTCATGCTTTGACTATAATTATTGCAGATGCAAGTGGTGCATGAAAATTTCATTCTACAATTATTAAGATGTGATGTGATTTTGAGAATGAAAGGGAAACAAACCAACAAATATTACCAAACCACAGATTGAGTTAGACTGAAGTATATGGGTGCCTTAATCATGCCTATATTCCTTATAATATTTTCCATATGTTGAGTGGGTGAATTTGTTTGCAAAATCAAGTAAAATATTACAGTATCATTACATTCATTCATGAGACTAGAAACAAAATGGGTATGACAAGCACAAGTCCATTCATTCAATCAGCAAGATAACAAGATGTTAAATGGTGGGAACCATGATAACATTGCTTGAATATTATTACTTGACTAGTGGCAGAGTGCCTTGGTCCTGGCTACAAAAGAATCTTCAATAGTTCATTAAAGACAACAAATGGCACTAGATGGCGACTATAAAATATTAGTCTTGTTCCTTATTTCTTCCGATTCCCATAATACACTACTTGAATCAAGTTTACAGTGATCAAATAATTATAAAAGAATAAATAACTAATACAGATTGAACCAACATTTTACGAGCCCTGACCAGAGATTCGAGAGCAACTTTCAAGCACCATGCCAGATTCTGAAGTGTTTTTGTTAAGGGTGATTTATTGAAGTTTTTGAAGGCTATAAGTTTCTCTTTAATAGCATATCTGTGAAAAAATACTCAGCCCTTCTCCTAAGGCTATGTCAAGGCATTAATTGATGTTATGCAAGCATTCAAGCCTTGTCTTGGAAGATAAGTCTTAAACCTGATCTTTCAAGTTGGACCTTGTGACAATAGACCATGAATCTAGCTTTTCATGGTAACTTCATTCTCTAATGGAGTCCCACTTAGTGGGGTCACCTTTTAGAACACTTCCTTTATTCTTTGTAGATAAGACTTCTTCAATAATTTATCAAGGAAACTATAGACCTCTCTTTGTGGTAGGGCACACACTAAGCTCAAAAAGGACAAAAGCTTCATAGTACTACACATATATTGTCCAATAGTTTGTTTCCTCTCCAACTAGAAAACCAACCTTATGTAATATACCTAGATAGACTCCCCAACAATGGAACCATTTATTATGTTTTCCCCCAAGTTGTTCACCCCTTTCACTAGGGTTTCAGCGATAAGGCATAATATGTACGAGCACTTTCCTATGCCACTCTAGATTTTCGAGCTACTCCTCGGGCTAGGGGGTACCCTCAAGTATCCTAAAGTTATTTATACCAACTTGTCACACTAGAACAATATTTTCCATTAAGCTCTTACTATATTTATTACAGATATAAGTGGTGCATGAAACAATTCCTACAAATATGATGATTTCTTAATTGCTTTATAAGTGGTAAAAGGGAGAGATTACTTAAAGATTGTTGATAGTAAATTTCATTAACCCAAAGCAGAAGGGCATGTTAATCATGATTCCATATTCACAAGACATAGTGTATAAAAATGAACATGCTTCATAATAAGAAGCAACTCATCACTTTCTCATTTAACACCGAAAATCAAATGGGAAAGACAAGCATAGATCCATTCATTCATTCAACATCAAATATAAGACAGAAAATGGAAGAACACATGTATAATTCGCTTGATTATTTTGATTTCACTAGTTAACATATGCCTCGGTCCTAATTAGACAAGAAAATCCACAATTCTTTGAATTACAATGAGGACACTGGATGGGGACTAACAAAATCTCAGTCCTAGGCCTCTATTGCTTATTTCCCAAAATTTGGAGCTTACATATGAGTTGAAGTGAAGAGGAGAACAAGAATAGATAGGATATAGAATTAATGTGATAGATCCTCCCATCACGGGTGTTGGGTGAAACTATCGTCGTCAAATAATTTCCCTAACATAAATTATCAATCTGAGGAATTCATAGACTTACGAAGCACATGCACTGTATATGCAGGACTGAAGTTAAATTAGCCTAGTCTAATGCTTTTGTCTCTGATTCAAGATGCAGTGAACGAAGGAAGAGGCTCCTAAATTAGGAGGTCCTGGTTATCCTTCCCCGGAGTATTGTCTTCAAGAATAGAGACTAAAGAGCAGCAGTTTGTGATGTGTAGAAAGCGAGAGAAGAGGCTCCTAACTTAGGAGGTCCTAATTTTCCTTCCTCACAGTTCTACTCCAACAACATTACCACCGCATCATATCATAAATTGGAAATGTGCAATCGTATAAGAGAAAAACAACACGTGAAGATTAACCTATGTGTCAACATATGTGAGCTAACATTAACAATGAAGAAAAACACGATCTTATTACATCATGAAAGATTACAAACCAAAACTTTGTTCTAGACTCTAATTCTCAATTCAATTTTCTACTTCTTCCTTCATTTCTCTCTCTTTTTCTCCTCCTAATTTTCCTATCTCAATATGAAGAGAGAGCACTCTCTTTTATACATGAGTGCTTTGAAAATAAGATAAGAAAATGGTTAAATGAGGTGATAGAATGTGAGGAATGGCGAGGATCAACATGATAAAAATGCGACAATTACAACACCCAACATACCCCCCAACTGAACTTGTTGCATGTCCTCATGAAACCTGCATGGATTAAAAACTTTTGGCTTTGCATGATTATGGTTTCTAACAATGTACCATTCCAGGATGTGAAATACATGTATTGCAACTAATATTTCCTATGGTTGGGTCTTGTGTTAACAACCATGAATATAACAAATGTTGGTTCTTGTGTTAACAACATTTTTTTTTAATAATACATGTACTGGAAATGATAAGTCATTATGATGCAGGGGCATTCGACCCAAGACACTTTTTGTACATAAATAAACCTAAAGGGGGGTCTCATGTTTTGTTTCCCCATGTAAATATTCATAGTTGAGTTATTTTAGTTAATTTGAAAGGAAAATATTGTAACTACCCAAATGATTGATGGGCACCTGCAGAGATGGTCAGTTTCAGAAGTTAGGCTAGCTTTAGGAGTCCAAGAGTCATCAAAGAAGTGAATCGATTGATTTCCAATTGTATAAAAATAAACCTCTGTGATAGAGTCGAGAGAGCTGCACGGACCTGCACATAGACTTGCATGTACCTGCAGAGAGCTGCATAGGGGGAGAAGGCCATCAGATTGAAGATCTGGCCAGCTAGTGGTTGTAACTCAATCCATTGTGTAAATAAGAAATGTTTCAATATATTTGTGCCTTGTGGATTTAATTTATGTGTAAATGTATATCTTCTTTGCTTGAATAAGTTTTGTGTGAATATATGCATGCATCCTGGTGGAGGATAATCGAATCTGTGATAATTAAGAACCATGTGATGGGATTAATGGTGCTCTATGTACAGTTAGCGGAATCGATGTAAATACTGTCGACACGGTCGACAGGGAGTGATAGAGCCGTGAGTGTATGCCACAACAGAGGAATGGCTTTAATCCACGCATAACGATAGTGGTTTTCATCGGACGAGCATTGTACAACGAGGAGCGAAGGCGCATTTGAACTACGTTAAATTGAATAGGCGGAACCCGGCGTGAAGAAGGAGCGGAACCTTGCGGAGGAACAGTAAGGGTGGTTTCTGGTTTCCATCGCGCCACCTTTGCACGGTGAGCGGTATTTGAGGAGGGGGGAGCGATTCCATAGATTAATCGACGCGTGTCCCCAAGTGAAATAGCAAAACCACCCTTTACTGCGCGCCATCGCGCGTTATTATTCGCGCAAGTTGTCCGAGCGATACCCGTCCGATCAGATGAGGCGGCGCGACGTGATAACAGCTGTCGGATGGAAACGGCCGTAGGCACTGGGGCCTAGTTCTAGAATTATATTGATCGGAACCTTTTAAACTAAGGTTTGTGGGGTTGGTTAAATATGCGAAGGGGACGGACCATGGAAAATATGTGGGTTAACCATATTGTGACGGTTTAATAATTGAACGGAGGATGACTATATAGTGATATAGCATTATACGTGGGTAGAGTGACTTCGTTTAATATGTGCACCTGCCGAGGATTATATGTCAAGGTTAATCATATATATACTTGGCGGTCAATCCTTACGGATGTTGGGTTATTTGTATGAACTAATTGCATATATTAAAGACATTGAGATATTACAGTGCACATGTAAAGAGACGGTAGTATTATGGTCTGAACCGTAGAATAGAGACGATGCCTCCGCCAGCAGAATCATGAGAAGATGGACCATTGGGTTGTAGTTATGAAGGAATGTGGAATTAATATCTCAATTCTCTGAATTGAGATATTAAAATAACCCAGACTTATTTGTTTGAATTTGCCAACGTAGAATAAGGGAAGTGTGAGATTTCCCGGATGTGAAGTTGATTGGAATGAGAAATATTGGTTGCATTTACACACAGATTGAGGTTGGGACCAAGGTAAACCGGGGCCATGGGTGGGCCTCGTTGTCAAGTGGTATCAGAGCTAGAATTTAGTCAGCTCATTGAAAAGTTTATTTCGGAAATGCACATGTACTGAAACAGAAAAAATAGTTGATGTTTGAATCTATTTAATAGAGAAAATTGCAGATTTTATCTAACATGCTGTGAAGGTCTCTAGATGAACAGAATCTGGATTTGAAGACAGAGTGTCTTGAAGATTGCAACAGGTAGAAATGCAGTGCAGGTGAGGAGAAAAGGAACAAGGTCATTCAAGGATCTTGAGACGTAAGATGATGAGCCTTATTTGAACTCTAGTTGGAAGGATTTGTTTGTAGAATACAGAGTGCAAACAATTGAAGACATCTCAGCAGGGGCAGATCACAAGCTTTGAGAGCAGTGATAGAAGAGTCCAGCAAGGGACTCTGAGTGAAGAAGAAAGAGTGTGGCAGAACCTGAAATAATTCCGAACTGAGGTTGGATGAAAGAAGAAAGGGGGATTTCTTGAGAAAGTTGCAGAGTGAAGCTTGGAGAGCAGAGAGAGTGCTCATAAGGTTCCAAAGAGAGGGGACCAGTACTTGCCAAAAGCCGAAGCTCAGGAGAGAATCTTGGTGAGGTAAGTTGCAACAAGAGAGCTTGCTGTTGCAGAGGCTTGGTGCAGCTTGTGAGTGAATAACTCCTAGAGAAGGAAATGGCTACTGAGAGCCATAGCAGGGATTGCAGTGATTGCAGAGGTTCTGAGAGAAGCCACAGCAGAAGAGTGAGTGAAGATGCCAAAGCAAATGGCATGAGGAAGAGACCCACAGATGAATAATATTGGAAATAATTTGCTGAGATCGAGGAAGAGTTCAACAAACTGAAGAGATGGATAGAAGAAAGCCAGAGAGTTGGTTGGCTCATGAAGAAGAAGATAAAGTGGCAGAGGCTACAAAGGAAGAAGGAGCAGATGATGAATTCTTGGAAGAAAAAGGAAATACTCAGAGTAATTGAGTATCTGGAGAAGGACTTGGAGACTGAAGCTTCAAGTGGGACCAAGGGGTCCAAGAGCCCTACATCTGACATATTTTGTATGTTTGTAGGAACAGCAAGTGAGAAAGAACAAACTGCTGATGTTGTCACCGAGGAAGAAAATGGAGCAGCTACATGTTTTGAGGATGTCCATGCACAGTTAGAGAAAGATTTTGCTTTCCAACATATTGGAAGAAGAAGAGCTTTAGTTTGTGATATTGGCCAGAAGCTGGAGGTTGAACAGATTGAGGAATCTGAAGAAGAGACCATTGAAGAATCTCTGGAGAAAATGGAAGACTTGGAACAGCAGAAAGATTTGGTGAACAAATCACCAATTGAGACCATGAGATCTTGTGTTTTTGCATCTGACGAGTTGTGTGTGAATGCAGGTGTTAATGAAGGCAGTTCACATGATGTAAATGTGACATATGAATTTGACTGTTGCCAAGTAAAGTATGATGAGTATCTTTCAGATGAAGAACAGATTGAACTACTGCAGCAGAAGGAATTCATTAATTCCTTATTTGGTAGAAGAGATTTTTTCAATGGGGTTGATGATGAGTTTGTCATTAATGCTGATAATGACAGGCTGATTTTGTTAAATGGCCATGCGGAGAATGATGGAAAGATAGCTGAAATCTTTATAGAGATGGGAAATCAGAATTTTATTCTGATGAAGAATGAGGAGATAGTGACAGCTGAAGATAATGAAGATAATGAAGATGTTGAAGATGTTCTCTCAGAGGAGATGTCGAGATTGTGGCATGAATTAAGTGGTCTGATGTAGAGAACAGAACCACAGAGAGAAGGTGTTTAGATGGTAAGGACAGAGATGAATGGGAAGAGGAAAGTTCATTTTTATGAGCTGGAGCAAAGAGACTTTCTTGAAGAGGATGGTGTAGAAGGGAGACTAGCTTATGCTTTCAAGAAATGTTTGAAGAATTGGAATCGGCATTCTGATGTGTTGATTGAGAAGAAGAGACATTTGGGACAGCATATTGAGGTGCTGGCAGAGCAGAGAAAGGCTCTGAGGCCTTGTGAGGTTGATGCTGACAAATGTTTGATGAATGCAGATCCTGTTGATGATGGAGATAAGTTGATAGCATGGGGCAGTCAATTGAAAGAGAAGGAGATTTTTGTGGAAGACTTTAAACCATGGAATGGAGAAATTGAGCTGCTAGAGAGTATGTTGAATCAGCAGGATTCCATACAAGAGAGAAGACCTCAATTTCAGAATTGGGGGTTGCAGTATGTGAAGACACAATGGGATGAAGATAGAAAATAATTGATGATTAGATCATCAGTAGGGACCATTGGGTCTTGGGGCTTTGGAAATGATGAAGTGACTGTGTTGACAGGCAAAGCAGAAGACAATCCATCACTTGGAGTTGTCTTATAAAAAGAATATCTGTTGCAAAATGAGGATGAGCAGCTGAGTGAAGATGAGACAACCATGTTTCATATGCAGGAAATTGTTGCTACTGATAACAAGGAAGAATTGACTTGTTCGAATAGCCCAGAGAAGATTGAAGAAGCTGTATGGCAGACTGTTGGGGCTGCTACAGCAGTGGAGAACCATAGTTTCACTCTGACAGAAGATGAAGATACAGTATCTAGAGAACTTGATTTGATTGTTGGAGCCAATCAAGAAGAAGGAAGGCAATTGCGGAAGATTGCTGAGGCAGAAGAAGAAGATGTTGAACCTGAGTTACAGCATGGAGAAGATTTTTTTGGCCAAAGGAGATGGCGAGAATGGTTGCTGAAGATATTCAGAAAAGAAGGTGAAATGCCAGAGTAGCAGCTTGGAGTGTTGTTGGAGAGAGGGCTGAAGCAACAAGCTGAAGTGTTGCCAGCAAAGGAGCAAAATTTTTACTGTTGCAGAGAAGGTATGGATTATTGGGTGGTGAATAGGGCAGCAGTAAGAACTGAAGAAATAAGAGTGCAGCAAACAGAAGTAAGTGTCCAGCAGTCAGAGGAAATATTAGACAAAGAAATTGAATTGACAAGGGAACTGATGCAGAAGATGCCTCAAAAAAGGGCAGCAGCGAGGAAACAAGGAAATGGCAGCACAAGCAAAGCAGACAGAGTTACAGCCTGTGGAAAGCTACAACATAAAGTTTGGAAGCCAGGAGGAATGCGAAAGAAGGACGATGCAATGGATGGCCAGTTGCAGAACAAGGTGTGGAATCCAGGCAGATAAAAATAAAGCACATGATCAGGAGATCATGAATCATTTGAACCTGGGGAGTCTGATGCAGGGGCATTAGGCCCAAGACACTTTTTGTACATAAATAAACCTAAAGGGGGGTCTCATGTTTTGTTTCCCCATGTAAATATTCATAGTTGAGTTATTTTAGTTAATTTGAAAGGAAAATATTGTAACTTCCCGAATGATTGATGGGCACCTGCAGAGATGGTCAGTTTCAGAAGTTAGGCTAGCTTTATGAGTCCAAGAGTCATCAAAGAAGTGAATCGATTGATTTCCAATTGTACAAAAATAAACCTCTGTGATAGAGTCGAGAGAGCTGCACGGACCTGCACATAGACTTTCCTGTACCTGCAGAGAGCTGCATAGGGGGAGAAGGCCATCAGATTGAAGATCTGGCCAGCCAGTGGTTGTAATTCAATCCATTGTGTAAATAAGAAATGTTTCAGTATATTTGTGCCTTGTGGATTTAATTTATGTGTAAATATGTATCTGCTTTGCTTGAATAATTTCTGTGTGAATATATGCATGCATCCTGGTGGAGGATAATCGAATCTGTGATAATTAAGAACCCTGTGATGGGATTAATGGTGCTTTGTGTCCAGTTAGCGGAATCGATGTAAATACTGTCGACACGGTCGACAGGGAGTGATAGAGCCATGAGTGTATGCCACAACAGAGGCATGGCTTTAATCCACGCATAACGATAGTGGTGTTCATTGAACGAGCAATGTACAATGAGGAGCGAAGGCGCATTTGAACTACGTTAAATTGAATAGGCGGAACCTGGCGTGAAGAAGGAGCGGAACCTTGCGGAGGAACAGTAAGGGCGGTTTCTGGTTTCCATCGCACCACCTTTGCACGGTGAGCGGTATTTGATGAGGGGGGAGGGATTCCATAGATTAATCGACGCGTGTCCCCGAGCGAAATAGCAAAACCACCCTTCACTGTGCGCCATTGCGTGTTATTGTTCGTGCAAGTTGTCCGAGCGATACCCGCCCGATCAGATGAGGCGGCGCGACATGATAACAGTCGTCGGATGGAAAAGGTCGTAGGCACTGGGGCCTAGTTCTAGAATTATATTGATCGGAACCTTTTAAACTAAGGTGTGCGGGGTTGATTAAATACGCGAAGGGGACGGACCATGGAAAATATGTCGGTTAACCATATTGTGACGGTTTAATAATTGAACGGAGGTCATGACTATATAGTGATATAGCATTATACGCAGGTAGAGTGACTTCGTTTAATATGTGCACCTGCCGAGGATTATATGTCAAGGTTAATCATATATATACTTGGCAGTCAATCCTTACGGATGTTGGGTTATTTGTATGAACGAATTGCATATATTAAAGACATTGAGATATTACAGTGCGCATGTAAAGTGACGGTAGTAGTATGGTCTGAACCGTAGAATAGAGACGACACCTCCGCCAGCAGAATCATGAGAAGATGGACCATTGGGTTGTAGTTATGAAGGAATGTGGAATTAATATCTTAATTCTCTGAATTGAGATATTAAAATAACCCAGACTTATTTGTTTGAATTTGCCAACGTAGAATAAGGGAAGTGTGAGATTTCCCAGATGTGAAGTTGATTGGCATGAGAAATATTGGGTGCATTTACACACAGATTGAGGTTGGGACCAAGGTAAACCGGGGCCATGGGTGGGCCTCGCTGTCACATTAATATGCATAAGAAAACCTTTTCTCATATTTATGAATCATGCCAAAATGGATATCAAAGTATTTGAATCAACTGCAACGAAGTGTAGTTTGGAAGATTCATGTTGGTCGACAACATATGAGGTGATGAATGGAATCAAATGGTAATGAATATCCCCCCCCCCCCCGCGCCAAACTGAAGATGTGTTATGTTTACGAAAAGGAGAAAGATAATGTAATATGGTGAGGGAATTTTACAAGTTCATTTATTTTCAACATGTAATCACTCATCATACTCACCATTTAGAACACATTTCTTTGTTTTCCTTGAGCTTTTATTCTGCAATGCTCTCTTCGCATAATCATCCACATAATATTCACCATCCAATACCTGTTTCTTAGGTATCCTTGAGCTCTTGCGAACTGGTTGGTTCGCTACAACATTGTTAGTCAATTTGACCTGCTTTCCAGGGGTAAACGAGCTCGTTAACCCAACCAAGATCAAGATATTCATCTTTGGTGTTGTCGGGATTCTCCCGGTTTATTCTATTGTAGATCTTTGCACACATCTCTCGACCCGACTCGACCCTTTGCAGTGGCTCCTCTTCTGCGTAGAATTCAGCGTCCTAGTTTTTTGTCCCACCTTGACTTTGTGGGAGTCGATGGAAGACTGTAAGAGAAATGTCACAGGTTTGAAGCCCCTGGAGATCAGCTTCTGTGCAATGCAACGTAGGAAGCTTCAGCTTGAAACCATTGATAAGGGCCTGTAGGGACTGTCAGCGTTGATGATCCCCCACCATTTAACTCCAAGCTTTGTAGCAACATCATCTATGAGATCACCTTTTTGGTCATTTGGAGGCTTTGCAAATACGAATGAGCCTTCTTCACCGCTCTTTTTTGTCCTTCCTGCATTGCCTGTGGAGTCTACATGATTGCGCATTAACAAGCGAGAGGAGGATGTGGAGATGTAGTCCCTGTAATAAGCCAACAGATCCGACATTGAATGGTATAAAATATATCTACGAGAGGATATCGTGGACCATCAACTGTTAACTATGGTTTTTTATTATGGATCTCTAAATTAATTTCAATTTTTCAAATCTAGAGTTGTTCATACAATTCGATGCCAAAATTGGGGGGATTTCACAGAATTGGAGGGAAGGGATTGATTTTATCAACTGACACCAAGAAAAAGGGTTTGTAATTTCAAGAACTCTATTTTGAGGCTAGCCGCGAGCACAATTATGCAGATCAGAGCTTGGGTATGAGTTCGTGTTTGTACAGATGGGTGATATTTGATCACAATCAATTATCTTATTCTTTGGGGGTCAAACCATTCACAAAGCAGACGACAAGTAGCATCGCAAGGTCTAGGGGTGCATCAATTTGGCAGGGCTGAGTCATCAACCAGGGGACATCAATATTACAGACCCCTCCCAGGACCCCTGTTAATTATTGGAGCCGTCCTATTCATTATTTCGCAAAATGATTTTTGGGTATTTTGGAAGACATGTATCCAAGCTTTTTGAAAGGGGACTCTTTCGATGCCACAAAGGTTTCCAAGCAACGAAAAGCCATATGCGTCGAGGATCTTCATGAGTGCCAAAGATAGACTGATCAAGGTCACTCACATATCAGTCATGGCAGAAAAGCCACCGTGTTTTTTAGAAGCATTGACCTATCGACCATATCTGCAGCATCGCTCAGTCGAGGTGAATATTTATGGAAACGGGAAAATCATTTCATCAAAAGTGAAGAGATTCGTGATTGGTCGCATCGAATCACTATTGAGGGACCAAGACTGTATTTTTATAGACATGAAAACACGACCAATTTATTTGGTAGAATACCTAACAGAATAAGGTTTTAGTAAAATCTATGGTCGAAAGGTTAGTCGTCTCAGGCTTATGGAGCATCAAATTCAAGTCCACCCACTATCCACTAGTAACTCGCAAGGGCAAGATTATTGAGTACACGAACTCTTGGTTCATATATGAAGATCCATATCTTCGCGTGGAAAGATCGACAGAGTAAAGGATTTCCTTTCGATCTAGCCAGATTTTCTACCCACAAAAGTCTTACACTATGGAAATGAGATGTATTTGGAGCTTGAAATACAATGGATTATGGAAAGAGGACTCGATAGACAATTTAAAGACATGTTTATAGTTCAAAAATTCTGACAGGGTTTAATATCTCAAGAGCGGTTTGATTGTTGATTAATTAAAAGAAAGAAGAAGAAGAAGTTGAGTCTGGTGTGGGAGTTATAAGGATTTATTTTCAAGCTTTCTAAAATTTAAATGAAATTTATTTAAATATATATATATATATATATTATTTTTTATTTTTAGTTTTAATTAATTTTTTTATTTCTAATAAAAAAATGAAATTGGAAAAAAAAACTAAAATTTTAAAGAAAAAAAAAATAGTAAATGGGGATCCATAAAAAAATAAAAATAGAGACATCATTTTTTTAGAGATTGCATATTTATTCAAAAATTAAAATAAAATAAAATTAACATTTTTTTATTCATTTTTCTAATCTACTCTACTCTAATTGAACATAAAAATCACTTATGTATAATCAAATTTCTAATGTAACCATGCACACAATAGTAATAAAAATATATTCACTTTCAGTTGCGCACATGAATGGAAATGTTAAAAAATAACTGGATTTACTTGTTGTAATTCTGATTTAACTAAATATAAACAAAACAACTGATCTAACCTCATACTCGCTTGGAACCATTGTTCAATAAGATTTTTGTAGGCGTGATTTTCGTCCTTCAGATCATGCTGCCACTCCTTGTTGTCCTCCTCAATCTCCTGCTTGACTAATTGTTTTTCATCAAATGTACAGGATTTTTCGTATGTCGATTCATTCTCTTTTGGTGGAGTAGTTAAGATTTCTGCAGCTATCGAGATCTTCTTTTCATAGGAAGAGATCCTAACTTCTTCTAGGATCTGAGTGAGTTGTTCCAAACTTATGCTCATTGTTAAATCATTTTTCTTAAAAATTAACAATCACTCTTCACAGTTGCAGAAATCAAATGCTCTTGCACAAAAAAGTAAATCAAACTTGCAGAAATTAAACACCCTTGCTGAAATTGAAATTCACACTTGCAGGAAAAAGTAACCTATACCTCAATCCATCGTGCTTCCCCGGCAACGGTGCCAAAATATTGGGCGAAACTATCATCGTCAAATAATTTCCCTAACATAAATTATCAATCCGAGGAATTCGTAGACTTACGAAGCAAATGCATTGTATATGCAGGATTGAAGTTAAATTAGCCTAGTTAAATGCTTTTGTCTCTGATTCAAGATGCAGTGAACGAAGGAAGAGGCTCCTAACTTAGGAGGGCCTGGTTGTCCTTCCCCGGAGTATTGTCTTCAAGAAGAGAGACTAAAGAGCAGCAGTTTGTGATGTGTAGAAAGCGAGAGAAGAGGCTCCTAACTTAGGAGGTCTTGATTATCCTTCCTCACAGTTCTACTCCAACAGCATTACCACCGCATCATATCATAAATTATAGTTGTGCAATCATATAAGAGAAAAACAGCATGTGAAGAGTAACCTGTGTGTCAACATATGTGAGCTAACAATAACGATGTGAGCTAATAGTAACGATGAAGAAAAACACGATCTTATTACATCATGAAACATTACAAAACCAAAACTTTATTCTAGACTCTAATTCTCAATTCAATTTTCTACTTCTTCCTTCCTTCATTTCTCTCTCTTTTTCTCCTCCTAATTTTCCTATCTCAAAATGAAGAGAGAGCACTCTCTTTTATACATGAGTGCCTTGAAAATAAGATAAGAAACTCATAATTACAAATACACTTTTCTCTCAACCAATGTCCCTATAATTACAAAGTATGATCCCTTCAAATCCTCACTCATCTCTCACAAATCTTGGATAAGATATGTTATCAAAATCTCCATGATCTTCTCCTTGGAATAAGTTGGAACAATTATCCTTTGAATTCTTGAAATTGTGGAGGAAATATTCAAGAAGATTTTTTAATAATCCTTACAAATAATCCTACATATTACAAAGCTCATCCACATTTGAGATATTAATGAAATATGTTACTTTTTCCAATAATTAATCATAAATTCTCTTATAATATTAAAAATAAATAAATTGGAAAATAATGAGGTGAACCCATGAAAATGGTATGATAAATGGTTAAATGAGGTGATAGAATGTGAGGAATGGCGAGGATAAACATGATAAAAAAGTGACAATTACGAGACCCAACAATGGGGTCAATGAAACAATACAAAATGATAGGATTTCTTCTCTCAAAATTTTAGCAACCAGTTGGTATCCAAATTCTTTATCCTTTTTTGTGATGTTGAGGGAAGATTATATAAAATTTCAATAGATTGCCACTTCTATTGATTAGTTCTCCCCCTCTCAGGGATTAACGCTTAATTAAAGGCTTTGACTCATATCTAATCTCTACAAAATGAGGGGGTAATGTCAAATTGCAACCAAAAATTATTGTTGATTGCTTTGGTCTCTTCCCTTTCTAGTACCACTTTTCTTTTCAGTTTGGGAAGGTGGTCTCGGGTGTGATGAATCTATGGTTGAGGGTGGCTGGGAAGGTGCCTGCTATCCAAGTAACATCTGAGTGAGAGGAGATACTTCCATAGGTGCACCTTATTTGGGGTCCCTCCTGGAAAAATAATATACTAGGTAGATTAGTTTCCACCCTTCCTCCCTATCTATCCTTCCACCTCTTACAATCCTAAATGACTTGTCCAATTCTTGTGATCAATGGGGCCCGGAGAGTAGACATAGTGCTTCATGAGGATCTAGATGGAAATTGATAGATGTAGTTGATTGAAAACCTCTAGGGATGAGGTAATGGTCCCTTTGTCTATCACATTTTCTAATCTACCCGCAATTACCTTTAGTTACAAATTATATTTATTTGAATAATGTAGCGTTAACTAATAATCCCATGGGCATAGAGGACCATGTCCTATCATAGTTCCCATGGAACCCATGTCGTCCTTAATATATTTTTTTAACGGTAGCAACCCTCCTGTCAGTGATATTCCCACTTTTTCATTTGTTAACACATGTATTAATATCCATACATACCAACGTTTGATCCCTGACTCCCAATAATTCTACTGCTTGATGTGGGATATTATAAAGGAACTCAATGATCATTTCTACCATTTCATCCCTGTGCTCAGCCTCCTTTTTTGTCTAACTCAGAATTTTCATTCCTTGCTTGTGGAGACCGTCAAACTCTAGGTAGTACTGTAAGTGTTCTCTAAACTTAGGAGTGTCATTGAAGACATAACCCCAAATGGGGCCCTTTATGGATTTCATGGTCACTTATAGTCTATCCTTTTCCAAGGTTTCATTGTACCTTGTTTTCCAAACATCCCTCTTCTCCACTAGTACTATTGAATGCTTTTTCTCTTCATGCCATGTATTTTGTGCTTATTCTAGCTTTTGCCTTTCCTTTTTATATCTTTTTTTCTCTTGTCTACCAAGATTTTGAACTTTGCCATAGAGTGCTTTGTGATAAGGGGAGGTTGGCTATCATGACTTTATCTCTCTTGTTGATATGTAAGTGAATTGTACTGATCCTAACCTTCATTCGCTCAATTTCTAAAGAAAAATCCTAGATTTTATCAAGTTTCAAGTTACAGATGGTCGAGCCAGAAGCAAATAGTAATCTTGCATCATTTTCCATGGCAAACTTCACAAAATTCTTATAACAATATTACCACTAAAAATAACATGGTTTTTATTTGTGTTCAGCAACAATGTCAATTCCTATTTTAAATGTGAGATCAAAATCTTAGCTTTCATGGTTATGATGAGAAGCCAAATTAGAAGCAAACATATTTTTCAAAGAGGCCTTCTATGCTAGAATATCTTTAATTTATAATTCATTACGGACTTGAAAATAAGCTCTGGTGGTGAGTTAATTTTTCAACTATATCAAGGCCATCTCTTTAGCCTACAAAGGATGCAAACAAGTGAAGGTAATGGTTATTGCAAAAAAATAACCTAGGAACAACTACCTGGCACATCCATACCTTTATACACCCAAGAGTTTTTTTAAGACAGTAGAGGTATATCATTAAGGTTCCATATGTTCTTTCCTTAGTTGTCTCTGATCTCTTTAACGTATGTTGCAATTTTCTTAATTGTAGTATGATTCTAACAAGCATCTTTGGGTTCTGGATGATTTGTAAGGCATCTTTGGCTAGATTGTTGGATTCTGTGTATATTTGACATGGGTAGCTAGTTTGTTAGATATGGTGCCAATCTATACCTTGTACAAATATGTATCAAACATGTATCAAGAATTGGATTATGGTTGGTGACTAGATATTTTTTTTACTTTTCAGCATTTTCTTCTTGTCTTTTTCTTTTCAGGAAAATAAATTTCTCATATTTTCAATTATAAGGATCTTGGGAATAGAAAGCATTATAACGATGGTTCATTGAGAATTTTGTAGCCCCCAACTGGGTTGATCCTCAACCAATTTCTAATTCAGTGCACGTCCATAAAGAAAAAATTTCATCACTCGGGTTAGCAACTGTAGGTGACAAGGCATTGCACCAAATGACCAACCATTCCAAATTCCCACCTCTAAGCACAAAGAGATATCATACATAGTGAATTTCCTTTCTTGAATAATCCAATCTTCAGGAAGGGAAAGCGATTGTCGAGTCAACCACAACTCTGCAATGAACTAGTGTTTAAACATTCCTATTTAATGTGACATTTACACCATAACTCAAGTTGTTCATGAAATTTGGCATTAATTTGATTAAAGGCATGTTCTAGAAGTTATATGTGTGCAAACAATACCTGCATATGATGTATCAAAACCCAACTTTGATTATTATGAAGACCTGCACATTCTTGTCACTAATGCTAAAGCAATGAACGAACAAACATATTATGTGTTTAGATGAGCGTTAAAGGAATTATTATGGCACAAGGTATGTCAGCCATGCCATAAAAAAAATATAGATTTGAAATATCAATTCGAAACCTTGAACGTTGAATCTTTAGGACACAAATCAATTCATTTGTTAATTAATTCCAAATCATTTCACTTGTTAATTAAGTCGTTAACGCAGTTTGGGAATTGATTTGTAATGTTGATTATATGGGCACTGCAACGCTGACCTACAAACCCATGAATGTGAATATTCACCATAGGATGAAACTTTTCCATATTTTAATATCTGCACCATTCCTAGAACCCATGCCACCTTTTATTTCACCAAGGAGAAAACAAAACATAAGAGATGCCAAATCTAAGAGCCTCCCTTCATAGAAAAATGAAATCCAAACAAATTATTCTCTCTCGTTCAAATTATTATTATCAGCCATTAATATCCATAAGAGTTTTTCTCACGAGGATAAATTCATTAAATTAGGGTCACAGATACCCAAATATCCATGAAGTTTATGGGTTCACACAACATCACAGTTGACCAGACGAAACATTTTTCATTTTTTATTTTTTCCTTTCCATAATAAGATGTGAATCTCCATAATGAGATGTGTTAGGTATGCTTGTAGTTAATTTTAATCAAGTAAACAATAGGTCCTATAGAAAGACAATAATTGATTACTAATTTTGGATTGTTTTGATTGTTACAATTCTTATAACTCAAAGGATGCCATTCAATGGCATTCATAACAACAATGTTTTCATGGAGTGTTTTGGAATTCGGTGGGTTCATGGGTGGTGAGCTAGCTAACTCAAAGGATGCCATTCGCTGGGCCACGGATTACCTACTAAAAGCAACTGCACATCCAGGCACCATATATGTCTAGGTAGGGGATCCGAACACTGATCACAAATGTTAGGAAAGGCCAGAAGATATGGACACTACTCAGACTATTTATAAAATTGACAGCCAACATCCTGGTTCAGATGTTGCTGTTGAAACAACTGCAGCACTTACAGCTACATCCCTTGTATTTCACAAATCTGATCCTCAATATTCAAAACGACTTATCCATATTGCCATGAAGGTATTTGATTTTGCTGATAATCACAAAGGATCTTATAGTGACTCCCTTGGATCTGGAGTCTGCCCATTCTATTGCTCATACTTTGGATATGAAGATGAACTACTCTCGGGAGAAGCTTGGGTGCATAAGGCGACACGAAACCCAACTTATCTACATTACATTCAATCAAAAGGCCAATCATTAGGAGCTGATGAATCAGACAATATGTTTGGGTGGGACAATAAACATGCAGGTGCTCGAGTCCTCTTATCAAAAGACTTCTTGCTATGAAAAGTGAAGTCTCTTCATGACTACAACGGGCATGGTGACAATTATAAGCTACCCGGGCGGAATAGCACAGCATAGCATAGCATGAAACAACCTCACCCTTCCCTTACAATCTCTCTATGTTGGATTGAGAATGCTCCTTTCCCCTCCAACAACCTGAAAAATTGGTTATCTCTATGTATCTATCCTGGTTCCTCACCCTGCCAACCCTTATTCTAGTATGAAAATAGATTGTGAATATGACTGCATAAGACGTGAACTTCAATAATGAAATTGAGCCTGCCTGTGTCACCCATTGCACGAAGTCATTCACCACTCATGGTCAAAGCAGGAAAAGAGACTCGAAAGCCTTAATTTCTTTTGTGTTTAGGATTCCTTCTTTGTTGTCTCATGCACAATGCAATTTTGGATGCCCAAATAAGTTGCTATAGAGAAGTGGAAGAAGCATTGGTGAGGTGCCATGGTTGCTTAATCAGTATTCAAAAGAATTTTCGCTCTGCAGAAGTATCTTTTCCTGCTTCTTACTTTGCCCTTCGTGAGATCTAACTTATCGGAAATGGTTACTCGTCGAGCCTCCCCCTAGTTCTTTCCTAATCACAGTAAGTCTGTCAGTGTCACCCACTGCACGAAGCCGTTCACCACTCACGGTCAAAGCAGGAACAGAGACTTGAAAGCCTTAATTTATTTTGTGTTTAGGATTCCTTCTCTGATATCTCACGCACTATGCAATTTCGGATGCCCAAAGAAGTTTCTATAGAGAAGTTTCTGGAAGAAGCATTGGTGAGGTGCCATGGCTGCTTACTTAGTATTCAAAATCATTTTCACTCTACAGAAGTATATTTTCCTGCTTCTTGATTTTCCCTTCGTGAGCTCTAACTTATCGAGAATGGTTTCTTGTTGAGCTCCCTGGAGTATCTTATTCACAAGCTAAATATGATTGTGAATCAATATATGTTGGAAATACTGAGAGGGGGGGTGAATCAGTATTCCTTTCAATTAGAGCATTAGTTAATCTTAAATTATTATCATTGTTTATACAATGATAGCAGCAAACAAGAGGAACACAGATGCACACAGTTTTTAAGGTGGAAACCCACTCCGGGACAAAAACCACCTAATGCTTTTCTAATAATTCTTTAATATTCAACTCCAATTGAAAATAAAGCTCCAACTTCCTAGAATCTAGAAAAGCATTCTTCTCCGACTCCCACTTGATGGACGCTCCAACGCCGAATGTTCTTCGGTAGTCAGGCGGAATGGGATGCCCCCAACACCCAGTGAGCTACAACTCACCCTAGCACCCTACCACCATATACTAGAAAGAATATAAAGAAGAATGGACTCTCGTGCAGGGAAAATGGTCACTTTGAAATGATACTGAATGATGTAGAAGAAAGACACACTAGAAAAGCCGCACTTTAATACAACAAGCACTAGTAGATCCTAGACCACCGAAACACTTTGCCTCTTCAACTCTTGACAGATAGACACTAGTACAATTTGTACAATAATGTATTTACAATGACTTAGTACAATGATACCTTTACAATGATTGTATGCAGTGCTGCCCACTTGAAGACTTCATGTGATGAAATTATTGCTGCTATTATGCACCTTGGTTTCTGCTCTTTTCATGCTACCCTCCGCTGCACCTTGCTTTTCTTTGCTTCCCTAGAAAGTCTGGTCCTTTGCAGCCCTTGACAACACATGATCTAGCTTTTTCTTTGCCTTCTAGGAGCTCGATATTGAATATGGTGTATCTCTGTTATTTAAGATCCCCAATGTCTGATTTTCGATCCTGTAGTATTCCTCTGAGTCGTATTTCCAACTCCACAGGTCTGACCCAATTTGGATTCTTCAAGAGAGAGTTATACCCAATATCTCACAATGCCCTAATTATGGACTGTTTCAGCAGAGCGAACTTGTATGGTGTGCCACATGTCACTGTTTCTTCATTTGGCTCTGAAATTGATAGAGCGAAAACGAAATACTGTGCACTATCTGCACTTTTTACAGAATTCCAATCTGATACTCAGAGAGAGAGTTATGATGATTTTACCAAGGTCACTTCTTTGAGATGAATTTTAGGAGCCTGCAAAAACACCGACTTCCACAAATCATATCTCCGAAAGTATTGCGCACCTTCATCTAAAATTTTCATAGAAGCGTCCTCAGGATTTTCGATTCTCCTCATAAAAATTTCAGTTTCTAAACCTTCGTATAAAAAAATTTAGAGCAAAAATGCCACGATGACTTGTTTCAGATGGCAAAATCCCCTTGCATGAGGAGGATATGAGGATCATAATTTATATAAATGCTTAGGTCAAGAGGGGCTTCAACAAGTGAACGTGCGAGGGATTTTAGGAGCTTAAAAAATATTAATTATGAATTTTCAATGACCCATGCCACAACCCCATGGGGTTTTAGCCCACTAACTGGGGATACAAACTTCAAACATGAATATCTCTCAAACCGTGAAGAATTACATGGCGTGCCATATATCAACAAAAACATCTCGACAAGTAGAAACCATAAAAAGCCTTATTGACCTAGAATATATTAATTTGGTAGGTCAAAATTCCCATGCAATATTGGGTTAGCCCCTGGTGCTGCTTGGGTTGACATCAATGACAACCGCTGATCAACAATCTCCCCCTTTGGCATTGATGGCAACACAAGTACTCCCCCTACGATCATGACACCTCTTCCTACAACATTATCTCCCCCTTTGACATCAATGGCAAAGGGTAACTCCCCCTTAAACACAACCATTCTACGAACCTGTACACACTTCCACTCCCCCTAACACACAACCATCCTGTGGACCTATACACACTTCCACTCCCCCTTTATATTTTGAATAAGGAAAATCTAATGAGAACTTGGGAGAATCCCAAGCTTCTGGCGAAGATATTCCAATGCTTCACGAGTACTCTCACGATCATCAACACTTGCTCCCCAATCTGCATCTGTAAAGGAATGAATAATGAGATTGTTACCCTTGGGATACCACAAGCCATATTCTGTTGTTCCCTTTAGATATCGAAGAATTATTTTGATGGCAATAATATTTGATTCTTTTGGTGCTGCTTGGAATCTTGCTACTTGTCCAACTGCTTGCATAACATCTGGCCGAGAGGCTGTTACATATAGAAGACTACCAATCATAGATCTGTACAACCTTTGATCCACATCCTTAGATGAGTCGTCTATGCTCAATTTGTAACTTGTTATCATTTGAGTAAGGATGGGTTTGCAATCTTCCATTTTAAATTTCTTGAGCATTTCCTTGATGTACTTGGCTTGACATATAAATATTTATTTTTCTTGCTGAGATATTTGAAGCCCTAAGAATTATGTGAGCTCACCAAGTATAGACATCTTGAAATCACTTTGCACCTTTATAGCAAACTTCTTACTTAGTCGATCATCATTGCTACCAAATATTATATCATCCTCTTTAGCTATTAGACATGATTTAGTTGCTTCATCCAGAACATATATGTCATTGGAGCTCAACTTGTTGTAGCCACAATTTCACCATACATGCCTTTCCTGATTTCACATTTTGTGGAGTTGAATAGTATTGTGTGTCCTTGATCACACTTTTGTCCAACATTGAGCAGATTGTGATTCATGTTTTCAACCAATAGAACATTCTTGGCTAGATCATCTTTGCTTCCGAGAATGACAGTACCTGATCCTATAACTTTTGAAGATCCATCATTTCCAAAGGACACAGTTCCATCCTTCTTCTCTTTCAGAGATACAAATTTATTTTTATCTCTAGTCATATGCATTGAGCAACCGCTATCAACATACCACACATCTTTGTTGTTTTGAGCCTTGAAAGTGAGAGCACAATTATCAGTCTTCTTCTTCTTCCATGTTCGTTCGTTCTATGGCTTCGAAGATTCTTCTGGAGGATTTTCAAGTCTGCAGTCTTTGGCTATGTGTCCAAAGTTTCGACATTTGTAACATTCAATATTATTTCTTAAATGTTCAAATCTATTGATGTTTCGCTAAGCCCTGGGAGGTTCATATTTGACAGATCTCCTGGAATTGTATTCGTTCCTAGGGTACGTGCAACATTCTACAACTTTATGACCAAATTTTCCACATGAATAACAATAGCCATAAAAAATATGTTGGTACCTGGATGTAAATTTTCGTCAAGAAATTGTCTTCCAAGGTTGTTCTTGTGAATCTTGTCCAATGAAGTCTACATGCATGTCAGATCTCATACATTCATTGTATTTTATTGTAGAAGGTCCTGCTTCTTCTTCTTTGTAACCGATTTCAGTTCTGTCATTGTAAGATCATTGATTGTTGATGACTTCTTCCAATGCCCTTGAGTTGTTGGTATAGTTTTGGATAGTTTTTCCTTTCTTCACTTCCTCACGCAGTGAGACTACTTCGGCTTCTAATTCTTCCCTTTCTTGGTTGCTTTCTTCCAACTTCTTTTGAAGTGACTCTTCAATGCATTTGTGTTCTTCAACTTCAATTTTGAGACCTTGAACTTGTTCTTCAAGAGTATTATAATGGATCTTCTCTGCCTTGAGATCTTTTATAAGCTTGATTGCTTCCTTATAAAATTCTTCTATGGTCAATCCTTCTTCTTCGTTGTTTGATACCTCTTGTTTATTGTGCTTGGGTTTATTGTGCTTGGCCATAAACAATACTCTCTCATTGGCTTCTTCTTTGCTGTCATTGTCTTCATCGGATGATGAGCTATCTTTTTTAGAGAGAAAGTTCCTTTGGATCCTTTCTTGTTGAATTTCTTAAAGCCTTTATTTCCTTTTGAGTTGTCATCACTTCTGTTTGGACATTTTGCTGCGAAATGCCCAACCTCATCACAGTCGAAACATATCAATGGAAGTTTACCTTTGAATTTTCCCTTACCAATTTTTAGTTTTCTCGTGAAGTAAGCATATTCCTCATCTGAAATACCTTCTTCATCATCTCCCTTTTCTTCACACTTGCAGGTACATTTCTTTTCAATTGAAGGTTGTTTATCCTTATTGGTTTTCTTAGATGCAACGAACGTAGTTTCTAGATGCGAAGTACCCTCTTCTTCATCAAGTCTCATTTCACATGCTATGAGAACTCCAGGTAATTCCTCTTTGCTGAGTTTTTCCATATTTGCATTGTATTCTAAGACCGATACCTTTGGGTTGAATCTTCCTGGTAACGTTCTAAGAATCTTTCGTATAATAGTCTTCTCATCAACTGGCTCTCCAAATCATTCCAGAGTACTAGTTATTTCATCAACGTATTGGAAGTATGTAGCAATGTTGCAATCTTCTTTCATTTTGAGTTGCTCAAATTTTGCTCTATAGATTTGAAGCTTTGCTTCTTTGACATTTGGGTCACCTGCATATATATTCTCAAGCTTGTCCCATACATTTTACATGGGATTTACTGACAACACCTTATGATAAGCGATTCAATAGAATCACTTGATAATAATATTCTTTTCTTTTGCATCATTTACCAAATTCTTCTTACCTTGTTCATCCGTGGTTGATGTAAATCCATTTTGAACAGTGTCCCATACTTCGTAACCTTGCGCCAAGAGATAGACCTCCATTCTTCCTTTCCAGAGTGCATAATTATTTTCATTGAATAGAGCTACACAATTCTTGGTATGATCCATGACCTCCTTCTAGTTGTTAAACTGCTATTGAAGGAACCAAGCTTTGATACCAATTTTTGGAAATACTGAGAGGGGGGGTCAATCAGTTTTTCCAACAATTAGAGCATTAGTTAATCTTCAATTATTATCAGTGTTTATACAATGATAGAAACAAACAAGAGGAACACAAATGCACACAGTTTTTAAGGTGGAAACCTACTCCGGGACAAAAACCACCTAATGTTTTTCTAATAATTCTTTAATATTCAACTCGAATTGAAAATAAAGCTCCAACTTCCTAGAATCTAGAAAAGCATTCTTCTCCAGCTCCCACTGGATGGACTCTCCAACGCCCGAGATTCTTCAGTATTCAACTGAACGGATTCCCCAACACCCAATGAGCTACAACTCACCCTACCACCACCCTACCACCCTATAGAAGAATATAAGAAGAATGGACTCTCGTACTAGGGAAAATGGTCCACTTTACAATGATATAGAATGATGTAGAAGAAGAAGACACGCTAGAACATAACCCCAGCTATGACACAACCACCTAATGATGATCCTAGACCACCCGATACTACCTCTTCAACTCTTGACAGATAGACGTTAGTACAATTTGTACAATAATGTATTTACAATGACTTAGTACAATTATACCTTTACAATGATTGTATGCAGTGCTGCCCACTTGAAGACTTCATGTGATGAACTTATTGCTGCTGTTATGCACCTTGGTTTCTACTCTTGTCATGCTACTCTCTGCTGCACCTTGCTTTGCTTTGCTTCCCTAGAAATTATGGTCCTTTTCAGCCCTTGACAACACGTGATCTAGCTTTTTCTTTGCCTTCTAGGAGCTCGATATTGAATCTAGTGTATATATGTTATTTCAAATCCCCAATATCTAATTTTTGGTCCTGTAGTATTCCTCTAAGTCGTATTTCCAATGCTACAGGTCTGACCCAATTTGGATTCTTCAAGAGAGAGTTATACCCAATATCTCACAATGCCCTAATTATGGACTGTTTCAGCAGAGCGAACTTGTATGGCGTGCCACGTGTCACTATTTCTTCATTTGGATCTGAAATTGATAGAGAGAAAATTAAAGACTTTACACTATCTACCACTTTTTATGAAATTCCAATCTGATACTCAGAGAGAGAGTTATGACAATTTTACCAAGGTCACTTCTCTGAGATGAATTTTAGGATCCTGCAAAAACACTAAATTCCACAAATCATATCTCTGAAACTATTGCACACCTTGACCTGAAATTTTCACAGTAGCGTCTTCAGGATTTCAGCTTCTCCTCATAAAAATTTCAGCTTCTGAACCTTTGTATAAAAAAAGTTAGAGCGAAAATGCCACGATGACCTGTTTCATATGGCGAAATCCCCTTGCATGAGGAGGATATGAGGATCACAATTTATATAAATGCTTAGGTTGAGAGGGGCTTCAACAAGTGAACGTGGGAGGGATTTTATGAGCTTAAAAAATATTAATTATGAATTTTCAATGACCCATGCCACAACCCTATGGGGTTTTAGCCCACTAACTGGGGATACAAACTTCAAACACGAATATCTCTCAAACCGTGAAGAATTACACGGCGTGCCATATATCAATGGAAACATATCGACAAGTAGAAACCATAAAAATCCTTATTGACCTAGAATATAATAATTTGGTAAGTCAAAATTCCCATGCAATATTGGGTTAGCCCCTGGTGCTGCTTGGGTTGACATCAATGACAACCGCTGATCAATAATATAGCCACTAAATATTTATTTATTCCAGGCATTCTGATCCAGTTAGCAAGCAAAAGGAAACCATCCCCAATCTAAAGTAAAAATGAGTTGTCATACAAATTCTGCAGAACCACCAATTTATGATCCAATGCCAAGAACAGGGGCATTACCCGCATCCCCGCAGCATTAGATGTAGGGGCATTACCTGCATCCCCATAGCATTAGATTTAGGGGAATTACTTGCATCCCTGAAGCATTTTTTTTTCGTCGTTATTCCGACAATATTGTCCACTTAAACACGTCACATCACAAGAGCGACCAACACGAGGGAACGTCAAAAAAACGATGACCAGTTGGGAACGTCGGAAGAGAGACGAAAATTTGCAAACGTCGAAAGAGTGACAGAAATTTTTAAATGTTGGAAGAGCGACAACCATTTGTAAACATCGGAAGAGCAACTACAATTTGTAAACGTCGGAAGAGAGAGGACAATTTGTAAACGTCGGAAGAGCGACGACAATTTGTAAACATCGGAAGAACGGTGGTAATTTGTAAATGTCAGTTAGAGAAATGACAATTCGTAAACGTTGGAAGAGCGATGACGAATTGGAAATGTCAGAAGAGCGACGACGTATTGAAAATGTTGGAAGAGTGACGACGAATTGGAAACGTCGAAATTGCGACAGTACCAAGAAAACGTCAAAATTAGTGTCGCTCTACCGACAGTTATTAGAAGTGTCAGAATTACGATGGGACAGGAAACGAATTTTTTCCCCACCTCGAAGTGTCACTCTTGGGATGCCCATGTGTCGCAAGAGCGACATTTTGGCTATCAGAAATTGGGCCAAATGTGCTAGTGTTTGAAGCCCTGAAGCAGCTTGGATCGAGACCAATTTGTGACGGTTAGTGATGTCCAACCGTGAAGTGGAATCATTGGTTTGGGGTTGAGAAGGTTCGGTCTCTATAGCCTTGGTTTGGTGTTGATTGATGTGTTTGATAAAGTCGCACATTCATGCTTGGAATATGGCACGGGGGTGACTGCCTGAAGTGAAATTTGGCTTAGCCATGTCTATGGTCGGGTGGAACATGGAAGTCCCATTCTGGGTTGGTTTTTACACTCATTAATGAAAGGTTCATTTCCTTGGTATTTGATGTCTACATGCACTGGTATATATATGGATTATATTGTTGATATATCCATGGTATTTATTTGATAAATATTATGCTGGTTATAAGCATGTATGGTGACAGTGATGAGGTATGGATCTCTCCATGTTTTTACTTGTAAATGAATACTTAATGCATCTATGGTAAAATTTATTTTATGATAGCTTATGATGTAGGGGAGAAATTCTTCTTAGCCATTCTCAGATAAGAAAGAGACCCCTTTGTTTAAATCTGTTGTTTATACCTGTAGATGCTATGTTTGTGACATGTTTGACGAAATTCCTGTCATGGTTGGGTGAGGTCGAATGAGTTCCGGTTGACACTATAAAATTTGGCCCAATTTTTGACGGCCACTTCGTCGCTATTCTGACACATAGTCATCACAAGAGCGACAGTTCGAGGCCAGACAAAACGTGGTTAGCCATTACGTCGCAATTCCGACGCTTTGCCAAAGTGTCGCAATACCGACACCATTTCCGACGTTTCCAAACCACCGTCGCTCTTCTGACGTTTTCCAAAGTGTCACAATACCGACTCTTTCAAAGCGTCGCAATACCGACGCCTACAAAGTGTCGCAATATCGACGCTTTACAAGCGTCGCAATACTCTATGGCTTGCTTTTAAGGTGTCGCAATACCGACGCTTTCAAAGCGTCGCAAGACCGACGCTTACAATGTGTTGCAATACCAACGCTTTAGAAGCGTCACAATAATCTATGGCTAACCACGCTTTTAAGGTGTCGCAATACCGACGCTTTCAAAGCGTCGCAAGATTGACGCTTACAAAGTGTCGCAATACCGACGCTTTAGAAGCGTTGCAATACTTTATGGCTAACCACGCTTTTAAGGTGTCACAATACCGACACCTTCAAAGCATCCCAAGACCGACGTTTTTGTCGTAAGACCGACGTTTCTACGACGTCGCAAGACCGACACTTTGTCCCAAGGTGTCGCAAGACCGACGCTTATAAAGCATCGGTATACCGACGCTAGTTAATTTTTTTCTTTTTTTTTAATATGAAAATTTTCGTGTGGATTGTTTTACTAACGGCTATATCTGGTTTAATATTTGTTCGTGGTTTACGGCTATTGTTGGTAAGTGCAAAATAATTCGTATAGTATTGTAAACAATACAAAGTAGCTATAGTATGGATGTTTGATCAGCAATATAATGGTTACTTAAAAAGTTTCGCTCTAAACAACTCCTACCTTCCTTACATTAGGATGCACTTAAATGGCTTCGCCATCTTATGCCATTCAATGCTTCAGCTCCGCCAGAATGTTGTGCCCAAGTCCAAGGCTGTGGACTAACAATGGTTGAAAGAGCGTAAGAGATTTCTCCCTTTCAGGTTTAACCACACCAAATTTCAGGGGAGGGTTTTCTGAAAAATTTCATTGGAACCCCAATGTGAAGCCATCGAGCATGCAAATATATTTGGATTAAATTTAACCTTTGAAAAATGATGCTTCTCAACGCTCAATGGGGTTATGAGTCCGAGGGCCAATATCGAAAAAATAATCCACGATTCTAAATGTAGTTGCTCTCAAATGCAGGAAAAAATTATCAAAGATACATGCATTTCGAGAGGACCAGCAACGAAGACATATAAACATAGAGGATCTGACCAAATGTAGATTAATATTGAGGAATAAAGATAGTTCCTTCCATATGGAGATAGCACAGGGGTAGGGCAGAAATATATGGGAAGTGTCCTCACTTACCGATCTACAGATAGGCAGAAGCCCAGACCCAGAAAGCCTCTCTTCGAAAGGTTGTCCCAGATTAGAATACTTCCTTTCTCTTCCTAGAACCAATCTACCCTTAACTGGATACAACTGACCCTCTAGATAATATAGTGCACAATCACAACTCCTCTTGGTTATACGCTAAACACATCTGCTAGTCCCTTTCCTCCTGATATGTAGCTCTCCCTCTATCAATGATCCTACTCCTTACAACCCTTCTTTTAAATATGTGTTTCTCCTCCTTTACAAGTCCTCCCACCCTACACCGTCATTCAAGCAACTTTGCCCTTAAAATAATGCACAATACTTGCCACACAAGAACTCTATCCATCAACAATATAGGGATTAACCCTACTCGAAGTGACCCATAAATATGCAACCCCTCTTCATGGAGAAAAATTCCCCTTATGTTCACAAAAGACTCAACCATCTTCTACCCTAACTCAGCCTTCCAAAGATACTAGGAGAATATCAAACTCAGCCTTCTAAGGATACTAGGAGACTATCAAACACAGTCTCCTTTTTCTTCAAAAAATCTCCTAAGGGACTACAACTTTCTTGATACCTAAGATATATCACACTTATGATGAGTTTTTTCTTGTGCTTAGGTTTCAAATCAGGTCTGCTTCCTTTTCTATTTATATGTTTTTTGAGTGGTCAAATTGCCTGTGTAGATGCCTTTTTATGTGATGCAAACAATAATACTCGCTGATGCAGACACTTAAAACACTCTTGTAATTATGCACGAGCCAGAGTTAGTGCCTTGTATTAGATCAAGGCTAAATGATCACTGCTCTTATTGCCTTATTTTCACAGATGTCTCACTTCATCAATCATATATTTCTTGTGCCTTACCACAACAACTTTGTTTCAGATTTTTTTAGAGACTCTTCAAAGAAAATAAATGGCATTCTGCAAAATTTCCTGGATGCTGCTCTAAATTTCCAACATAGAACAAACTAGACTAGATTAAGGAGAAAACAGACAACAAATTGAAAAGTAAATAAAGCATAGTAGAAGAAGCTTTTTATTACCCTTCATCTTCCTGTGATTCTTTTCCAGGTTCATTTGCATTGGAATTGAGAGCTGCTTCGGATGAACATGACTTCTTATTTGTTGCTTTTTGCTTATTCTACATAAAGCAAAAGATAAATTACTAGATTCTGCACCAAGATTTTAATTTATCATTGCCACTATTTCAATGGTTTCCACAGATAATTATAGGCAACACAAAGAAGCACAAAAATCAACCACTCAACTCTACAAAGGACTATTGAACAATTAGCATTAGAGTTGGTTACCTTCCATGATTTCATGGTATTGAAAGGAATTGTGGCAAATACTAAGCATATGCAGAATTATCTCTAATATTTACAAATTTACAAATTATACAAAACAAAAGCATCTAAAAGAACTTATGACACTCGATCTTCTATTGGAAATGAGAGACCCAAGATTTTTTGTCATGTTCATCTGCTATTTGCATGTGTCCCTGTGCTACAAAGGTAAGTAAATTAAATTCATGGATTTTGAAACCTTACAGTTAATCAGTGATTTCCATCCGACAACTATGGGACCAAATCCATTTCATGAAGATGAAATGATAATCACAAGTTGTGATAAAAAAGGCATTAACAATCCTTTAAAAGAATCAAACAAACATTTATTTACATTTCTGGTGAGACAATATGAAACGACTATCTTGTGCAAATGGGAGAAAAGGGTTCATGAAAATATGTATGCCCTGAACACCATTGCGAAGTTTTAACCAAAGGAAACTCTAAATGAATGCATTGTCCACCAATGAAAAACTTTACCATGGTGCTTTTGACCAGAGTATTCAGATTTCAGGCAATTATATTGTTCTCTTTGAGATGGAAAGACATTATTCTCTTGAATTGTATGATTGAATGATAGGATCAATGTTGCAAATGTCCTTCTGGAGAATATATTGCAAAGTATTTGGAAATAAATTCATCAGAGTCGTGGAGGAAAATATCAGAAAATATTGGCAAGAATAAACTTGGCCCAGAAAAATTCCAAAAATATCAGACAAATCAGAAACTTGAAAAACTCAGGAGAAATCAGAAACATCAGGAGAAATTAGACATATCTGCAACACTGGATAGGACTAAGGATAGTCATCATATCGAGAAGACAATTGTAAACCCATGGCTGACGTATGAGGGAAATCTAATATCCACCATATAGGCTAACCAAACCACGCTGTGAAAACAATAAAATACAAGCTTGGATAGACAAGAATGGTACACACAAATAAGTTTAAGGTTCCCAGTGCATAGCATCTAAAACAACATGCCAAATACACATTGTTATTAGTATCTAGAGATACTAGGAATGAATTCCAAGTTATGGTTTTCATATAGATAAATATCTACCATGATAGCCAACAATATACACATAATTCAATATATACAATGGTAAATAACATAATCAAAATGATACAAAGAGGACCACAACAACACATGTGGACCAATAGAAACCACCATAAAATGTTCAACTCAGCCGCTAACATAAAAAATGTCAAAGGGATTGCATAGAATATTTGTTTGTTACATACAATCTCCACGATTTCCAAGAACCATAAACCCTAGATTTGAGATGATCCAATCAAATAATTCATTTTTTTATGGTTGAATTAGCAGAAACACGGTAGCGAAAATCAAAATCAAAATCACCATGCTTGACCAATTAGAAATTTATTTTTAGAGACACCACAAAACATTTTAAATGTAAATGATGCAATTATTAGGCATCTTGAGTAACTTGAATTTTCAATGAACAATTTATTTGTAAGGATTAAAATCTCTAATGTGAAATTCGGCTATAAGCATATGCATAATGTTGCATTACAAAAGCTGGTAATCTGAAGTGACTAGTCCATAAGATGACTGCAAACAAAACAACTGTGTATCTTTATCATTTGATTCTGCATCTGAATGAAACATTCACAATAATCATTACAGCTCTTTCTTCAATGTTCAAACAAATTTCCATTGTCTTTGAATGTAAACGAGAATTTCCTCCTTAAGCTTAAGGTGGAAGAGATCACCGTCTGCTAGCAGATAAATCCTAAACAAAGTTACATGACTCAGAAAAAACAGTATAAATAACTTAATAACAGAATAATATAAGGACAGGTTTTGTGTTTACACAAGAATATTAGCATCTAATAGCACATTTGGGTTATATCTTACTCAGAAGAAGAAATTTGGTCCTAATCTGAAAGGAGAAGAACCGTTGTAGTGAGTTCAAGAGACTCCCCAGCAACTCCACAAAAAGCACTTAAAACTCGAGCAATAACACAGCATAGAATTTGATTGTAAATACTAAATAATAAAATGAAAAATACATCAGCTCTCAAGACATTAAACAGTGAATATCAAGAATTTTATATGTTCCAAAAGTTATATAACAACAGTTTAAATGTACAAACATGGTTGACTTTGGCCTAAAATGATAAATGATGAATAAAACCCCCCAAACTCATGAATAGGAACAAGAATGAACATATTTTATTGTAAGAACGAAAAGACAATTAAGAAAATCCTATTTAAGGGGAAATGCCTTACCCAAATACCAAAAGAAGGAATATGTTAAACTAGGTCTATGGAATTTGGGATATATTTGGTTAGAGGGGAGAAGCAGTAGATGAGTGTCAAATTAAAGGCATATAGGTTGAATTTTTAATATCTAAAACCCTAGGACGACCTACTCATCCCCAAAAAATGAAAAGGCCATGGAGAGAAAACCATTTATGTCACTGTTTTATATTAGGCGGATCCCAAGTAAGTTGTTTGTGTGTTTTAGCAGTAGAGAGCGAAAAAAAAAATCCTAGCAGACAACTTTTCATCAATAGCAATCATTGTGGGAGGTATCTACAAGCATTACAGCAAGCATTTCAGGAGTTTGTGAGGAAATCTGAGTTTTTTTCTCTACAGTATATGTGGGAAATATGAGTTTTTTTCTCTACAGTATATGTTCCTACAGAGATATCATACCCATAATTACCTGTGAATCTGACCATGGCAATGAAACATAACACCATAACACAAAGCCTCAGTTAAAAACAACATTGAAAACTGTGAGTATCCTGAATTTAAACTATAAGTATTCTGATACTAGATGAAAATATTTCTTCTAAACTGAATGAGCGTTTGAATGATCGTTTTACAGTACATTGGATTTGATCTGAGTTCAACTGACCAGGAAACCTTAGGCAACAGGTAACTCCACTCATGATTGCCGAGATCAGGTGGTTCAAGTCACCAACTGCATGGACACACAAATAAAAAACCCACACAACAAAAAACCCTATACACAACAAAAACCCACATCAACAAAAAACCCTGTACACAACAAAATCTAGGTAATCAAAAACCCACACAACAAAAACCCTGTACACAACAAAAACCCACACCATTTTAGCAAATAAAATCCTACATTTCAAAAACACAAGGTCAAGGATTCGAATATGAAAAAGACACATACCTTGCAGGCAATCACAATTCTCAGCCTCCTTCCTAACAACATCAAGCAGTAAAAGTTAACCCTTTCAAGTTGTCAATCCCGTTTTCTTCATAGACCACTTCCCAGAACTTGGAGCTGATCTGGTTTCCACATTGACCCCCTGAATGTGAAGGATCTCTCGCATTTTTGCTATCGATCCAACTCAGATTTGGATCAGATCCTCCCTCCTTCTCTGGACAAACCATGCAACCGGAGGGAAATGAACGAGGGAAATTAAAACTTTTGATATTTGAAATCTTTTTACATTTTGAAATGAAACACGTGTGTTTTTTTAAGGCCACTCAAATTAATTTAAAAATATTTTTTTTTAATAATTTGGAATTATATTTTAAATATTTGGAGTTTTAATCTCTTTTTTTTTAATATTTTTTCTTTATAATTTATGTATTATTTTTTCCTTATTTTTAAGTATTACTTTAAAAGTGAAATTTACATTTTTTTTTTATTTAATGATAGTAATCTATGTATTCATTCATTTTCTATAAGATACAAAACGGCCCGAACCGAACACACCCGCTCGGGCGACCTCGCACGGCGCGACACGGCGTACCTGACCGAACGATGCCACAAGGGAGCAAACGGCAAACGGGCCGCCTGAACGTGCATAAGGCACCTAGGCAGTCACAACTTAGCAAACCTGATACAGGCACCCTCAAACGAAACGGCCCGGTCGGGCGACCTCACATGGCGCGACATGATGCGCCCGAACGAACATCGATACCACAAGGGAGCAAACGGCAAACAGGCCACCCGAACGTGCACAAGGCATCTGAGCGGTCACAACTTAGCAAAACTGATATGGGCACCCTCAAACGAAACGGCCCGACCTGAACACGCCCAGTCGGGCGACCTCACATGGCACAACATGACGCGCCCGACCGAACAATGCCACAAGGGAGAAAATGGCAAACGGGCCGCCCGAATGTGCACAAGGCACCCGGGCAGTCACAACTTAGCAAAACTGATACGGGCGCCCTCGAACTAAACTGCCTGACCTAAACGCGCCCGATCGGGGGACCACATGACACGACGCACCCGACCAAACGATGCCACAAGGGAGCAAACGGAAAACGAGCCGCCCGAACATGTACACAGCACTCAGGCGGTCACATGAACTTAGCAAAACAGATACGGGCGCCCTCGAACGAAACAGCTTGAACCGAACGCACCCGGTCGAGCGACCTCACACACCGCGACATGGCGTGCCCGACCAAACGATGCCACAAGGCCGCCCGAACGTGCACAAGGCACCCTGGTGGTCACAACCTAGAAAAACTGATATGGGCACCCTCGAACGAAACGCCCTAAACCGATTGCACCCGGTCGGGCGACCTCACACGGCGCGACACTACGCACCCGACCGAACGATGCCACAAGGGAGAAAACGGACCGCTCGAACGTGCACAAGGCACCCAGGTGGTCACAACTTAGCAAAACTGATACGGGCGCCCTCAAACAAAATGACCTGAACCGAACGTGCCCGGTCGGGTGACCTCGCACGGCGCGACACGGCATGCCTGACCGAATGATGCCACAAGGGAGCAAACGGCAAACGGGCCATCCGAATGTGCACAAGGGAGAATACGGCAAACGGGACACCCGAACGTGCATAAGGCACCCGAGCAGTCACAACTTAGCAAACCTGATACGGGCGCCCTCGAACGAAATGGCCCGACTCGAACGCGCCCAATCGGGCAACCTCACATGGCACGACACGACGCGCCTGACTGAACAAATATGCCACAAGGGAGCAAAAAAAAAACGGGCCGCCCGAATGTGCACAAGGCACCCGGGCAGTCATAACTTGGCAAAACTGATACGGGCACCCTCGAACAAAACAACCCCGAATGCGCCCGGTCGGGCGACCTTGCACGGCGCGACACGGCACGCCCAGCCGAACAGTGGAAAGCACAGGTCCTGGTCAAAGTACAGATCATACTCAAAAGAAAATTTACATTTGTGGGGGTTAAGGGTTTAGGGGGTTAAATGGCCAGTTAGGGGTTTACTAGGGGTTTAGGGGGTTAAATGGGTTAGGGTTTTAGAGGTTTAGGGGGTTAAATGGGTTAGTGGTTGGGAATTAGTGTTTAAGGGGTTAGGGGTTAAGATGATAGTTTCATTGGTCTCTGTATTACTCTATATTATGGAGATGGGAGATAGGGGCTAGGGGTCATTACGGGTTAATGAGGCTAGGGTTTAGGGGGTTAAATGGGTTAGGGTTTTAGGGGTTTAGGGGGTTATAATTAAATGGGTTGGGGGTTGGGAATTAGTGTTTAAGGGGTTAAGAGGTTAAGGGTTAAAGGTTTAGGGTTTAGGGGGTTAAATGGGTTGGGGGTTGGGAATTAGTGTTTAAGGGGTTAGGGGTTAAGGGTTAAAGGTTTAGGGTTTAGGGGGTTAAATGGGTTGGGGGTTAGGAATTAGTGTTTAAGGGGTTAGGGGTTAAGGGTTAAGATTTTAGGGTTTAGGGGGTTAAATGGGTTAAATGGGTTAGGTTTTAGGGGGTTAAATGGCTTAAATGGGTTTAGGGGCTTGGGGGATTTATCAGTTAAGGATTTTAGCTAGGGGTTAGGGGTTAAGGGGTTAAGGGGTTTGAGGTTTACGGTTTAGGGGTTTAAATGGGTTATAGGGGTTTAGAGGTTTAGGGGGTTAGGGGATTTAGTATTTAAGGATTTTTGGGGCTAAGGGTTAGGGTAGGGGGTTAAATGGGTTAGGGTTTTAGGGGGTCAAATGGGTTATACCAGTTGGGAAATATAGGGTTTAAGGGGTTAGGGGTTAATTATGGTTTAGAGGTTTAGGGTTTAGGGGGTTAAATGGGTTAAGGGTTTAGGGTTTTAGGGGGTTAAGGGTTTAAGGGTTAGTGGTTAAGGGTTTAGATGTTTAGGGTTTAGCGGTTAAATGGGTTAGGGGTTTAGAGGTTTATGGTTTAGGGGGTTAAATGGGTTAGGTGCCCTTGGTCGACATGCAGCGTCACACGACGCGCCCAGCCGCACGGAGGCACAAGGTAGCATTAAACGGAAAAAGGGTCGCCCGAACGTGCACAAGCTGGCACTCGGGTGGTCACAAATTAGCAAATCTGACACGGGCGCCCTCGCACGAAACGGCCCGACCCGGGCACCCTTGGTCATGCGGCGTCACATGGCGTGACACGGCGCGCACGGCCGCATGGAGGCACAAGGTAGCAAATGAAAAACAGGCCGCCTGAACGTGCACAAGATGGCACCCGGGCGGTCACAAGTTAGAAAATGTGACACGGGTGCCTTCGCACGAAACGGCCAGACCCGGGCACCCTTGGTCATGCGGCGTCACACGGCGCGACACGCTGCGCCTGGCCGCACGGAGGCACAAGATAGAAAACGGAAAATGGGTCGCCCAAATGTGCACAAGATGGCACCCAAGCAGTCACAAGTTAGCAAATCTGATACGAGCGCCCTCACACGAAACGGCCTGACCCGGGCGCCCTTGGTCGTGCGACGTCACACAGCGTGCTCGGCTGCCCAGAGACACAAGGTAGCAAACGGAAAACGGGCCACCCGAACGTGCACATTAAGGCACCCGAGCGGTCACAAGTTAGCAAATCTGACACAGGCGCCCTCGCACGAAACGACCCGACCCAGGCGCCCTTGGTCGTGTGACGTCAAACGGCGCAACCCGACGCACCCGACCGCCCGAAGACATAAGGTAGCAAACAATAAATGGGCCGCTCGAACGTGCAAGGGGTTAGACCAGTTAGGAAATATAGGGTTTAAGGGGTTAGGGGTTGATTAGAGTTTAAAGGTTTAAGCTTTAGGGGGTTAAATGGGTTAGGGGTTTAGGGATTTAGGGGGTTAAATGGGTTATGGGTTTAGGGATTTAGGGGGTTAAATGGGTTAGGGGTTAAGGGTTTAAGGGTTAGTGGTTAAGGGTTTAGAGGTTTAGGGTTTAGGGGTTAAATGGGTTAAGGGTTTAGAGGTTTATGGTTTAGGGGGTTAAATGGGTTAGGCGCCCTTGGTCAACGTGCAGCGTCACACGGTGTGACACGGTGCTCCCGGCTGCATAGAGGCACAAGGTAGCAAACTGCAAATGGGCTGCCCGAACGTGCACAAGCCGACACCCGGGTGGTCACAAGTTAGCAAATCTGACACGAGCGTCCTCGCACGAAACAACCTAACCCGGGCGCCCTTGGTCGTGCGACGTCACACGGCGCGCCCAGCTGCTCGAAGACACAAGGTAGCAAACGAAAAACGGGCTGCCCGAACATGCACATTAAGGCACCAAGGTGGTCACAAGTTAGCAAATCTGACATATGTGCCCTCGCACGAAACAGCCCGACCCGGGCGCCCTGGGTCGTGCGATGTCCCACGGCGCGCCCGGCCGCCCGGAGACACAAGGTAGAAAATGGCAAACGGGCCGCCCAAACATGCAATGGGTTAGACTGGTTGGGAAATATAGGGTTTAAGGGGTTATGGGTTAATTAGGGTTTAGTGGTTTAGGGTTTAGGGGGTTAAATGGGTTAGGGGTTTAGGGTTTAGGGGGTTAAATCGGTTAGGGGTTAAGGGTTTAAGCATTAGTGGTTAAGAGTTTAGAGGCTTACGGTTTAGGGGTTAAATGGGTTACAGGTTTAGAGGTTTATGGTTTAGGGGGTTAAATGGGTTAGGCGCCCTTGGTCGACATACGACGTCACATGGCGCAACGCGGCGCGCCCGGTCGCACGAAGGCACAAGGTGGCATTAAACGGCAAACGGGTCACCCGAACGTGCACAAGCTAGCACTCGGGTGGTCACAAGTTAGCAAATCTGACACGGGCGCCCTCGCACGAAACGGCCCGACCCAGGCACCTTGGTCGTGCGACGTCACACGGCGCGCCCGGCCGCACGGAGGCATAAGGTAGCAAACGGAAAACGGGCCGCCAGAACGTGCACAAACTGGCACCCGGGTGGTCACAAGTTCGAAAATGTGACATGGGCACCCTCGAACGAAACGGCCAGACTCAGGCGCCCTCAGTCGTGCGGCGTCACACGGCGCGACATGGCGCCCCCGGCTGCATGGAGGCACAAGGTAGCAAACAGTAAATAGGTCGCCCGAACGTGCACAAGCTGGCACCCAGGCGGTCACAAGTTAGCAAATGTGACACGGGTGCCCTCGCACAAAATGGCCCGACCCAGGCGCCCTTGGTCGTGCGGCGTCACACGACGCAACACAGCGCGCCCGGCCGCACGGGGGAACAAGTTAGAAAACGACAAACGGGCTACCCGAATGTGCACAAGCTGGAACCCAGGCAGTCACAAGTTAGCAAATCTAATACGAGCGCCCTCGCACGAAACGGCCTGACTTGGGCGCCCTTGGTCGTGCGATGTCAGACAGCGCGCCCGGCTGCCCGGAGACACAAGGTAGCAAAGGGAAAATGGGTCGCCCGAACATGCACATTAAGGCACCCAAGCGGTCACAAGTTAGAAAATCTGACACAGGCTCCCTTGCACGAAACGGCCCGACCCGGGCGCCCTTGGTCGTGCGACGTCACACGACGTGCCCCGGCGCCCGAAGACACAAGGTAGCAAATGGAAAACGGGCCGCTCGAACGTGCAATGGGTTAGACCGGTTGGGAAATATAGGGTTTAAGGGGTTAGGGGTTAATTAGGGTTTAAAGGTTTAGGGTTTAGGGGGTTAAATGGGTTAGGGGTTAAGGGTTTAAGGGTTAGTGATTAAGGGTTTAGAGGTTTAGGCTTTAGGGGTTAAATGGGTTAGGGGTTTAGAGGTTTATGGTTTAGGGGGTTAAATGGGTTAGGCTCCCTTGGTTGACGTGCGGCGTCACACGGTGCGCCCCGTCGCACGGAGGCACAAGGTAGCAAACAGCAAACGGGCTGCCCGAACGTGCACAAGTTGGCACCCGGGCGGTCACAAGTTAGTAAATCTGACACGAGCGCCCTCGCACGAAATGGCCCGACCTAGGCACCCTTGGTCGTGCGACATCACACAGCGCGACACGGAGTGCCCGGAGACACAAGGTAGCGAACGGAAAACAGGTCGCCCGAACGTGCACATTAAGGCACCCGAGCTGTCATAAGTTAGCAAATCTGACACAGGCGCCCTCGCACGAAATGTCCCGACCCGGGCGCCCTTGGTCGTGCGATGTCACACGGCGCGCCCGGAGACACAAGGTAGCAAACGGAAAATGGACCGCCCGAACGTGCAATGGGTTAGACTGGTTGGGAAATATATGGTTTAAGGGGTTAAGGGTTAATTAGGGTTTAGATGTTTAGGGTTTAGGGGGTTAAATGGGTTAGGGGTTTAGGGTTTTAGGGGTTTAGGGGGTTAAATGAGTTAGGAGTTAAGGGTTTAAGGGTTAATGGTTTAAGGGTTAGTGGTTAAGGGTTTAGAGGTTTAGGGTTTAGGGGTTAAATGGGTTAGGGGTTTAGAGGTTTATGGTTTAGGGGGTTAAATGGGTTAGGCGCCCTTGGTCGACGTGTGGCGTCACACGGCGCGACACGGCACACCCGGTCGCACGGAGGCACAAGGTAGCATTAAACGGAAAATGGGCCACCCAAACGTGCATAAGCTGGCACCTAGGCGGTCACAAGTTAGCAAATCTGACACGAGTGCCCTCGCACGAAATGGCCCGACCTGAGCACCCATGATCGTGCGGCGTGACACGGCGCACCCGGCCGCACGGAGGCACAAGGTAGCAAACGGAAAACGGGTCGCCCGAACGTGCACACGCTGGCACCCAGGAGGTCACAAGTTAGCAAATGTGACACGGGTGCCCTCGCACGAAACGGCCAGACTCGGGCGCCCTTGGTCGTGCAGAGTCACACGGCACACCCGGCTGCACGGAGGCACAAGGTATCAAATGGTAAACGGGCCACCCGAATGTGCACAAGCTGGCACCCAGGCGGTCACAAGTTAGCAAATGTGACACAGGCGCCCTTGCACGAAACGGCCCTACCTAGGCGCCCTTTGTCGTGCGGCGTCACATAGCGCGCCTGGCCGCACGGAGGCAGAAGGTAGCAAACAGCAAATGGGCTGCCCGAATGTGCATAAGTTGGCACTCGGGCAGTCACAAGTTAGAAAATCTAATACGAGCGCCCTCGCACGAAACGGCCTGACCGGAGCGCCCTTGGTCGTGCGACATCACACGGCACAACACGACGCGCCCGAAGACACAAAATAGTAAACGGAAAACGGGCCGCCCGAACGTGCACATTAAGGCACCCAAGTGGTCACAAGTTAGCAAATCTGACACAAGCGCCCTCGCACGAAACCGCCCGACCCGGGTGCCCTTGGTCGTGCGATGTCACACGGCGCGACACAGCGCACTCGGTCGCCCAGAGACACAACGTAGAAAACGTCAAACGGGCTGCCCGAACGTGCACATTAAGGCCCCCGGGCGGTCACAAGTTAGTAAATCTGACACGGGCGCCCTCGCACGAAACGGCTCGACCCGGACGCCCTTGGTGATCGTGCAGCGTCACACGGCGCGCCCGGCCACCCGGAGACACAAGGTAACAAACGGCAAACGGGCCATATATGAAGATTTCATAGCTTAAAAATTTCCAAACGAGAAGATAGCCAAAATACCAAGCTGACCATGATTTGAGAAAGAATTCTAGATCATACATAAACCCTAACTTCCTTAGAGCATATCTCTGAAAATATAACAAACAAAGATCTGACGCTTGGACTAGATGTTCAAAAAAAATTATGCTTAACATGGTCGAAGTTTCATGGCCTGCAACCTCACATAAAAATTTTATAGCAATAATGTTGAACTGACCCTAATTAATTCGAATAATATCAAATCATTGTTGACATATGTCGAAAGTTAGTTAGAGAGTGAATTAGAATCGACATGTAGCCCAAACCGTCGCAATAGCGACATTTCTACTGAAACTATCGTAATAGCGACACCTTTGCTCGAACTGTCGCAATAGCGACGCTTTCCTCAAACGTCGCAATAGCAAAACTTTGTTATGTGCCGTCGCACTTCCGATGTTTCTGCCGAAACTATCGCAATAGCGAAACCTTTGCCCGAACTATCGCAATAGTGATGCTTTCCTCAAACGTCGAAATAGTGACACTTTGCTCTATGTCTTCGCAATTCTGACGTTTCTGCAAAAACTGTCGCAATAGTGACACCTTTGCCCGAACTGTCGCAATAGCGATGCTTTCCTCAAACGTCGCAATAGCGACACTTTGCTCTATGTCGTCACAATTCCGACGTCATTGCCGAAACTGTCGCAACTTCGACGCTTTGCTACAAACGTCGAAATACCAACACTAACTTCTAAGTGTCTCAATAGTGACACTTATCTCCAAACGTCGGTATAGCGACAGTTGTGGGCGGGATTTGAAAATTTGATAAAATTTCGGGAAATTTCCGACATTTGGTCAAAAGTGTCGGAACCAAAGTGTCGGAATTTCCGCCAAATGTACTAGTGATTTTATTGCTTCCATACGTTTTTTTTTATGTTATTTACCCTCTCATGAAGTTACAAGAAGTTCTCGGTAGTGACTTAGGCTCAGGGTATGAAAATGTGACACATATGTCGGAGCTCTAGGAGGAAAATTCATTGTTTGGGCCTTAGCCGCTACCTTGACAAGGTTATCTTGCGGCTATAGGGTCTATATCTGCTACCTTTCCCTTACAAACCCGTGTCTCAGCCTCAAAGTGGCTAAAAATCAGTTACCCCTTGATCAGGTGCTCAAAATTATGCTAAAAAATGAAAGTTTTTGAAATGATGTGGAACCTGAATGACCGCATAGATCTCGTCGTTCTAAATTCCGTGCAACTTGTTTCGAGGAAAACCGACAGTGTATGCTCCCAGAAACGAGTTCTGTTCGTTTTCCCAAAAAAGACAATTAATTAGGCAAATTTTTGGGCCAGTGGCAAGCTACCACGTGGCCTCTTCTGGTTGGTCGATTTTTTTTTTTTTTGGGCCTACCATTGCCTGACAAGTGGCAAGCCATGATTGGTTTTGGTTTGGCATTTTTTGGTTGGTTGGTTGGTGGCCAACCACATGCTTCCAAGTGGCCAACTAGAGGCCGCCATGTGGCAGCACAGGGGCCACCAAAATTTGATTGGTATGCTAAACTGCACCTCATGGGATTCGAACTCCAAATAGAGGAATGAATTAACCAACCGATCTATCGAGTTCCTTGTTAAACATTGCAACCAAAATTCTATTTAAGTTTGAACGACGGTGGAGGTTGGGGCAAGGGGCTGGGGCTAAACATATGACACCATACGACTACCGGCGCGAAACCAAGGGTGCGGCCCTAGCAATATCAAATTTTTAATTAAAAAAATAAATAATTAGACCATAACATTATGGTTTTAAATTCGAGTTATAAGCATTATTGGGAATTTTAACTGTCCGACAATTTCGCCCAAAATTTTGCAAAAATGGCACTCGGTTAACTGAAATCAGGGTGAATTTGTAGGACGGTTCTAGATTTTGGGGAGTTTGTGGTGCGATTAGCAGAAAAGCTAGGGAGGCTTATAACTTATTCAGGTTTTGACCAATTTTGGAGCAGGGGGAGGTTAGACCGGAATTTTTGACAGTTCTGGAGCTAATGGAACAAGTTTTGAAGCCATTTGAGCACTGTAAATGTATGTAATCACCATTTTCAGCATAATGATATAGGGTCAAGCCATTGGAAGCTGAACCAAGGAGACATATCCCAGGAGGGGTGAACTCCTTCATCACTTGTTGTGTTGTGGTTATTTTTATGGTGCATTTGTCTATTGTTTCTGCTATTTCAGAGTTTTAAATTTATGTTTTATGTATTTTAAATTTTAACATAAAGGCTCATAAAACTCAGTTTTTAACACTTGCAATTTATAAACCCTCAAACACATTTTCATTAAGATCTCATACATATCAAGTTTGGTATCAGAGCTTAGGTTTTCTTTGTTGTTGTGAGGATATAATTGTTTACAAGTGTTTCTGATGCTTACAAGGTTGAAGCTCAAGAGAGGAGAAGGAAATATTGTGGTTGCAAGTCCTCAAGTTAGGTCAAGGACAAGGAGAGCAAGTTTGTCACAATATCCACCATAAATTCTTCCTCAAATTGCAGTTGAAGCTTCAATAATAATTTCACATGAAGTAGGAGCTGATAATATGTTAGATGAAGAGAAGACTTTCAGAAAATCTTTCTTTAACATGAATGAAATGGTGAAGGTTCTCTATGAAGAGAGAAATTCAATATTGCGGGGTGAAAGTTCCAATCCTTCAAAAGGAGAGGGTTCTTCTGGAGGAAAATAAGGAGGTGATGATAAGCCTTCTAAAGGAAATGGTGACAACCCACCCTCTTCTCCACCATCATCTTCACCTTCATCCTCACTTTCATCTTCTTCCTCTTCCACAACCACTGTTACTCAAACACATCCACATACCCCAAGGGTTCATGGTAAAACTCCCTTATTAAAACTTGATATCAAATTCGAAATACGTATGTATAATTATGAAGTGAATGTTGGAAGAATTTATAATCGTGTTCGTCAACTTGAAGTTTATTGCACGATTCAGAACATCAAAGATGATGAAACAAAGATTCAGTTGGCTTCATTAAGGTTGGAAAGTGCTGCTTTAATTTGGTGGGAAGCCAAAACATAAGAGGATATGAATAGGCATGGTAAGGTCTCAACCTCTTGGATATATTTTATTGTTGCACTCAGAAGACAACTTTATCCATTATCTTATATGCAAAAGGCTATTATGGATTGGTGGAATTTTAGACAACTAAAGGGTCAAAGTGTGCAAATTTACACTCAAGAGTTTAGAAGAAGGTGTTTAATACTAGGTGTAGACTTTAATTCACAAGACACTTTGTTGGAATATATTGGGGGTTTACACAGCAATTTAAGGCATACTATCCTTATGTTTAATCCTACAAGTTTAGATGAGGTTTGTGTCCAGGCAACACATCTTGATGCAAAAGTGAAAAACAATTCACAAGAGGGTAGCAAGAAGCCATTCACAAGTGGAGACAAGAGTAAGAGTAAGTTCAAATGGAAAGGAAAGAATAATGCATATGTCTAGAAGGAAGGAGAAAAATTAACATGCAAACATTGTTCCAAAGAGGGTCATGATGAAGCTCATTGTTGGAAGCTTCATCCTCAGATGAAATCAAAGAAGTTTAACAACAAAGGGAAGCAAAAGACAAGTGTAACTACACAACATGACTTAGGCTCCGATTCAGGAGATTAAACAAATATCACAACAATGGGAATGAAAGGTAAGGACATAGCAAGCACTAGCTCTTCAATTTTTCCTAATGATACTCGAGATGAGAAAACTAGAATTGAACTTTTCCATATTCGGTTTATTTCAAAGCACACCAAAATTGATACACTCTTTTACAGTGGTTCACAAGCAAATTTGATTTTCGAAGACTTAGTCAAGAAGTGAAATTTAGAGACCATTCCTCATCCAAGACCTTATCCTTTAGGTTGGATATGCAAGAATGCAAACTTACAAGTTACGAGGAAATGCATACTTAGATTTTCAATTACAACAAACTTTCTTGATGAAGTTGAACTCGATGTAGTTCCACTTGATATTTCCGAAATTATTTTAGGAAGCCCATATTTGTATGATAGGAAAGTTATTTTTCATCGCCTTGAAAACAAGTATCACTTTTTCAAAGATGGTATTGAGTACATTGTTAGAGCACATCGACAAAAACTAAATATTTCACTTGTAAATGCTGGACAAAGGAAGAGACTCATTAACTCTAGCAAGAATTTTGTGCTTTTAATGGTCAAACAAAATAATGATGTTGAAAATGAAGCTTTTCAAGGTTGTAATTCAAGATTGAAATATGATTTGATTAAGGTTTTTAACCAATATGATTTGGTGCCAAAGAAGGATGGAACATGGCGCATGTGTGTGGACTTACGTGCATTGAACAAAATTACGATAAAGAACTGTTACCCACTTCCTATAATTGATTATTTACTTGATCAATTGAAATATGCTAAGTTTTTTTCTAAGTTGGACTTAAGGAGTGGCTATCATCAAATTAGAATTGTTGAAGGTGACATATGGAAGACAACATTCAAAACAAAACAAGGTTTGTTTGAATGGCTAGTTATGCCTTTTGGTCTTTGCAATGATTTGACTATCTTTATGCGTGTGATGAATGATGTATTGAGGCCATTTCTAGATGAATTTATGATATTCTACTTAGATGATATCTTGATTTTCAGTAAATCTCATGAAGAACATGTCATGCATGTCAAAAGGGTACTTGATGTCTTGAAGAAAGAACAATTGTTTTTGAAGATGTCAAAGTGTGAGTTTGGAAAAACTTCTTTAGTGTATTTGGGTCATATTGTTGGAGGAGGTGAATTGAAAATAGATCCTTCCAAGGTTGATGTAATTTTGAATTGGCCCAAGCCCAAAATAGTTACGGAGATAAGAATATTTTTGGGAGCAGCTCAATATTTGAAAAAGTTTATTGCAAACTTCTCTTCTATCATGGCTCCATTGCATGCATTGACAAGTGTGAAGCATGTATTCCAGTGGGGAGGTAAATAGAAAAATGCATTTGATGCATTGAAGGAAAATATCAGTTTAGCCCCAGTACTTGCACTTCCAAACTTGAGATAGTCATTTGAGATTTAGACTGATGCTAGTGACTATGCCATGGGTGCGGTCCTTAAGCAACATGCTAAGCCCATATGTTTTCATTCAAAAAAAATTAATGGTGTAGTGATTAATTATCCCACATATGACAAGGAATTATATACATTGGTGTAAAGTGTGAAAAAGTGGAAACACTACTTGATGGGTAAGGTAACAATCATTCACACTGATCATCAACCATTGAAATACTTGCAATCACAAACAAAGTTGCAACAATCAAGGCACTTACGATGGATGGGTTTTCTTCAACAACTCCACTTGGTGATAAGGGATAATAAAGGTATCTATAACAAAGTTGTTGGCATGCTTTCTAGGCCTATTGTTAGTGTTTCTATTATTATTAAACATAATTTTGTTTTGAATGATATATATGTTGAACAATGTGCTTTAGATAGTGATTTTCAAGATCTATATGCAGCTTTGAGTCAAGGGAACCAAGTAGAGGAATTGGATTATCACATGCATGATAACTTGTTGTACCATCTTGGTAAGCTTTTTATTCCACAGGGAGAACGTGTCAACATTATAAGAGAGACACATACTGCTCTTATCGCTGGTAATTTCGGGGTAAGTAAGACAGTGACACATCTACAGAGTTATTGTTAATGGCCTCATATGCTTGAAAGTTATCACGTCTTATTAGAGGTTGTTCATTATGTGTTGTCAGTAAGCCTAGCCATAGAAAGTTAGGATTGTACACACCACTTCCAATACTTTCTCGTCCATGGGAGAGTGTTTCTATGGACTTTGTTGGAGGTCTTCCTATGTCAAAAAGGAATCATGATTATCTTTTTGTAGATGTAGATAGGTTCAACAAAATGTGTACTTTGACGCCATGAAAAAACCACATTACAACTGAACAAACTACTCAGTTATTCTTTCAGAATGTATGGGTGTATTTTGGATTTCCCACATCCATTGTTAGTGATCGAGATTCTCGCTTTGTTGGGAATTTTTTTTCAAGCTTGTGGGGATTCATGGACATCAAATTTAAAAAGAGTACAACATTTCATCTACAAACAGAGGTGGTGAATAGGATGGTGATACATATTCTTCGCGGTTATTGCAATGAGCATCCTAAGTTGTGGAATGAAATCTTACACTATATTCAGCATGCTTACAATCGGGCCAAGCACTCCTCAACTCAAACATCAAATTTTGAGGCATGTTTGGAATACTTGCCTAAATCTCCTTTGGATTTAATTTTTGGAAAGGATGTTGCTATTGATGGTCATAGTGACATAGATAAAGCTAAAAGGTTCATTGAACAAATCCAATTGGTATATCAAACAGTTCAAGAACAACTAGAAAAGAGCCAAGTCAAGTACAAAACAAGGCACGATAAGCATTGTGTAGATCACAAATTCCAAGTCGGTGATGAAGTTTGGCTTCACATTAGCAAAGAAAGGCTTTAAGGAGAAGGTAAAAAACTGAAACCAATTCGATATGGTCCATTCAGAATTTTAGAAAAGATTGGTGATAATGCCTTCAGGTTGGATTTGCCTTCATATATGCAAATTTATGTTGTTGTTAATGTTGAGAACTTAAGGTTGTATGAGCCTCCTTTGAATGAAGATCGAGGAGAAAATGTTCAGATTCCTTCCATTGAGGATTTTTCTCCTAAATACATTGATGAACTACATCAAGACACCATTCTTGACAAAAGAACAAGGTCTTCAAAACAAGGGAATGTGGAGTACCTTCGTGTGAGGCTCAAAGGAACAAATCCAAGTAAATCCAAATCGATTGAGGTTGGAAAGGTGAGGGAACTGTACCCTCATTTATTGAACAACTAAAAGTGATCTATTGGGTTCCAAAAGCTTCCAGTGGGGAGGAGTGATCAGGTGCTCAAAATTATGCTAAAAAATGAAAGTTGTCGGAATGGTGTGGAAACTGAACAACCATGTATATCTCCTGGTTCTGAATATGGCGGAACTCGTTTCACGGAAAACCGACATTGTATGCTCTTGGAAACGAGTTATGTTTGTTTTCCCAAACAGACAAATTTTTCAAAAAGGACAGCTGATTAGGAAAAAATTTGGGTCAGTGGCAGGCTACCACGTGGCCTCTTCTGGTTGGTTGAAAGTTAATTTTTTTTGGCCTACCACTGCCTGACAAGTGGCAGACCCTCATTGGTTCTATTTTGGCACTTTTTGGTTGGTTGGTTGGTGGCTAACCACATGTTTCCATGTGGCCCAACTGGAGGCCGCCACATGGCAGCACAGGGGCCACCAAAATTTGGTTGGTATGCCAAACTTCACCTCATGGGATTTGAACTACGAACCCCACTCCAAACAGAGCAACGACTTATCCAACAGGTCTACCGAGTTCCTTATTAAACATTACAACCGAAATTCTATTCAAGTTTGAACGACAGTGGAGGTTGGGGTAAGGGGCCAGGGCTTAGCCCCATCCCCCCCATATGACACCATAATACTATTAGCGCAGAACCAAGGGCGCGGCCCTAGCAATATGAAATTTTTAATTAGACCATAACATTATGGTTTTAAATTTGGGTTTTAGGCATTATTGGGCATTTTAACTGTCCAACAATTTCACCCGGAATTCCGCGAAAATAATGCTCGGTTAGCTGAAATTAGGGCGATTTTGTAGGACAGTTCCAGATTTTGGGTAATTTGTGGTGTGATTAGTAGCAAAGCTAGGGAAGCTCGTAACATCTTCAGTTTTTGACCAATTTTGGAGCAAAAAGAGATTAGACATGCATTTTTTACAGTTCTGGAGCTAATGGAACGGGTTTTGAAGCCATTTGAGCACTACAAATGTACGTAATCACCAATTTTAGCATAATGATATAGCGCTAAGCCATTATCAGTTGGACCAAGGAGACGTAGCCCAAGAGGGGTGGACTCCTTCATCACTTTTTGTGCTGTGGTTATTTTTATAATGCATTTTCTGTCGTTTTCGCTATTTCAGAGTTGTAAATTCATGTTTTATGTGTTTAAGAATTTAAAATAAAGGATCATAAAGCTTAGTTTTTAACACTTGCAATTTATAAACCCTCAGGCACATTTTCATTAAGATCTCATATAGATCACCCCTCAGGGAAAAGGGCACTAGAAGTTTGGATTACTTCCTGGGATGTCAATGATGCAGTGTAAGGTCTGTTTTTGGTGTTTCCTTCGGTTCCACTTCCTTAAGGTCATTTAGGAGGTTGAATCTCATATTAGTAGCCTCTCGTCACATGTTTACCCTGGTTGGTCAGTTACTTGGGTAGACGTAGGAAGAGGGTGTTACATTTACCTGTGGTATTGTAAAAAAAAAAGGCTATAAGTAACAAGTCACATTTGGTAAAAGGACAGATTGTCCAACACAATGTAGCTTTTACAGATACTCTTAGTTTTAATAAAAAAAATCTTTGTGGTTTTTATATGCGGTGTGTTCTCACATTTTGTTGGCATTTCAATTTTTTGAGATCTTGGGGGACCTCCCCCCCCCCCTTAAGATCCATTTCAATTTTTTAGATCTTGAGGGTCTCCCCCCAAGATCCGGATCAGTGGTTTCAGATTTAGGTTACGAATCCATGGGAATGAGGGTTTGAAGCAAATTTCAGTTTCAAATTTTTGCAACAAACTTCATGCAAGTGCCACAACCTCCACAGAGCATTTTCTTGGGCCAAGCGGGAATTTTTTTTTCATCTTTTTACAAGAAATTTTATTGGGCGGCGAGTTTCCAAATCATATTGAAAATTTTGGTACAAAATTTACAAAATGAAATGACATATCTAGATTCCTTGCAAAATAAAAAATAAAAAAATCGGAGTCCATATGAGGGAGATATTGTTGATTTAAAATTAGTTGTGTTGCAGAATTTTTTCTGACAACAATTCGTGTACGACGACTCTCTTATCATTTTTTGTATTTTTTGTGCATCATTTTAGAAAATTGATTACATATCTGAGCTCCTCTTGAAAAATTACCCAATTTCAAAAAATTATTGGTCAAATCGGAGTTTGGATGAAGGAGATATCGTTGATTTAAAATCAGCGATTTTTTTCAAAACTTTTGTCATGAAGAGACAGTTGCAGCACGAATTTGGATTTCCAGAGTGTCGAGATAGGGATTCTAATCACATGGGAAGATGCAGAGTGGTCATTCTATTTCCAAAAATAGGTTATAATAAATATTTTGAGTTATATTGACTGAGTTATGCCCATTTTAAATTAAATTTTATATCTGGAGTAGCATTCGAAGTGGGTTCCCTTTGGAGACATGCCCTCCCACCACGCTTTAGTAGGCACCTGCTTCGCATTCATCAGTTTTAGCATAGCAGCATCCAGCTTGGGTTCTTTAGAGACGTGTCCTCCCACCCTAGGCTATGTAGGCACCTGCTACTTCATCAACAATCAACATCACGGTTATGGGTCAACTGCACAAAATCCTTGTCATCGAAGTCCATTTTCTAGGCCGCACACTATTAGTATCATAGTTGGTCACAAACATTACAGGGTATCTCTATCCTCGGATCTTCCTTTTCCATGGTTCTGGGTCATCCACAAACCCACACTTCATCGAAGTCCATTTGCTAGGCTGCACACTATTAGCATCACAGTAGGTCACAAGCATTATAGGGTATCTCTATCTTCGGATTTTTGTTTTCATGGTATGGGTCATCCACAAACCCAAACTTCAATGAAGTCCATTTGCTAGGCCACGCACAGTTAGTATCACAGTTGGTCACAAGCATTACCGGTTATCTCTATCCTTGGATCTTTGTTCATCGCGGTTATGAGTTAACCACACAAAACCCTTCTATTCAATGGCTCTTCATATTCAACAAAGGCTTCTCAAAAGAGAACTTCATGCAATGGGGACCATTGCTTCTTAATGAGGGAGGAATGATCCGAATGGAAAATGGCATCCACCCATGGTATTCATCCACCCATTTTATTCTTCCACACATGGAATTTACCCATGGTATTGTAAATGGCATCGACCCATGGTATTCATCCACCCATGGAATTTAACCATGGTATGGTAGGTGGCATCTACCCATGGTATTCATTCCTTAATGGTATTGTAAATGAGATCCACCCATGGTATTCATTCACCCATGTTATTTACTCACCCATGGAATTTACCTGTGGTATTGTAACAAAAAAAGGCTATAAGAAACAAGTCGCATTTGGTAAAAGGACAAATTTTCCACCACAATGTAGCTTTTACAGTTACTCTATGTTTTAATAAAAAGTTTCTTTTTGGTTTTTATTTATGGTGTGTTCTCTTGTTTTGTTGGCATTCCAAATTTTCAGATCTTGGGTGGATCTCACTTACAATAACATGGGTAAATACCATGGGTGAATGAATACCAAGGGTGGATACCACTTACAATACCATGGGTAAATTCCATGGGTGGATTAATACCATGGGTCGATGCCATTTACAATACCATGGGTGGATGCCATTTTCCATTCGGATCAATCAGATCCACTGGTCTTCTACATACCCAATAGAGTAAAAATGTGACTTTATGAGGGTTTTCAAGTCCTCCCTGTTGAGAAATATAGGGCATGGAAATCATGTGATTTATCTTCTATTGGTAACTGCTTGTGAGTGTTTTTTACTTCTTTAGATTATGATCTTCTTTTACTTAGGTCATTAGTGTTCTTCTTCATCAAACAAATACCAATGCATAAACCATAAAGAGACAAGAGACATGGAATATAGGCTATCAGCCAGGGCCAAAACCTCTCACTCTTGAGAGGAAAACCCGAACAAATTATCCTTCATATAGAGACTCCAATTGACTAATACCAATACCAAGATCCTTGACTTACTTTCCACTCAACGACCAAGACATAAGGTCCTTCCTTCTCCTTTCTGCTTTCTTTTGACCAAGTCAATATTAATCCAAACTTCTTCTTTATTCTTCACTTCTCGGTTACCTTGAAACTTCGGCCTCTTTCCCATAGATATACAATTTGAATTACTGTAATTCCACACTTTTGAGGAGTATGAGCAGGATTGGAGTAGTTTCCATCCTTCGTTATAGTTGGAGGCTTCTCTAGATGAACTCGGTTAGCAACAAGACTAATTTGATGACACTTTCTCATCCTTTACTGAAAAAAATGTACCTACAAAAGTATGTTGTCTTCTTGTGAACTTCACACTCTATTTCAGACCTTAACTGAATTGCAAACCACTGAAATCCTTCTTTGTCACCCTCACACTACATACCTTCAGATCTGTTGTACCTCGCACTTTTGTATGTGGTCACCGAAAATCTTGTCTCTTAAATGATACCGAGCCCTCCTATTTATAGTTGTTTCCTATCAAAAAAGCTGACTTGACTTGGGTGTGAGCCGACATGTCACTTGATAAAATTATTTAATCCATTTTGAAGCCGAATTGAAGTTAATGCTTATGCTTGGTCTTAGATGGCTACTTGACATATTCATTGACTCATATACAAATACAATATGCCCAAGAAGGGTCCTTCATATATGACATCGACTCATTTTGACTTTACGACCAATCCTAAGGACTCACAATGGGAGTCACACTAAAAATAAAAGTCCTTGTTCATGAAACCCATGAGACAAGCATTACAATAATAATTTTATTTTTATTCTTTACATCAATTACATAAAATCACAATTACATTTTTTATGAAGACCGAACCTAGTTACACTTTTCAACACTCCCTCTTAACTAGGGAGGTATCATAATGGTACTTGGTCATTCTCACTCTGAATAATTCTCATAAGAAGAGTCGGATTGGGAACCCATCTTTTTAGCATCATATCAAACAACATTGTCACATAGAAAGGCCCATGACTAACAACTCTCTCTTTCCACGAGATCCGAGCACAGTGCTAGCGAGACCAATGATGTATGGACACCCTCATCATTTTCTCTCTCAGAACATACCCCACCTGGGTTCTTAGGGTGTGTTCCACAAGGAATATTCTTATCTTGGATTCCCGTCCTCAAAGAATATTGGTCCTCTACGACTACTCTTATCTTGGATGCCCTAACTCATGCTCAAAGAGTATCGGATGCCAAATGTTTACCCAATCCTCCATTCTCTCTACCCAAGTGAGACAAGAATGATGTGTCTATCTCTCCCTCTTAATTAGGAAGGACATATCTATTCCAATAAGAGAGTGTACCCTTTCCTACGGAATGAATGTACGTAATCTCCCTCTTTTCTTAGGAATTTCCAAGTTTCTTCCAAGTAAGAAACTTGTTTCCAGGCTCCCTCTTAATTAGGGACCTATAATAGCTTCTTGGTGGACAACCAACTTCTTGAATAACTCCTCCTGATGATTTCATTAACTTCTTTTTGTCATTCATGAGTCTTCATATTTTGGGACTTCTTCTTAGGGCACAGACCATACATCACTTCCATCCATGAGTTAGTCATGTCATCATCAGAAAGTTATCCATCAGTCCATATTTGGCCTTCCTTCATGCCATGTTTACTTAAGGATATTTTATCCTACTACATGTGCATCAATGGTGGAGGACATCCATAGATATTCCCTTGGTAGCCCTGCATAAACCCATCCAGATATTTGTTAAAAAATAAAGGAATGAACATTAAAATCAACATTACCTCTGTGATGGTCTCTCATCATGACATCCTCTAGTTTGCAGCAACATCCTGCACACATATTGACACATCTCCTAAATATATATATTGTCAAGGGTCTCTTTATTTTTCAGACTTCATCAGAGTCTTCATATCTTAGATGGAGATATCCTAGTCAAATCTTCTTGGTATTTTGGATGTTGATTGCCTTTACCATGGTCACATATTTCATGATCTCTTCCTTCCTTTCTTCGCACATTACATTCCCAAGAGCTTCCAATTAGAGTTCCTCAATAGTAGTCAACCACCTCATACTTCATATGAGGACATATTATGTTGGTTTCATCTAGTGAATGTGTGACCCATGCATTCTTGCATTCCTTTGAGCGAGGAGATCCTTCTTTTAATCATGCTCTGAATATAGATCATTAATCTATGTTACATGCAACCATATGACATGACTTCCACAATATCAAATGTAAGCATGTATACCTTATTTTTCCTTTGGGTCATCCAGACTTCCTACAAAAACTTCCTTGATTGAAAGAGCTTCAATCCCTTGATCTGTTTTACTTTTATCTCATCATACCATCATCCCATGAATTCCACAAGTTTGGAATTCTTGATTAAACACTTGCTTTTCCTCATGATCAATGAACCTTTTAATGAATATTCCATCAGAGGATATTGATTCTAAAGTATCCCCATGAGAAAATGTTTATTTTTGACATATGTATGATGGACACTGTACTAAATGACCTTGCCACTTATGTTCTCAATGATATTCCCAAGAACTATATTCTTGGCTTCCATAGATTCTAACCGTCTTTCATGTTTCTCTATGATGATGTCCCAAGCTCTTGCTTCCAATGCTTCTATGATGCCTTGATGCATCCCATTTAGTGAATTATGATAGCCATATATTACAACAAAAGACTTTGGAACTTGAAAATAACTTAGGTGAGGAAGACTATCTCAATAATAGAGATATCTCACTTCCTCTTTCTTGGACTTCTTCTTTTAAGCTTCCTCTACTTTTATGGTGATATGGGCTTCTTCTCTTCCTATTTTGTTGTCCTTCTTGACCTTAGGACAATCCCTTTTGTAGTGTCCATATTCCTAACACCCATAGCATTTAATTTTAGACGTGTCGCTTTTCTTTTTATAAGAACCAGACTTTCCAAATTTTCCCTTTCTTCTTGTCATTGCAGCAAATGCTTGATTTTTCTCACCTCCTCCCACATCAGATTTGGTCTTTATTCTAGATTATTCAATCTTGCATAGTGACCATAGATCCTGGAATGGAGTAGCTTATTTCTCCCCATAAATACTTGAAGTAAAGTTACCCCACTCCTCTGGTAGTGCATTTAATACAACTGTGGTCATTTCACTATCATACATGGCTTCTCCCAAATCTTGTAGTTGATCCTGAATCTCAGATATCCTCATAAAGTATGATGTTATTCCATCTTCCTTTGACATCTTCAGCTTGTAGAGTTCTTGCCTTAATGAGATGTCTTCTCTAGTAGTGCTTACAGAATACAACTCTACCAGTTTGTCATAGATTTCTTTTGGAGTTTCAAGTTTAGATACATATGGGTTGAGGGGATCCTTGATGGATTCTATGAGAATCCTTTGAGCCCCAACTTCCATTTTCGTATATTTGGAAAGAGCTTGAGTATCTTCCTCTCTTGGTTTAGTGATAGAACCTTTGACATGTCCCATAACCTCATTTTCAATGAGATTCATATTTGTTCTTTTTTTCCATGCAAGATAGTTTGAAGCCCCAACAAATTTGTTGCTTTCCTTGCAAAGAGAAATTTTGAAAAATATACTTACTTGATAGAATGCTCCTTCTTCTTGTTGCTTCCTTGATTTTGATGACAATATAGTGGATAGAAAAACTTATCCTTGACGAGGGTAGTTTTCTCCAAGAATGATCATTGATCCCACAGAGAGTGAGATGACACCGCCTTTTGATCTAACTTCCTTTGCATGATTAGTCTTCAAAACACTTTAATTTGAGTAGATGTAGGGTTTTGGACTTCTCTTGATGATGATACCAATACTTCTTTGATCTAGGGTTATTATGCTTCCTTTGCCTTCAATATGATCTTTGCTTTAATGCCTTCCTTGAGATTTGATTCTTGAGTGTCCCTTGATAAAATGCCCTTTCTTGACTTAGTCACCTTATCTATGAAACCATGTTGAGAAATCTAGGGCATAGAAATTATGTGATTTATCTTCTATTAGTAACTGCTTGTGAGTGTTTTTTACTTCTTTAAATTAAGATCTTATTTTACTTAGGTTATTAGTGTTCTTCTTCATCAAACAACTACCAATGCATAACCATAAAGAGACAAGAGACACAAATTATATGCTATCATCTAGTGTTAAAACCTCTCACTCTTTGAGAGGAAAAATCGAACAAATTATCCTTCTTATAGAGACTCCAATTGATGAATACCAAGACCAAGACCCTTGACCTACTTGCCACTCTAAGACCAAGACACAAGATCCTTCCTCCTCCTTTTTTATTTCTTTTGACCAAGTCAATATTAATCCAAACTTATTATTTCTTCTACACTTCTCAACTACCTTGAAACTTTAGCCTCTTTCACACAGCTCTGCAATTCAAACTGATGTAATTCCACATGTGTGAGGAGTAGGAGCAAGATTGGAGTAGTTTCTTTCCTTTTCTATACTTGGAGGCTTCTCTGGATGAACTCGGTCAACAACAAGATTGATTTTATGACATTTTCTTATCCTTTGCTACAACAGGTGTGCCTACAACAATATGTTGTCTTCTTGTGAAATTCACGCACTATTTCAGACCTTAACTAAACTACTGACCACTAGAATCCTTCTTTGTCACCCTCGCACTGCTTAACTTCAGATATGTTGTACCTCGCACATCTGTCTATGATCATCGAAAATCTTGTCTCTGAAATGATGCCAAGCACTCCTATATAGTTTTTTCCTGTCAAAATAAGCCGACTTGACTTGGGTGTGAGCCGACATGTCACTTGAGAAAATTATTTAATCCATTTTGAAGTCGACTTGAATTTAATTCTTGTGCTTGGTCTTGGAGGGCTACTTGACATATTCATTGACTCATATACAAATATAACATGCCCAAGAAGTGTCCTTCATACATTACATTGAATCAATTTGACTTTATGACCAATCCTAATGACTCACAATGGGAGTCACGCTAAAAATAAAATTCCTTGCTCATGAAACCCACGAGACAAGAATTACAATAATAATTTTATTTTTCTTCTTTACATCAATTACATAAAATCACAATTACATGTCTTTATGAAGACCAAACCTAGTTACACTTTTCAACACTCCCACTTAGTCATTGGAGGTTATCCCTCCAACCTTAAGGTCTCATGTGATTTTTCCACCAAGTTATGGCATGGCCCTCCAATTTTAGTTGTGCAAACAAAATATTATGGTCTTCCTCATTTTGATGGACATTGAAATACACTTCCAGTTGTTGTAACCAATGATTTAACTTTAGAGTGTTGATCTCGTCGTGGTATGGCTTGATATAGACCTTTGCTTCCATTTTAAATAGAGGTTGTGGTTGATTCATGACACTCGAATTGGTTTGATCTGGAGTGTAAAAACTCTGGTAAACTTTATAAGTATATATTATTATTGATAAACGATGATAGATGATTACAATGGGGAATCACCGAGGCTTTAAATATAGCCTCATGGTGTCCCTTGGTGAAGAGGCATGATCTTTGATCATGCCCTTTCACTTAATAAAACCTAAGATAACTATATCTAACTAATAATTAATAAAATATACATAACATTGCCCCTCTCTTCAAGATGCTTTGTCCTCAAAGCATACGTAACGATGGACAATGTTGACGAATGCCTAGGTTTTTTGAGCGGTGGGCTCTTGCTTCCCACATTTTAAAAAGATTGTGAAGCATCTTCTCGAGCTCCATCTGTTGTTGATGTGGATAGCGACAAGATTTGATATTGACAGGGTCGGGTCCTTTCTTGACTTCTATTGGATGTTCATGTTCCTTATTAGGAGGTATTTTTATTGGCAGGTCTTGGAAGACTTTTTCGTGTTTCCTAACTATTCCTTGTTCTTTTGGTGATTTTTCGTGATTTCTCTTTAGATTTAGAGGTAAGTTACCAACAATTATTGTTCGATGCAACTTCTCCTCATCATCAAACGCTTCATTCTTAACAACCATATCTGCTTCATCACCGAAGGCCTCAACAGCTTTTGGGATTGTATCAGTGGCTTTGGATGTGTTTGTCTCTTCACATTTTTCTTTCAATTCCGGGGATGAAACATTTGGTTGTTTATAAGCATCTATATTTTCATGGTTTCTTTCATTTTCAATGACTATGTCTGTTGTTGCATCTGCGATAGCAGTCACATTGAATACCAACATTGTTTCTTTTTCTGCCATTGGATTTTCATTTATATAAACGTTCTCAATAACTTCTGTTGCTGCATTACTGGCTTTATTAGTGGATTGAGTTGTATTTTCTTCCCTTGGTTTCTCAACTCTATAATTTTCACGGTTGATCTCAGAGTCTCTACTTCTAGGTGGTTCAACACTATAGCCTTCATGTGAGTTGATTTCCAATTCAACCTTATTTAATTTCTCTTCTTCAAACATGTTATATTCATGATGATGATCTGAATTAGTTGAGTTGTTCTGTTGATGTTTTTGCATTAGATCTAACTTGTCTATAATGGCATTAAATGTCTGCATTACCTTGTTAAGATTCTCCTTGGCCTCCATATGTTTTAGCCATATTTCCTTTTCTATCTGATCTTCCATCGTCATTGATGAAGACATACTCCTCATACTCCTTGTAATTAGGGCTTATCCCCTTTTCCTTAAGAGCTTTGACCTCAAAGCTGTATTTTTTTTGACAATTTTCTTCACTTAAGATTTATCTTCTTTGGCATATGTCATTCACCACTAGTACCTTCTCTTGTAATGTTGTCTTTGAAAATATGATTTTTTTTTTAAAATTAATTAATTAATATTTAATTAATTAATTAATTTAAATTTTTTTTTTTTAAATAATAATAATAATAATAATTTTATTATTATTATTATATTATTTGAATTATATATATATATATATAACTATGGGGAAATTTTTTTTGTTAATTTTGAAAAGTCACGTTGTTTTGAAAAGGGGAAATGGGTTTTAATACCATGGGCAATTACCATGGGCCCAAAACCACGAGCTTGTAAAACCACGAGCAATTAATCTTCCTTATTTCTTTTTACTTTGTCTTCACATGTACGTATATGTACTTCTTTATATATATCTCTCTTTTTACTTTTTCTTTTTTTCTTTTGGAACTATTTTCTTTTAAATATTTTTTTTTTTCCTTTTAATTTATTTCCCCCTTTATGTTAACTTTCCTTCTCTCTTTTGTTTTAAAAAACAAATGTTGCTACCCACAAGCACTTGATTTTTAAAAAAATCTGCAATTTTGGAATTTTCTTGTAATTCCTTAATTTTGGGTGACCACACAGATCCCGAAGAGCGATGGCTTTGATACCAATGGAGTGTAAAAACTCTGGTAAACTTTATAAGTATATATTATTATTGATAAACGATGATAGATGATTACAATGGGGAATCACCGAGGCTTTAAATATAGCCTCATGGTGTCCCTTGGTGAAGAGGCATGATCAAAGATCATGCCCTTTCACTTAATAAAACCTAAGATAACTATATCTAACTAATAATTAATAAAATATACATAACATGATCTTTCCCGGGTTCTTCTTTTCGGCTGGTTCTTTGTTTTTTCCTGATCTCTTGATCCCCTTTTTTATTTTTCCTCTGCATTTGAACCCCCATCTTCTCTGAATGTTCCAAGCTTATTGTTCAGGGTCGTCATGAGGAGATTTACATTACGATTTGTATCTACGACTTGTTCTAGCTGCAAAAACCTGTCCTATGGAGGATTGCGAGGGTCTTTCACAGATTCGTCAACCATGATCAGGGTTTTATGACTTTTGGACCAAACAATCTAGATTCCCTGCAAATATTCGCACTATACCCAAAGAAACTTTCTCTAATATGAATATGATCCGTAAATTATCATGGATATTCCACACGACAGTTTATCACAACAAATTTGATAAAATATACTTAAAAATCCAAAAAATCTACACAATTAGAATTTTATTTCCCTTTATATTTATATATGTAGATTACTGATAATAATGTATGCATGTGAATTAAAATTATGAAAATTTTTGAAAACAGTGAAAACAAACACTCGCACACATATTTGAAACAATATATGACCTAGGAAACCCTTTGAGGAGAAAAACTAAGCTGGAAGGCGAGGTCCCTCCACTCTCTTTATCTAAATAGGAATATGGCAGTGAGTACAAAGAAGTGTGTTCTGTGGCCCGTGGGCTACTAGAGTGCACAAATCCTCTCTCTGTGCTCTATCTCCTATCCCTCTTGGCTATTTTTTCTCAGTTGTGGAACAAATGCACTTGAAAGAGTGTAACTTATTTTCCTCCTAGTGGCTCGATTATAACATAGCTCGATAGCCTACTAGTGCTTAGATTTGACTAACTCAACTCTTAACCAAATTTGCAATATAGACTCTTCTAGAGTCTTCTACATCATAATCACATGACGATCCCCTTTTTCATGAATAATGGGGGCTGACATGGCATCCTCTCAAATTATGGTGGTGAAAATAGGAAGGTCAACTTCTGAGTGGTATAATTTTCGCATACAAACTTGATTGATGTGATTATTGCGCCATTAGAAAGGATTTGTGTGTAGAATAGGATGAAAAGGTGCAGCGTAAAAGTGACAAAGTTTTACCCCCAAAAAACATCGATGCCTCAAAACACTCCTAGAAGTTTTTAGACCCCAATTTTCCAAACTGGGTCCCATTAGTAAAATGGTCCTCAGAGTTGATTCCTCCTTTTTTTCCACTTAGAAAGCACTGAGATGGATGAAAAACAAGATAATGATCCATTCCAGATCAATTGATCTATTTAATTTCCAACTGCCCTTGAGTCAATGCCAATCCTCTTATTGAAAGTTGATCTACTTTTTTATTTTGATTCCTATAGATGGTGTGAAAGAAATATATGAGAAATTCCTTAACCTGTGTATAATATTTTTGATAAATAGGGAGAAGAGAGTGGGTTTTTAATCTTGTTGTTTCTTGAATCCATTTTATCACTAGCATTAAATCTCCATAAATATAAAGATCATTAATTTAAAGGTATTCAACCAATTGTAATATTAATTTGAGTGCAAATAGTGCATAATTGTTTGTTCATTCCAATATTGCAAGAAAAGAAAAGGTAGTGTGAATTAGATATGTAGATAAGTCCTCTAAATCCTCCAATCGATGGATTATGTTATGTCGCTCCATCAAATAATTTGCACATGCTATATTTTTGAATTATTATATTCATGTTGAGTAGTCAATTTGCTTGTTGAGCAGTCAGTTTGCTTGGGAGAGAATCATGGAAAGTGAGGCTATTATATACGATTGATGAAGGATTGTTCTTGGTTTTCAAAAATGGCACTATTCCTCTCCAACCATATTCCCTAATTTACAACAAGAGGGAGTGAATTAAATTTTGCCTTTGGCTTCCGATCAAACCAAGTTTTTAAGCATTCTTCAATAGGGTTCCCCTTTCATATATATTCATCCCCTTCTATTCTTTGGATTTCCTTCCAGACAATTTTGGAAAAGGGACATTGTATGAAGAGATTTGGGATCATTTTAGCTTCCTCAAGGCAGAGCGGGCATCTATTTGGGCCATAGAAAGATATTTTTTGAAGGTTGTATCAAGTAGGAGCTTTATTTTTTAGCAAAAGCCACATAAAAAGTTTTGCATTTGGTGAGCTATTTAATTTCCACAAAAATTTTTCCCACTAGGAGGTAGGTTGGGAATTTGACTACTAAGCTAACGATAAGTATCCATATTTTGGGATGTAGGATTTTGAAGGATCTAATGACCAGACTAAGGTACCTTCTATCGGTGAGAGGGAGATGAGTGTTTCTTTTTTAGAGAGGTTGTGTTAAGTGACCATTAATTCTCCAATTCTCGATCTAAGTTTAAAATTTCCACTCCTTTCCATGTTTGTTATCTAAGGAACCCAATCCTGCTTGAAGCTTGATGGAAATAGAAAATTCCCTATCCATTGAGAGAGTGTATTAGTAGATCCAGAAGGATGTGTGAGTTTCGAATCCCTATCCAGGGGTATTTCCCAACTAAAAATTTTCTTACATCTCCTACTTTCCATATGAGGCCTTGTGTTATAATATCAAAATAATTTATAATGGCTTTCCATACTATGGAACCATTTTCAACAATTATTTTTGGAGTTCTAATCCTTTCCGATGCAGAGGAAGGGAAAATTTATTTTTTGACCATTACTTGGGCCCAAAGACTAGGGGATTTTATTATCCTCCAAGCTCCTTTTGTTGCTAATGATTTTGAAAGCTCAATAAGGTTTTTTAGTCCTCGACCTCCCAATGTTTTTGGGGTTGCTATAGAGGACCATGTTGTTAAAACAAATGGTCTTCTTTCTTGATTCCTATCCCAAAGGTATCTCAATGCTATCTATTTTATTTTGTTGAAAGTGCCCAAGGGAACCCCAGCTAAAGATTCATAGTATACAAGAAATGCCTCTAGGACATCCTTGCATAGGACTAGCCTTACAGCTCTAGGGAGCCACCTATTACACCAACTTAGAATTTTGATCTCAATTTTTGTAATAAGCCATGCCCAATCCTCATTTCTATAATTGTTTGGTTTTAAAATTGATTTGAAATGACTGTATTAGTTTTTCTATGCTAAGGGTCTTTTATTTTTAAAAACATGTGCATAATTGGTTCATTAGTTTGCATAAGATTAAGGAGTTTTCCATGAATTATAGATGAACTTTAGTGAATTAGAAGCATAAAATAAGTCTAAATGACACTGAAAAAAAGTGTAAAATAGAGAAATAATTCACCACATGAAATTTACACAGCAGGCATGATGAAGCAATTCACCCCTCCTGGGCTACATCTGCTGGTCCAGCTCCCAATGGCTTGTCCATCTTTCATTATGCTCAAAATTTTGCTATTACAGATAGTTACAGTGCTCTAATGGTTGTTTTCTCTGCACCAATGGCTTCATAATGCTCCAATTAGTCAAGAATGACTCTTCATTCACTTAGAATGGTCGAAAATTGAGCCTCCTACACTTTTTCCCAATATCTCCTAGGAAAACTCCATTAAATGTGAAGAACTCCAGTTAACTGGAGTTAAATTAGGGTTGATCACCAAATTTGGCGCGCCCCTATCCGCTCCACATATTAAGCCGCACATTTAAATGTTATGGTTAGGGTGGTGGCCATATGCACACCCCCAACCCTTAAGAGGCTTGACAGTTAGCGGAAACAATGAAATACAATATCAGAGTTTCTTTACATACATACGCTCGCGATCAACATCGGATCCCTTTTACAAGACTTCGCAATATCAAACAACTTCGCAATCGTAATACAAGGTACATCGCAGATTGCATGGTATAAATAATAACTTTAACGATTTAACAATACAAGCGCCGACGCAAATTTGCGATCACATCGCAATTCGATCGAAATACCTTTTCGCAGATCGTAGGGTTTAAGATTTCGCATATCAGAAATCTTAACCCATCGCTCTTTGGCTTATCCCACTTATAACTCATCACACTCCACAAGTTTAACTTTATACCCTTAAACCTTATTCCTTGCGAACTGCAAAGTCACTTCCCGTGCGCTACGATCTTCACTGTTGGTTTGGTCCTTGATCCGATGATCCTCGTTATCTCTCCCGTTGGTCTCCCACTGCTACTTTTACGATCTAATCACCACCGTTCAGCCCTCGCTATTGACTGGATCATGACCGTCCGTTCCACCTGCAACATTTCCGCAACTGTGCAATCCCTGATTCTATATGCAGAGTTCAAGACTCCATGACAACCACCAATTCGGATCCCACTCTGCTAGTCGATCCGGTTCTTAACTTGTTTGCAATTTAAAACCCAATCCTGTAACTTTGAATTTTGAGCAAAAATTATGTAACTCCTGATAAAAAATAAACCCTAGGTATTTTAAAGGATATATCAAAGGCATGGGAGCTTTTGTTAGGGTTCGAATATATTATTAGTGCCATCATGTTCCAAGGCATTTTTAATAAGAGCAAATTTTCCATGATTTATCATCATTCTTGTGGCCATGGAGAACAATTCCAGTATGTCATTTAAGTTTTGTATACTACTAATATCCATTTCAAGGAAAATGATGATGTCATGCACAAATAAGAGGTGAGTAATATAACATGCTTGGGTAATTATAATGTCTGTAACCAAGTGTCTTCTTTTTGTATCTAAGATAGCTCAATTAAGGGCTTCGACAACTAGTAGTAAAAGGAGAGGGGGCGGGGAGAAACCTTCTCTGATTCCCCTCCAAGGATTGAAGAAAGGGGAAGGAAGTGCTTATGTAGCTATAAATCAAATCCACAAGGGGAGGGCCCTAGATGGAGGAGGATCAGTCTAATGTAAATCCAATCCACCTTGTCAAAAGCCTTGGATAAATCCACTCTATATATAACTTCTTTTTTCTTTTGTATATAAATGGAATGAAGGCCCCCCAATGGGGATGATGAACAACGATGATTGTGTTCCCGAGGGAACATGTGGGCACTCATGGTGAGCGTGTGGCCGCAGGTTGGACCTCCCTATCCTCTCAATATACCTTGAGTACGGGAGGGAGTTATGAACATCGTGCGAAACTTCATGTTGCCTTGGGTCTTGTGCATGGTGGCACTCATTTGAGTTTTATGGAGGGTGGCGAGGGTTTTTGTGTGTCATTCTGTGTTTAGAAGAGTTATGGCATTTGGGGTGTGAACCTTGTGAGAATATTTGGTTGTTTAAGAGGTTTCCCTATCTAGGAGAGGGGGCAGCCTCGTTGTTGACGTTCCCTCCACCGCTTTCGGGTGAGCATAATTGTCAATTTCCTGTTTGGTCTTCGACTTAGTTTTTTTTTGCAGATGAGAAAGGGCACGACCTTCTAGCTTGGGTTGTGCTTCGTTATTTCTGTTTAGTGCTACGTTGTTTCTATCTGGTTTGGGCGGTAACAATTCTTCTAGAGAGGGTGTGAATTTGTTGCCTTCTTCGACCCTTTCACGAGCTTTTGAATGCCTGGTGGAGTTTGTGGAGTGAGTATATTGGGTTTTGGATAGTATGGCTAGCGAGAGCTCATCTCAGGAAGTGGGACGAAGTTCTGCTTGTGGTGCGTGTTAATTTATGGTACTTCGTGTTCACTGTGGGCTAGTGGGTGGTGGTCACGCTGGTGCGGGTGGTGTTTTTCTCCTTGTGGGCAATTCCAGCTCGAGAAGTTTTGAGTGGGTTCGCCTCTAATTGTTTCTGTGGAGTTCGGAAGAAAAACCATGTGTTTGGTTCCCCGCTCAGGGCGCTCCTTTGCTCAATCAAAGTCCAATTCGGGTAGCTTGGGGGGTGGCACATCTCTCTCTCGATTAGAAATGGCCCTGACATTGTTGGCTCGAAGTAGGGAGGTCATAGCAGTGGATGCTCTAGTCACACGACCACGAGTGGTAGAGGTTGTGGCAGGGCGGGGCATTCTGGTCGTGCAAGGTCTGCAACTCTGGGTGGCAGGTGAGGGGGCTCGACGACGGCTTGTGGGAGTCGCACCCCTCCATGTCAACAATGTGGGGGTATAGTTTATCGTAGCGGTTCAAAGCGTCGGGGGTCAGCGCCTCATGGTGGTCGTGGACAACAAGAAGGTTGTTGCGTAGAGCGGTGTCGGGATTTGATCCAATCTATTCTTGAACACTTGGAGACATCGAAATGGGTGAGGCAGGAGGAGCATGCTGAGCTAATTGATACTCTAAACAAAATGCACTACTTCCAATGCCATGTCCAGGAGCGTTTAGTGGTGGTCTGGCAAGGCCAGAACTTGTTATCTATGAAAGTAGAGAAGTTGGAGGCATGGATGGGCCATTTCGAGGAGCACGTCCAATGCTACTTCTATCCTCCGCCTCCTCCTGGAACAACTCTGGACAACCCAACCTCCATCCCTCTGACGATTTCCATGGATACAAGTGTTTTATTTAATTTATCTGTTTACTGGTGCATATGTCCTCTCAAGTTATGGGTTGTGTCTCTTAATTCTTTTCTGTTTCATTGTCATATGTTGATAGTGGTAGTCAACAAACCTGGTTAGGATGAAACTACTTGTGTTTTTCTACTGATGTAACTCTTTTTGTAAGAATGAATAGAATCTTGATTTACAAAAAACAAATGGAATTAAGGCCTTCTTGAGCAAGCCCTATAGCTTCATGAGTTTGGTGGTACTTCAAGAAACCGAATTATTCTAAGGAAATATGATATGACATAATAAGCTTTAGACGAAGGGTGATGATCTTTATGATTATTTTATAGATGGTGTTGCACAAAAAGATGTGACCAAACTAATCAAAGGATTTCAGATTATCACACTTTGGAATGAGGGTTATGAAAGAAAAAGGGGCTAGGACCCCACCATTTATTCTAAAATATTCCACTACTCTCAACATATCGTCGCCAATGGAATCGTAGCATGCTTGGTAAAATTTGATGGGGAGGCCATCTAGACTGAGACTTTTGTCTTTTTGAAAATTGTGTAAGACAGTTTCTAGTTCAACCTCTATGATTTTTTCCATCAAGTCCTCACTTCCTTCTTCATCAATAAATCTAGGGATGAAAGTTGTTATTTGGAGAAGTTTGTCAATTCTTGCTATGTCAAGTTTTTTGAAGATGGATTTGGAGTATGAGCATCCTTTCTCTGCAATAGCCTTGAAGTTTGTGGCTTTGGAACCATCAACTTTTGTTATTTCCCATGTGTTGTTAATAACTTTCTTATGGTTGGTAATTCTATGAGAATACTTTGTATTTTCATCCCCGACTTTGAGTCACTAAGCCCTACTTTTTAAACGTTAATCCTTTTATTTTTCCCACAACAGGGATCCTTTTTTATCTTCTATGACTTTTAGAGCTATTTTTTTCTCGTTAGAGAAAGTGAAGGGATTTGATAAGGAGAGGCAATCCTGTAATTTTGTTTCAACCTCAGTGAAAATCTTTTCATCTTGATATTTTTTTTCCTTGCCCCATTGAGAGATAATTTTCTTGATTTTTTAAAGTCTTCCTAAAATTGAATAAAAAGGAAAGTTCCAAGAGTGGGATTACAAGAACTCCAAACCTCTATAATTTTTTCAACGAGGGAGTGGTGCTCAAACCAACCTAGATTTAACTTGAAAGGCCCTATTCATTTTAAAGCCAAGGGATCTAAATCAATAATAATTTCCCTGTGATCCAAATATCCCCTACAGGATACCCACTGATGGATTTGTAAGTTTAGATCCAATAATTTTTTAGAAATTAGGAACCTATCCAGTATCTTGGCTATGTAGGCATTCCTAGTTTGATTGTTCAATTAAGTAGGGAGAATATTTGTAGGGAGGACATCCACAAGCTCTGCGGTATTTATACTATCCACAAAATAATCTACCAAAGGTTTCAAGTGTGCACCAGAGTCCCACATATCAGATTGTCCCACTGTTATGTTTAGGTCCCCTCTTAATATGATATTCCCATACCAAAACAAGGGAAATTAAAAATATTTTACCAAAAAATATGGCGAGACTGGGAGGATCATGCTTGATATGGTCAAATAATTTACAAGGCGAGACTGGGAGGATCATGCTGATGTAAAACACAACATAGAATCCTTCCAGCCCGTAATAATTCCTCCTGAGCACCCCACAGTATCTATGTGGTGAAAAGACGAGGAGGGGAGCAAAGAGGACAATATGGACGCTGCCATAACACCATCAATCATTGTTTCTTGTAAGAAAATAATTTGAGGATAAATAACATATATTAGTCTCTTGATGGCCAATTTTTTTGTGGGTTTGGCCAAACCCTTGATATTTAGGGATTAGACCCTCATTTTGACCCCTTTGCGGGGAAAGATGTTTTAAGAGCCCCAAGCATAGAATTTTGTTTCCCTAGCTTGACATAAGAAGAGGTATGTTTCATAGCAATTTATATGCATGATCCAGGTGGATATTAGTGGCCACCCGCCTATTCCACTTGGGCCCCCACCATTGCCTCTTTCAGTTTTTCAGTTTTGGCATAACTTACTATTTTTAGCAGTTTTTCGGGTCCTGAACTTCCGGAGCCGTTTTGAGGCCCTAAACGACGTTTTTTGGGTATCACACAAGTTGTAGTCCTCGGATAGAGCTTTCTAATGATGTATCATGTGCGTCAAACGGAGATAGTATGCCAAAGTTACGTCCCTGGGAAGTGGAAACACCAATTTACCCAAACGGGGCCCATAGTTTTGGCGCTTCATCTCCTAGGGTTAGGTTTTTGGGATGTTTAGGGTTCTCCATTGTTTCTCAATAATAAATAGGCCCTCGAGCCTCATTGTGATGCAGTTCAGAGGCCTGTAGCCGCCACATCTCTTCTCAGAGATAGCTACCAGTGCCCTAGCTAGTTTTATTTCCATTCTGTCTGTAAGCAAATTTCAGTTCTTTGATATTAATGAAATGAAGTGTTATTTCCGCTGCATCTCTATCTTTATGGTTATGTGTTTATTCTGTTGCGTTCCTGCGTAAATCCGGATCAGTGGTATCAGAGCGGTCTGCTTTTTCTCGATCCTTCTTTGCATGTCCCCAACGAGGTCGGGGTATAAGGAGCTAGGGCTTGATCTGGTGGAACCTTTGCAAGATGATCGGCCCTGGAAACCTCGACGGGCCATGAGGCCCGAAAAAGAAAGATGAAGGAGCTTGAGGAGATCCTATCAAAATATTGCTCGAGGAGGCCCTCAAAAAACAAAGGAAGCAGCAGCGATGCTGGATAGCTTTGCTCCCGAGATCCTTCAACGGCTGCCCACCTACGGCGCATCTGCATCCAATAGTCACTCTGGAGGCACAACTCCTTTTAAGGTACCAGTAAATTTTGACATTCCCATATTTGAGGGTCAAATAGACGCAGATGTCGTAGATAGATGGTTGAATCTATTAGAAGGATATTTCTCTGTTCATGACTTTTCAGATCGGGAGAAGATTATTTTTGCACTCCTCAGCTACCCCCATGTTAAGGGCTGGTGGAAACCTCTTTGTGAGAACAAGGACTGACAGACCCTCTCTTGTTCTCGGCCGTACCAACTTGGAATTCTTCCGAGACATTTGTCGAGAACGTCTTATCGTGGGGAGCTATGAGGACAAGTACATACAATGGACCACTATTTGCGACAACAAAGGGATCAAGATGTGCATGAGCTGACGAATCTGTTCCATACCCTGCGCAAAAAGTTGGGTATCAAAGATTCAGAGAAACATCTGGTGCTAAAGTATCGCAGCTGTCTGCACAAATACATTCGGGAGGAAATGGAGTTCCTTGACATCTCCTCGCTTGGTACGGCATACCGGTATGCTACCAAGATTGAGCAGAAATTCAAGCAGAAGAAGCGAGACTTTGGATCTGCGAATCAAAAGCAAGGGAAAGGTGCTTCCAAACCGCAGAACAAGGGTGAGCATGGCGGCCAAAGACAACCCGTCAAAGCCAAGACAAGAACAACAGTAAAGCCAAAGAAGGACACGGGAAAGTGGTGGAGTTCCATAAAGGCTCCCTCACCTTCTAAGTGAGTGTCGGGCCAAGCAATAGCTAGTGGCCCGAGATGAGGGTACGGAGTCGAGATGCATGCTCAGGCTCGAGATCGAGAACACACGAAAAGGGGAATGAAAAAGAGAAAAAGATTATTGATGTAGAGCCCAACGCCACTCTTGCCACTACAAAGGTCCAGAAAGAGGAACCGGAAGATCCGGAGGAGGAGGAACGTCTCTTCCACTCCCAGATGTGGGTAAAGGGCTCCCCTGTACAGTTCATTGTCGACAATGGGAGCCAAAATAACCTCATTTCAGCAGACGCCGTGAAGCGGTTGGGCTTGCCAACCACAGCTCACCCACATCCATACACCATCGGATGGCTTCTGAGGCAGAGATCTCCGCATCAGCGAGTAGTGCTACCTTCCCTATAGCATCAAGCCCTTCATGGATGAGGTATTATGTGGCATTGCTCCTATTGATGTTTGTAATGTATTAGGACAACCACGCCTGTGGAAAGCGTCATGGCGTTCCCCAGCCAGGTCTCGACCTCGTCTTTGTTATTATTACTTTGGGAAATAAGTTAACGGTCACCGGAAATTGCCACCTCCTACGACTATCTCTTTAGTTGCGCAAAACAATGTAGTAAGCTCATTTCCCAAACAGGGAAATTCCTACGATGATCGCCCCCGGGGCAAGAAAGCCCGTGGCCACGACCTCCGAGACGGGGCCCCTACGCATGACAACGAATGGATAAGGTGGTGGAAGAATGCCGGGGACATCTTCACCTCACACGGGGGTTCCTCTGCCTTTGCCCGAAATTGAGCACCGATTGATCGGCCCGAATGCGCCACTACCCAATGGGCCAGATGCTCCGACGCTGCGATTGCAGGAAAATGATGAAATCAAGAGGCAGATTCAGGAGCTATTGCAGAAAGGTCACATCGGACCAAGTTCATCGCCCTGTGGGAGCCCGATCGTGTTGGTACAGAAGAAGGATGGGACGTGGAGACTCTGTATTGACTATCGGGCGCTGAACAAGATCACTGTCCGGAATAGGTACCCAATCCCACGGATTGATGACCTTCTGGACCAACTCCCAGGTGCAAAATATTTCAGTAAGATCGACCTGAAGTCTGGGTATCACCAGGTACCAATTGAACCCTCTGATGTGTGGAAGACTGCCTTCAAAGCTAAAGAAGGCCTTTTTGAATGGCTGGTCATGCCTTTCGGGTTGACGAATGCTCCCGCAACCTTCATGAGGATGATGGACGACATCTTGCGGCCATTCACCAACTCATTCGTAGTGGTGTACTTGGATGACATTCTGATCTTCAGCAAGACTTGGGACGAGCACCTTCATCACATCCGACAAGTCCTCCAAACACTGCGGCAACACAAGTTGTGTGCCAATTTGGAGAAGTGCACGTTTGGCATGACCCAGGTTCAATATCTGGGATACATTATTGATGAAAGGGGGTGCATGTGGATCCAGCCAAGATCCAAGTCATTCGGGATTGGCCAGCCCCGACTACTATAACAGAGCTTCGCAGCTTTCTGGGTCTTGCTAATTTCTACCGTAGATTCGTGTTAGGATTCTCTCATATCACTTGGCCCTTGAGTCAAGTCACCAAAGGAGGAGCGAGAGCAAAATTCTTTTGGTCGGAACCTCAACAGAAGGCATTCAAAGAATTGAAAAATCGCCTCTGTTCTGCCCCAGTGCTCACCTTACCGGACTTGCAGCAGCCATTTGAGATCGAGACAGATGCCTCTGACTATGCTATTGGGGCAGTTCTTACTCAACAGGGACATCCAGTGGCATATCACAGTGAGACATTGTCTGAGACAGTTCGCAAGTATCCCACCTATGACGAAGAAATGTATTCCATTGTGCAAGCCTGTCGACAATGGAAGCATTACATTTTGGGGAAGGAAACAATCATCCACACAGACCACCGGCCCCTGCAGTTCATACAGACACAAGGGAAGTTGCAGAATGATCGCCATCAGAAGTGGTCCACATATCTGCAACAGTTTCAATTGAACATCAAGTACAAGAAGGGTAGCACCAATAATGTTGCAGACTGCCTCAGCCGACCACCGATCGTGGCACTCACCACCGTGCTCAACTCTTGTGGGCACGAGACTTCTGATTGGCCGCTTCTCTATGAGAGTGACCCAAAATTCGGCCACACTTACAAGGCACTCTTGGGGGGTATGCAAGTTCCAAATTTTCACCTCCAAGATGCACTTTTATGTCACCTGGGACACCTCTGTGTTCCTTCAAGCGAGCGTGCCAAGATGATATGGGAAGCACACTACGGTCGAGTCGCTGGGCATTTCGGGGTCGAGAAAACAGTAGCAATACTACAGAAGTATTTCTATTGGCCGAACCTTCGAAAGGATGTCGAGAAGCACATCAGATCCTGCACTGCTTGTGCCATTGCCAAACCGGCCATCAAGAAGCAAGGCCTATATACTCCACTACCTACCCCTAGTCGACCGTGGGAATCCATCTCCATGGATTACATGTCGGGCCTGCCTTCTACTAAGAATGGAAATAACTGTGTTTTCGTAGTCGTTGACAGATTCTCGAAGATGGCCATCATGGTGGCCTGTAAGAAGAATATCACAGCAGAAGCCACTGCTAAACTCTTCTTTGAACGAGTGTGGGTGCACTTTGGGATCCCACAGTCTATCATATCAGATCGAGATAGCAGGTTCCTCGACACATTTTGGTCCAGCCTCTGGTCAATGTTGGACACAAAGCTCACCAAGTCCACAGCTTTCCATCCCCAAACAGATGGCCAGACAGAGGTCGTCAACAGAATGATTGTACACATTCTGCGCATGTACAACTCAAAGCATCCACGCACATGGGACGAGAGCCTCCCCTATGTACAACACAGTTATAACCGGGCTCTCCACGGTTCAATTGGCCATAGCCCCTTTCAGGTGGGCTTGGGATTCCAGCCACTATGTCCCATTGACATAGCCATGCCGTTTGCAGCTGCTCAGGCCGATTCAGCTCATGTCCAGTCTGAAGTTGACAAAGCAAGTAGCTTCATCGAGCGCATTCAACACATCCGCCAACAAGTTCATGATATATTGGACAGAGCCAATGCGAAGTACAAACAGCGCCATGATCAACACCGGGTGCCACACCACTTCCAGGTGGGCGACAAAGTATGGCTACATTTGCAGAAGGAGCGCCTCACTGGACCTCACCGCAAGCTTCGCCCGCTCCGATACGGGCCGTACACCATCACCCAGGCTGTAGGTAACAATGCCTTCGAGCTTAGTATTCCACCATTCCTTGGTCTGCACCCAGTCTTCAATGTGGATCGCCTTCGTCCTTACTTTCCACCTCTACTGGACACCTCGGACATTGCAGAACAACTCACACCAACAGAGTTAAACCCAGACTGCATGGAACAGGCCACCACGGATTGTATCATGGACATGCAAATCAAGAACACTCGTCAACAGCAGATCCAACTGTATCGGGTTGTCAAAGCTGGCCAACTCCTGCACCAAGGAAAGTGGTTCACCAGGGACCAAGTTCAGCAGAAATTTCCTCATCTCATGGAGGAACTTAACGCAATGGGGACCATTGCTTCCTGAGGGGGGAGGAATGATCCAGGTGGATATTGGTGGCCACCCGCCTATTCCACTTGGGCCCCCACCATTGTCTCTTTCAGTTTTTCCGTTTTGGCATAACTTACTATTTTTAGCAGTTTTTCGGGTCCTGAACTTCCGGAGCCGTTTTGAGGCCCTAAGCGACGTTTTTTGGGTACGAAAGCGCCAGCGAATTTTCTGATAAAATTCGCCCCGACAGCTGTAGTCCTCGGATAGAGATTTCTAATGAGGTATCATATGCGTCAAACGGAGATAGTATGCCAAAGTTACGTCCCTGGGAAGTTGAAACACCAATTTACCCAAACGGGGCCCATAGTTTTGGCGCTTCATCTCCTAGGGTTAGGTTTTTGGGATGTTGAGGGTTATCCATTGTTTCTCAATAATAAATAGGCCCTCGAGCCTCATTGTAACTCAGTTCAGAGGCCTGTAGCCACCACATCTCTTCTCAGAGATAGCTACCAGTGCCCTAACTAGTTTTATTTCCATTGTCTGTAAGCAAATTTCAGTTCTTTGATATTAATGAAATGAAGTGTTATTTCCGCTGCATCTCTATATTTATGGTTATGTGTTTATTCTGTTGCGTTCCTGCATAAATCCGGATCAATGCAGGATCTTCGGGCCTCGCCCAAGTCCATGGGTCCACTGTTCTTCACACAAACCAATTCTCCCTCCATGTTATGAAGTAAAGACTCCAGAGGAAATGCAGGTTTTAGATTGGAGGAAGGAGTGCGACCCAAGGCTATAATGCGAGTGAGAGGGGGCTGAGGAAGTGGTTGGTAGTGTTCTTCCAAGAGAAAGGATACAAATGAAAGGAGGGTCGAGGGTTTTTCCAAGGGATGAGTGGAGCATAATGTTATCATGGGGGAGTGGGGTGGGATAAATAGTTTGGGAAGATCATCTCCAAGGAAAATGCATATAGATGTTGGAGCTATAGAGGGACTAGATGTGCAACAAGTTTTTTCCATTTTAAAAGTAAAGGAAGAGAAAATGGGAATAATTGTTTGCATACTCATTGAGGATATCCCAATGGTCATATTAGGTTTTTTTGCTTCCTTTGCAACAAGTGAAAAAATCCAACATAGGAGGTCTTGATGGTTCATCAACAGGTAATAGTCCTCTACTGTTTGAGTCGGATGAGGGAACTGATATTTTCTTGGGAATTCAAGCTCTTTCTACTGCACTTTTAAGGGGGGGGCTATTAGAGGCCATTCCCCTTAAGGATTTCTAAACCCATATCTTTTTAACCTTTCCGAAAGGGCAATCATAACCTAGGTGCCCATATGAGTCGCATTGTTCAAACTTTATAGGGTATGCCCTCGTAATCCAAATCCCGCTTATGATTCTTGGACCTAGCTTGAATTAAGATGGAATCAGGAAGGCTAGAGACTAGATTTAGCCCAACCAGGATCCTCACCATCACCACATAACCCAATTTTTTGTATGAGGCATCCACCCCATAAAAGAAGTCCAAAATGTTTATGATCTCTCTAAATACTTCATTAGACCAAAGTTGTAGTGGAAGAGCCAAAAGTCGAACCCAAATGGGTACCACCGAGAGCCGCAGATTCTAACATAAAAAATCTACAATCCATTTTCAGATACAGGGCCTATGAACCCCACTGCCATCATCAGTATAACAATTTTTCCACGTATTCCTAAGATTTTGTGAGCCAACCCATCCATCATTTTGAGATGATTAAGCATCGAGGGACTTGAAGGAAATATCGCTATGATACCATGTAGAAAATATACCAATGTATTCAATCTGATCTTGTGATTTACTTAAACAATATACTGAATCCTTCTACGATATTTGCGGAATACAAAACATGATCAATCAATCACATGCAATTAAGAGAAAGAAGTAAATTAATCGCACAACACAAGATGTTCTTGGAGAAATAAACTGCTAAAAACCCCTCTATCTATATTATGTATTAAGTCAAGGAATCATGAAACAATACAATGCTTAATCTCTCATGAGATTCTCCAACACTCTCCCAATTGTCTCACATTGATCTAGGAAAAATCGGTCTAGTACTTAGCCAATTCTCAGCCTTCTTCAGCATGCCTTTCTCACACAATTCCTAGGGAATTAGCTCCATATTAAATAGGAAAAATAACCTTCCTTGATTGCGTAATGCATCATGGCATCCTAATGACTCTATAATTGCACATGGGAAATTTTCCATAAATACAACTGATAGTTATGTTCCTTTTAACCTCTATCTCACCTAGGTCTTCCTCGGAACTGACATGCATGCAACTATTTATAGTGAATTGTCAGTTAACTGATTGATCTTTCATTGTGAATTAAATCTAATTTTATTCACTTGACCTCTCACTAGTTCATCTCTCAATTAGAACTAGTTAAAATGATTTTAACTCAATTAATTGAGTTAACTAATTCACACCTGCACCCCACTGATGCATCAATTGCAATTGGACCCCCAAAATATTAAAATCCCTCTACATGCCTCATCTTAGACCCTCAACTCGAATTTCTTGAGCTAACTCAGTCATCATGACTTAATTAGCTGGTACAAGTTGTTATGAGATGAAATTACAAATTATTGTCCAATTTATTTAAGGGAAAAATAAATTAGATGCTTCATATTCCATGACCAAAATTACGGTGCATCAAAATTCCACATTCTTGGTGCAACAAGATTCCACGACCTTTGTCTGTGAATTTTTTGTCCTTTATGGTTTCCAATCTCATTGTTTCTTGTTGCAAATTTCAACACTCCCTCTCAATAAGAAAGGAGTTCAATATATCCTGATCCGGTACCTTTGGAATGTTCTGCATTCAACACTTCTCTAGCATTGTTTTATCTTGCAACTACTAAAATTGAATAGCCTCCAAAAAACCGAATCAATATAATGCATCTTTCATCAGAGCCTTCTAACTGTTGCTAGCTACTGCACCTGTCTACTGGACACTATGCATTACTACTGACATTTGCATTCATGCCCTCTGCATTGCTGCCAAATTTGATCTATGCTACAGTATCTGACATATGTCACTATGATTTATGTCTTCCTGACATCTGACTGCATCAATCCAACCAATCCTTCCCGCTACTGTTGTACTGTAGGCTCCTCGTAGCCAGGTTTGATCCATGTGACACACCATCTCAATGGACCCTACCCAAACTTCTTCTTGGGATTATATATGCACATCATCCCACCTCTCACTTGGAGGTATAGCTGCATGTACTCCCTTTGGCCATCTAGCTCAAAATTCCCCCTACTAGAGGTCTTTGCTTGAGTGGACGCCTCCACTAGATCTCCTCTCTGCTTCTCCAATCATGGTTGCTCCACAACCTTCTGAGACTGCTTCTGAGGCTGCATGTTGAGAGATAATTGCTCCCTCTCAACCAGTAAATCACTAACCACTGTTTTGATCCTCAAATATTTGCATGCATCCTCGACCTCGAGAGCATATAGGTTGTTGACTCTTACACCAATCTGTTTCACCCGTCCCGTGGCAATGTGTCTAAGGAACACCTTTCCTTTTCTAAATATGACATCATAACCACGATCTTCCAATACCACTACGTGGACAAGATTCTTCCTTAGGCTTGGAACAGACAAAACATCTGCTAGTCTAAGAGGGGAGCCAGACTCCCTCTGAAAGGTAACTGTACCTATGACGGTAGTGTTATACCTCTTGTCATCTTCCAACTCTATGTTCTGTGGGAGGTCCTTCTCCTCCAAGTCACTAAAGAGATATCTATTCCCCATCATATGGAATGAGGCACCGTTGTCTAGATACTACATGCATCCCATTACAATGTTGGCCATGCATGAAATGAGAGTAAAATCAAGCCCGAACTGTGAAGCCAACGCTTCACCCATTGCAACCACATGCTCTTTCTTACTTGCCTTCTTTCGTGGACAATTCACGACATAATGCCCGTGCTCGTGACAGTGAAAACACTTGATCTTGGACAAGTCTCTCTTGACATCTTAGCCTTGGGAATTATTTCCCTTGGCTTTCTTTTCCTTTTTTGACTAATGCACAATCTTCTTCTTTGTCTTTGCTGGAGGTCCCGTCTTTGGTGCTCTGACTTATTTCTTCTATTACCAAGTTGGACCACAAATGCTCCCAGTCTGGTAGCTTCTCCCTCGCATTCACAGAGTCCTGGTAACTATGCTAGCTCTTGGGAAGGCTTAGAAGTGTCAGGCTCACCAAATAATCTTGGCATACAGTCACAACAACACTTCCAAGCTCATATTGACATTGAGTGAACTTCGACAAGTATGTTGGTATTGTCTCGCCCTCCTCCATCTTGATCTTTCTGAGCTTGTCCTTCAACGCCAACTTCCTGTGGTCACTGCTATTCTGAAATAGATCCGTCAAGGCCTTTCACATAGCATATGGAGTCACCTTCCCATGGATACTGAAGACAATATGGTCTCAAACTCCCTCTAACAATATCCTTCTCGACTTTGCTACCTTCTTCTGCCATGCATCAAGAAGTTGGGCATTTGCTGCTGCAGGCTTGGGAATATCAGTATCTTTGAATTCCTTTAACTTGTTGTCCTCCAACACTCCCTCCATCCCGTCCTTCCATGCTATATAATTCGAATTTCCCTCAAGAGCATATTCGAGTCTCAAACCATTGAAAGACATCTTGATATGATATTAGATCCTAAAGAATAAATCTGCAAATTTGAACCCGTTCAAGACAAACTCAATTTATTCTCTTCTATTGTGAATCCTGGCACTCTGATACCATGTAGAAATATCGCTCTAATACCATGAAGAAAATATACCAATGGATTCAATCTGATCTTGTGATTTACTATAACAAGATATTGAATCCTTCTATAATATTTGTGGAATACAAAACACGATCGCTCAATCACATGCAAGTAATAGAAATAAATAAATCAATCGCACAACACAAGATGTTATTGGGGAAAGCAACTGCTAAAAAACCCTCTATATATATTGTGTATAAAGTCAAGTAATCATGAAACAATACAATGCTTAATCTCTCATGAGATTCTCCAGCACTCTGCCAACTGTCTCGCACTGATCTAGGAAAAATCGGTCTAGTACTTAGCCAATTCTCAGCCTTCCTTTAGCCTGTCTTGTTCATGCAATTCCTAGGGAATTAGATCCCTATTAATTAGGAAAAATAGCCTTCCTTGATTGTGCAATGCATCATGGCATCCCAATGACTCTATAATTGCATATGGGCAATTTTCTATAAATACAACTGATAGTTATGTTCCCTTTAACCTCTATCTCAACTGGGTCTTCCTCAAAACCAACATGCATGCAACTATTTATAGTGAATTATCAGTTAACTGATTGATCACTCATTGTGAAATAAATCTAATTTAATTCACTTGACCTCTCACTAGCTCATCTCTTAGTTAGAACTAGTTAAATTGATTTTAACTCAATTAATTGAGTTAACTAATTCACACATGCACCCCACTCATGCATCAACTGCAACTGGACCCCCAAAATATTAGAATCCCTCTACATGCCTCATCTTAAACCCTCAAATCGAATTTCTTGAGCCAACTCAGTCATCACGACTTAGTTAACTGATACAAGTTTTTATGAGATGAAATTACAATTTATTGTCCAATTTTTTTAAGGGAAAAATAAATTAGATGCTTCACATTCCACGACCAAAATTTTGTTGCATCAAAATTCCACATTCCTAGTGCATCATGATTCCACAACCTTTGTGGGTGCATTTTTTGTCCTTTCTGGTTGCCAATCTCATTGTTTCTTGTTGTAAATTTCAACAGGACGTAGCCCAATATAGGGGAAAAGTGCTTTGTAATCCAATTTTTCATGAATGCCATGGCCATTCCCTTACTTGCAAACAAACCCACCATTGCGGTTTCCCCCCATCTTCAAGATATCTTTAAGTTTGATATCTTGCCCAAGGACAAGGCTGGGTTCAATGACATTTCTCTTTACACATTTCATTCTTGTTTTGGTGCGTCTTTCCTTACCAGTTGGAGGGAAGGTGACCAACTTCTTGTTGATGTACTGCCACTATGCATTTCCCAATTTAAAAATTTACCAAAGAAACGAGGACGAGAGACAAAAATACTAGTCATTTTTTGGCGCAAAGAAAGGAAACACTGTTGGGTCCTCTACCTCCAATGCGACAACAAAAGGTGGTTTTGATAATGGTGGGGTGACTAAATCTACTTCCAAAAGAAAACCAAAAGTGGCTAGATCGAAGGTAGTGTATGGTTTTTGGGGGCTCTCGAGAGGAGAGAGCATTGTAAGGAGGACTCCACATATGGACGCATTGGAGGTGGCCCATGGAATAAACCTTTCTGACATGTTAATTGAGGTGGACATTGTACTAAAGGGGGTGAGTTGTTCTGATAGAGTCATCACCCAAGGTGTCAAGTTTATCGGTGGAGAGGTCCCTCCTATAGTGGACCAAAGTTGTAGGACTTCATACAGACCTTCTGAGTAATCCACTAACTCCTCTTCCATCAAAATTTTAGTTATATCTTATTTGAAGAGAAAATATTAATATAATTTCTCTCACACACACACACACATATTTTTGTAAATTAGCACCCACGGGGGGATTGGAATCGGTGACCTATTGCATGGAGTGCCTTAATAGTACACCCTTCATCATCGAACCAAAGCCCCGTGGGCTAAAAGGTGAGCGGGCTTGGCCCAGGTTCAACTTTTTCCTGTGACTAGTCAACGCCCTCACTCAAGTTCAAGCACAAGACCTCGCCGTCACGACGAGTCCGACTTTACCAACCAGCTGCCTCCGCCGACCTTTAAAGGTGAGCGAGCTTGGCCTAGGTGCAACTTTTTCCCGCGACTAGTCAACACCCTCGCTCAGGTTTGAGCACAAGACCTTGTTGTCATGAAGAGTCCGACTTTACCAACCAACCGCCTCCGTCGACCTTCATACATATATTTATTTATACACATAATAAAAGTTAGATGATAAGAAGAATTAAAAAAATATAAATGGATACATTTTATTTTGACAAAAGAATTAATTCTCTACGAATAGTATAGAAATTTGAATCAAGAAGTGTAATTAATTATAATATTATTTTTAAGGAAATACAAAGTTACAAATATCATGGAAATTTATTTTTTATTTTTTTGGTAAGCTTGGAAATTTGAATCAAGAAGTGGAATTAATTATAATATTAATTTTAAGGTAATACAAAGTTACAAATATCATGAAAATTTATTTTTTATATTTTTGGTAAGCTTCTTCTTCATGTCCAATATATCACCCGAATATATCACCTCTATCGGGGCAGGGAATTGAACCACCTGATTACTTTTTATTCAAGACCTCGTGGACATGAAAATTTGAATATGAATTTTGATAAAGAATTGATATTTTTTATGCTACTTTGGTATGGGGATTTGGATCTTGAAAGTCATACATACTCCGAATGGGAAATAAAGAATGACAGTGTAAAAATGACTTTTTGGCCAAAATTCAAAATACAATTTTTAGTAAGATTGCAATTTCTTATTGTTTAACACAAACTTTTAAATGTATAAATAAATTTAACAACCTAATAAAATCCCAATAACACTTGATCTTTGCAATTTTGAATTGTAATTTTAATTCTTGATAAAAAATTGATATTTTATAAATATAATGAAAATCAAGAAATATAAATAATTATTATTTTTAAATTTTTTTAAAGATTACATCTCTTAAAAATTTGAATTGAAAATTACAAATAATTTTGAAAATCCAATCAAGAGATATAATTAATTATTATATATTTAAAAAATAATACAAAAATATTACTACTTTAATCTAAATATTATAATCTGAATTGTAATTTTAATTTTGATAAAATATTACTACTTTATTTGTGACATTATATTTTGTTAAGGTGATATGAAGACGTTAATATTATGAAAAATCTGAATTTAAGATTACATATAATTATGATAATTTAAAAAAAAGTGATAAAAAGTAAAATAGAAAATTATCTTTTAAATAAATAAAATGGAACACGCATTAAATAAGTGACATGAAGTCTATAAATGCGGTGTAGTTCCTTTGAGTAAAGAAGAACAAATATTTCTTTCGAAAAACACAACCACAAGCCATTGGAATGATAAAAGATTGTGAAAATTTACTAATAAAGGGTGGGGTTCCACGACCTCTAATGTAGGACCACTCCCACCTGCTTGTAACCTCGAGGAGGAGCCAAAAAAGACTTTAATGCCTAGACTTTTCAGAGTTCAAATATCTTTTATTCTATTTCTCTTCATGCATACCAAAATACAAGCCTTTTCATTCTCGTTTGCAGCGTGTTTGCTTGCATTCTTCCAGCCCAAGAGCACATCTCACCGTGAAAGAAGCTAAGGCGTACGCCCTCCTCCTTACATGGTTGACTGGAGCTCTCAGGCCATATCTCATCCCCATCCCACACGTACAGGCAGATTTCATTTCCAGGTACATTTCTCTCTGCAATATTTTTCTTTTTTTTCCTTTTTTCCTGTGTTTTGGATTTGGATTGGCCGCACACCGTAAACATGGTCTGCATAATTAGTATGCAAGTAAGTTCAATTTTAATAATTGTTCTCAGCCTGATTTCCTTTTTATTGTCATCTGCAATTAGGTTTGAGTTTCCGATAAACTAGGGTTTTGGAGTGAGCCCAGGAACAATCCAAACACTTGAAAACAGTTTTGAAGATTTTAGCTATAGTAAAGTTCTTGTTTGCTTGCCCTATAATAATTCTACATTTGTTTGATTCAGTCAAAAGACGTGGACGAGGTCATCATGATAGCCTAAAATCCGCTGCAGGCCACCATAATGATGCTATTGTGGAATGTGCATGGTGTGATTTGAATCCGTGCCTTGTGTGTAATAGTGCCGGCCTCTTCCGATGTTCTGTTTCCCATGGCCCGTCTTAGTACCCAGCATAGCCATATTTATGACGCGCACATGTGATATCTTCTCCAGAACTTATGCCTGCATTGGTGTTCTCGCGCTTGTGTGGATTGTAATGGATGACTTTCTTCCTTCAATGTTTTAAACGGATCCTATAACGTGTGGTGTTGTGTATGGCTTGACTACATCTTGGCCAATATTGGTTCTGATTCCTTTGAGAGTTTTGAGTTGATGTCTCAATTGCAAAGCTGATACGGTATCGTGAATTGTTTCCAAATCTTAACTGATCACAGAGTTGCGACTCCAAATAACTCCATGATTTAATCACATGGTTGGCCGTTCTCGGTCAAACGTGCAATGGTGGATGGGGACACTGCCCGGAATCGTAATTTGTAATTTAGTGGGGGCAGAATATCATGTGGATTGTTTCCAAAGTTTAACTGATCACAAATTTGTGACTTCAATAGCTCCAGCATTTACTCATATTGTTGGCTGTTTTTGGGCAAACGTGCTATGGCATATGCGGGCACTGCCCAGAATCATAGTTTGTAATTTAGTGAGGGCAGATTGTGTTATGGGTTAAGTTGGGTATATTCTACTGAAATCCATCACATGAGTGCAAGAGTCAAAACCAGTTTTGAGACCAACTTTATGATCATTAGAACAACTTCCCTGCACTGTAGAAGTTATGTGAAACTATCAAGGTTCATATGTCTTGTGATTGTAAACCAGGTTCAAGACCATTGTTTTGCCTTCCCTATAGAAAAACAAAGTGATCTTTTTTCCAGTTAAAAATAAAATTCTTTAAGCAAAAGCTAAGATGCAGATAGAGTGCAATCATTCACAGTGCATTATATGCCTTTTTAATGTTGAATCTCAGTGAGATATATGTATTCATCAAATTGGGTATGGGGCTTATGTACATGCCATTTTTTTCAATTTGACATGTCCTTTCTCTGGTTTGCAGGTGTTGATATCCTTTGGACAAAGTTTCTTATGATAGCTGTCCAGACCAATTCTGTCATTCAGGATAGGCTTCACTGAAAAAGGTGGGATTGTTTGAGAAGATTTAAACCCCAAGCCCTGGAATGATCAACAAAAGATATAATAGTAAGCATTATGATTGGCCAAGGTGGAAATGAAAAGAACTTGTTTTTTTTAATCATGTAGTATAGTTGAAGCTCTTTCCAGAGCTGTTTACATCTTTACACCTATTCAATTCTGCAAAAGACATGTATTATGAAAAAAAGGTCCCACGTAAATTTATTCGTAAGCAGTAAAGTGGCTGATATATTATGTGCAAGAGAACCTTGTAGTCTTTTCATTGAATTCTTCATTGGGATTTTGGGGATTTCAGTTACTCTTTCAACTTGTTGTCTGTTTGGACCGGCTTGAGAGTGGAATATATTGTGTTGGGCTTAGCAAATTCATTCTGCAAGAGAACAAAAGCCCCAGGTGCCTTTTCTTATTAATTCTAAACTGGTCTTCAGAATGGTAACTGTATGTGCTAGAGCATGAGGTTAGATGAAAGATATGACTCCATCTTGGATACAGAATGCAAATGGACCATCAAGTACTTCAGCGTCAGCTCCAGCTTCAACTTCAACTTCTGAAAGTCCATATTCTCAATATCTGCCCAATACATGCGCTAGACACACGTAAGTTTAGTAATACATTCTATTTCTTGTAAATTGTAAGAGTTGAATGGAAGGATATGTTAATTTTATCTATTTATTTATTGTTTGTGGAGGATTATTGTGTTATATGTTTATTGATAGCAAAAGAATGCTTGACAGTTAGATTGCAAATTCAATAGATGAAATGACTGCAATCAAAGTGGGGAGCCAAACTGCTGAGGTCTACAATTTATTTTGGATTTTCTGTGTGCAATGGACCATCATTGCTGGATCATATTCATGCTTTTGTTCACTTTAAAGTGTGATGGTATTCATGTCCACTGTTTGTTTCTCTGATAAGAAAAGATGACGTTTATACTCCTTATTCTACAATAAGCATGCCACTGATGGCAATTAGTTACTTGCCTTTGCTCTGTTGTTTGTTTCTGCGACTACCTATCGGTCAATTATCTGGACATGACAAAGGTCAGCCATCTTGAATTTGAAATAAAACAGCAGATCCTAAGTTTTTGTCATTTGTAGCAAATTATATTACTTATTTTTTTCTTCCTGGGTAGTGGGAAACGAACCATCAATTTAGGATGTTGTCTGCACCTTATCAATTCGTATGGAGAGCATGTATTTTTGTAGAAAACAAGAATGGCACCATAGAGCTGACTTTTATCTGCTACAACTGGTATTGGAGCCAAACTGACAAACGTTCATTGTTGTTGCTCTTCTGTGTTATTCATGGAGATTTGCTCAGGAGTAATGATTTTTCAGTATTCTACCAGTTGTTAGAACTTAGGATGCTACAGTCACCAAAACGTGTCTGGTTGAATACTGATATTATATCTCTGTTACCTTGAAACAGAGTATTATGTCTAATCCAAGCTATTTAAACCAAGGGTCAGGTTTCACTTGTAAAATGTTCATTTAGTTTCTTTGTACTTGTTAATCATGCATTCTTTATTATTTATTAGACATTTTTCTCTGATTCTACCTATCCATCAACATTGACTTCACATCTGATTATAAAGAACAGGGGAACAGGTCAATTAGAAGGAATGGAATTGGAAACCAATTGTTAGAATGCTAGTTACCAAAACATGTACTGTTAAATCCTTTTATTGTACCCTTGTTGCCTTGAAACAAAGTGTTACATCTAATCCAAGTAGTTTAAACCAAGGGTCAAGTTTCTCTTGTAAACTATTAGTTCAGTTTGTTTGTACTTGTTTATCATGCATTCTTTGTTTACATTTTCTCTGATTCTACCATCTACACAAGTTCATTTGATTATAAGAAATAGTGAACCAGGTCAATGAGAAGGAATAGTATGCTAGTAGAGTGTGGAAATTGTCAGGAAATGTCATTCAATGTGAAAACCCTTCCATCTTTTCATAAAATTATTTTGTTCAAGGGCTCATTCATGGAGCAGATTAAAGTGTTATGAGATATGTTTGATAACAACTGGGTTTTTTAGATATGTGATTGTTTTCATGTGCTTTTAACAGGGGGGAGAATGTCTTGCGATTGCTAGCATGGAGGGAGATCTCACCTCGAGTAAAACGACCTTCCAAACGGCTGTGGGGCGAGGCAGCCAGATGGAGTGTCGATTGCTCTAGAAGAAGATGTGAAGTAACAGATGCTAAGAATGGCCTTATTGCATGGTAATCCTTCCCTATTCTTTGCAAATCTAATATGTTCAGTATGCAATGTCACAGGTGCAGCTGCACTCACTTATCTCTCTTTATCATATAGCATGCGGTGCAAAAAAATGTATTTGCACCTCCAAAGTTCTGGACATGAATGCATATAAATAATTTGGTCCCATCATTTATTGTATGCTGTACTGTTATTGTTGGAAGGATGTTCTGCAGAAAAACACCATATTGAGTAAAAATCATAACCAAAGAAGGCATTAAAATTTCAAACTGTGATCATCTCATTAATTCCAATCTATGTTTCTGTTATTTTAGGGTGGAAGCAGAATCTCTGAGACATTTTTCTGCAAAGTATTGCCCTCTAGTTCCACCTCCTAGGTCAACCATTGCAGCTGCCTTCAGTCCTGATGGCCAAACACTTGCATCTACACAGTAAGGTTTATTTTTGTATGATTTTCAGATAGGTGTTTGTAATATGTACACATATTAAATTACGACTGTATTTGACATGCTTTTTGTCTGACAGTGGTGATCACACAGTGAAAATAATCTATTGTCGGACTGGGGCGTGTTTGAAGGTGTTGAGTGGGCATCGGCGAACTCCATGGGTGGTATGTTATCGTTAACTTTTATTTTGACATGTAGGGTGTTTGGCCTTTGATATTGAATTTAGGATATCAAGTATAATGATGGTTGACATTTTAATTTGACTTGTTGCAATGTTATTTGTTGTTATTTTGGTTATAGTATATAGGAATTATTTCAACTGGGAGAGTTGAAAGTTGTTAAAAAGCCCTTTTGGTAATTGTGAGAAGCCCGATCACCATATGGCAGGGATATTATGCACCAGTAACTTTCTACTGGATACCATGGCCGTGGACCTTAATCTCTGATATAAGAGCAATGGAACTGACATACTTGATAATCAATATTTGATCAGTCAGAGCAGTCATAAAATTTTATCTTTAGTTTTAAAAAAAACCAACATTTAGATAACACTTTTGCCAAGTTTTTTTAGGTTGGGAAACATGTAGAACACAAATTGTCAGTACCTATTCTCTTCAAGCCTGGAAACCATATTTAGTAAGCATTTCACACGTATAGAGTTTTGACCATACATCCATAAATTCTACATTGTTTATAAAGCATATGTATATGCATTTGGTGTACAATTTTTGTGATCATCAGCAAGATGTACACAATGCTCTTGCCACTAGACAAACTAGCTATATCTGTTCTCAACTTTCACAATTTTTTGCAACGATAAGATCTTGACTAGAAAATTGATTACAACATGCAGTTTAACTGCAGGGTGGACATTACAGAATTTTATAAAGTTGGCGAGGTGGGCTGGAAAAATTCAATCTGATTATTCCAGTGGGCATCTCCTAAATACTCTTAGAACTTTGGCAACTTATTCTCTCTTTGTTATATTTTTATCAGAAATGCCTTCTTAATATCTATTTCAAAATATTACTCTTCAATTAAATAACGACAATCCTTGACAAAGATGTAGTTTTTTTTAATATAAATTATATGCATATTTACCCTTTTTATTCATCTTAATCAATATAAATTCTTATTATATTATTTTGGGGAGTTTTTCGTTTTTGTCCCCATATATTGGAGCTGTTCCCATTGTTAGATTTTGTTTTGAATCTTGAACATTGTCTGTTCGTTACCCGATGGTGGCCCAAGTGACAGTCTACAGTATGTTCCCTTCCTTCATCTTGAGCCACAATTAAAAATTTAGATTTTTGTTATTTCAAATGGTTTCTTAGATACGATTTAGTTAGTTGTATATAGGAAGCTTCCTCCTTTTGGGATCCTTGCTCAATTCTGTGCTTGTTCACTAGTTTTACTTTTAGTTTGGTCATAATGTTTTGTTTGTGCTCATTGCATTTCATTCGCTTCTTATTTTGTTATTTTAAATGGTGTCTTAGATATCATTTTGCTAGTTGTATATGGGAAGCTTCCTCTTTTTGGGATTCTTGTTCAATTCTGTACTATGTTACCGGATCTGCCATGCCAAAGTGCTGGATCCACGGATCCCCGGATCAGAGACGGATCCGGATCCGAGGAGATACGCCCCCAGCATTGGTCGGTGGGTTAAGTTGTCAGCGCAAAATTTAGAAGCAGATGTCAGCGCAAACATCAAAATAAAAAAAGTCTGCGTTAATGGATAACCGATAATATGTGCTAATAAGTGAATTATTCAACTGGCGTCAACTACACGGTATAATTAAACGTCAACTAAAATGAAAAAAAATCAGAAGAGGGAATAATAAACCACTATCCCATTAAGAAATCGATTATGGTCAAGAAATGATTTAAATGAATTATTAGCGGATGTAAGCGAAATTAGAAAATTGAACCCTCAACCAAATTGAAAATAAATAAAAAAAATCAAAGGTGTGAATAAGCTAATTAGCTTTGTCGCATATATGGTAAGCCACCAAACATTTAGATATTTTAATTAAATATTAATTTTTTTTGAAGTATTAAAAGGTAAGTTTTATATATATATTTTTTTTGACAGAAACGGTTATGTGGTATTAATATTCATCTTGGCCTGAATGCCAGAAATCTGATTACATTGAGGATGTCTAAATCCTGATGCATCTCACTGCTAATATTGAAAATGCAGCCGAAGCTTGCAAATTTCTTCCATGACAGACTATCTAAAAATTCTATTTCAGAGATTTTCCCTAACTTAAAGATACAAACAAATTTATTTAAGAGCCAACAGTAAAACATGACAACGGACAACTTATGGGATAGGTTCCCAAGATTCTTCTTCGTCTTTCAACTTGACCCCGGCAGAGAGGAGGGTAGCTTTATTGGCTTCAATGTCCGCCTGTTTATTATGAGTTCTCAGCACATGGTAGTAATTCAACTTCTGAAAAGCGTTTTCCATACCCTTAATTCTGGATATCAGCCTTGCTAGATTGAGATCCGAGGCTGGGGAGTTGGAAACCATTGCGTTTATAATGATCTGGGAATCCCCTATGACATTAGCTTCACTTATATTTAAATCTTTGAGGATCTTGAGGCCTTGGTAGAGGGCCAAAGCTTCAGCTTGAATGCTGGATGAGAATCCAAGCCCCCAAGCAAAGGTATGAATTTTTCCCCAATTGGACTTACAACAACACCTCCAGCACCAGCTTTGCCCGGATTGCCCTTTGCTGCCCCATCAAAAAAGAGAGAGTGCCTTGAATGTGAATTGAGCCAGTCTTGAAGGTCAGTTTCGGACTTCCTTATTTGCCAGTCTTTGAGAGGAGGGACATTTCTAACTGCTGATTGAAATTGCAAGTCAAGGGAAGATCCCCAAGCAATGTCCTGTTGGTTGAGATTGGAATCATCTTTTATATCAGTCAAGCACTCCTTTAGATGACATTTAATCTTGATTTCTAAGACCTTGTGATTCTGTTTAATATTTCTGAAGATTCGTCTGTTTCGTTCTAGCCAGATCTGCCAACAAATAACCTTTGGAAGGACAGCCCATGCAGATTTAATAAGCTGATTTTTAGAAGGGGGGCCAGGATATCTGATTGCCCAATTGGAAAAAAGATCAGCAGTGGAACGAGGTAGCAAAAAGTTGGGATCCAAGATGTGGATGAAGGAGGACCAGATCTACTTAGAGAACTTGCATTCGAGGACTAGATGGGCAGCAGTCTCTGCATTTTCATTGCACAACGAGCAGATGGAGGGACCATAGAGCCCTTTTCTCTACAAGATGTCATACGTAAGGATCTTGCCGTGGCAGAGGAGCCAAGCAAAGAAGTCGACTTTGGGCCAAGAAGGGAAACGCCAGACCCCCTGCCAAGGTGCAGGGTCAGGGGGGACGTAAGGCCTCTCTTTCAGCGTGTCGTATCCCATGGAGACAGTGTAACCTTTGGCATTCGGCCCCCAGCCTTTCACATCTTTTTTCCTCATGCGCGTGGGTGCCAAGCCATGGAGGAGGTCCAGCAGCGTGGACCATTCGAGTGTCAGGTGAGCCGGCACCTCAATTCGTTTCCACCCTGCCCAGGCAGAGTCTTTCCAAAGAGAAATATCCCTCAACGAACACAGCCCCTCTCTATCCATCCAGCAACGCAGCGCTCTAATGGAGGCTCTGTCTTCAATTGGGTCCTTATTCATAATTTTATCAGCCCAGATATTGATCTTTTTGCCATTTCCTGGAATCCAATAGGAGTGCGCATTGATTAAGGGAGCAGCTTTAACATACAGTTTGAGAAAATACGAATAAGGCAAATGGATTACATTGTCTAAACAGGAGGAACGAGGACCTCTGAAATACTTTTTCCAGAGAGCCAATTGGGCCCAGCCAGGCTTGGGCGCAATGATCCTCCAAATAATCTTGGCTGCCATAGCCACGTTTTGCTGACAAAGATTTTTGAAATTCAAACCACCCTCCCTCAGAGGCTTGGAGATGGTTTCCCAGCTGATAAGGGGAATCTTGTTTTCATTCTATTTACCTCCCTTCCAAAAAAACCTCCGCATGAATTCTTCCATTTTTTTTAATATACCTGCCGGAGCGAGAAGCACAGCGAATTGAAATAGGGGAAGACTGGAGAGCACATATTTAATAAGGACAGATTTTCCAGCAGTGTTGAGCCAGGAGAAGCCCCAGGCTTGGATCCTAGACTTGAATTTTTCCAGCTGAGGGAGCCAGTCTTTGCTTGAAGATTTCTTATGAAAAACAGGAAGGCCTAAATATTTAAAGGAGATCCAATTGGAGGAGGCAGCAAAACCCAAACATCTAGAAATAGCGGAGAGCAATCTGGGCGAGGTGTTCCAGCTGTAGATATGACATTTGTTCTTATTTACAACGCTGCCAGAGACTTCACTGAAATCATCCAAAAATGCTTTAAATTTAGAGGCGGAGGAGAGAGAGGCAGCTCCCAAAAACAGAGTGTCGTCCGCAAATAGGGCGTGGTTTATATTTTTTACCCCTCTAGCAATACACAGTCCGTTGATATCTTGATCTTGCATCTTTTTGTCTAACAGGTAGCTGAGGACAGAGGCTTGGATGACAAAAAGCAGAGGGGAAAGAGGACACCCCTGCCTTAGCCCTCGTGAAGCTTTGAAGAAATCAGTGGCTCTTCCATTTACAAGAGGTGCGATCCATGGCTCCGAAATGCAAGCCCGGATCCATTTGATGAAATTTGCTCCAAAACCAAATTTGCTCATTACTTTTAAAAGAAAGCTATGATTTACACGATCAAAAGCATTTGCTAAATCAAGTTTAATCACCATACCTTGTTCTTTTCGAAGAAGACTTGAGTGGATTGCTTCTTGAACAAGGGCGAAATTGTCCACGATTTGCCTTCCTTGAATGAAGCCTCCTTGATTCTCCGGAATTATTTTGGGAAGAATGAGCTTCAGTCTATTTGCAATAACTTTAGTGATAATCTTGTACCCAGTATTGCATAAGGAAATCGGGCGGAATTTGCTGAAATTGTTGGCACCTTTTTCCTTTGGTATTAGGGCTAGAAAAGCGGAGTTTGTGCTACCTCCTATTTTCTGAGCATTTTGAGACTTCTAAACCATTTTGAGCAGATCCTTTTCAACAATCGGCCAACAGACTTGAAGGAACCTAGCAGAGAAGCCATCCGGCCCGGGGGCCTTATCCGGATCCATATCAAAGAGGGCCTTTTTAACTTCGTCTTTGGTGACTTTGGCCTCAAGGACTCATTCATACGAGGAGAAATTGCAGAAGGAATGATGTCAAGCAGATCTGAGTATTGGTCCGAGTCCTTATCCTCACTATACAAGTTTTGAAAGTGAGAGAAGGCTGATTTTTTAATGTCTTCGAAATCCTTGAAGATGACGTTATCATCCTTAATCTCAGAAATAGTGTTGAAGCTTTTCCTGACTTGGGTTTGTTTGTGGAAAAAGGCAGAGTTCCTGTCCCCTGCTTTGAGCCAGAGATTTCGAGATTTTAATCTCCAGTATTCTTCTTCAGCTAGACATGCCTTATGATAGCGTTGTTGCAAATGAGCCTCTTGGTCTAAAATCTCCTCTGTGACAATAGCGTGCTCCATATGAGATTGATGAGAGGCGAGAGAGACTTTGATGGCTTTTCTTTCTGTAGCCGGGTTGGATAGGGTTTTTTCCCATCGTTTTAGATCACCCTTTACCCTTCTGAGTTTTTCCTCCCAGATATAGAAGGGAGAACCATTGACAGGCTGACTCCAACAATCTTTGACTATTTGCATGAAGTTAGATTCCTTGACCCAGAGAGGACTAAAACGGAATGGAATAGGACCCAGGTCTAGATGGGCCAGGAGTTCGAGCCTTATAGGCTTATGGTCCGAGACGCTGTTAGCAAGGATATGCATTTTGGGTTCTAAACCTAGTAACAGAAAAGAGCTTTGAATGAAAAATCTATCTAATCTGGCAGCGATATGACCAGGGCCCACTCTTTTGTTAGACCAAGAGAACTTACCGGAAGAGGGTTTGATATCTAGCAAGTCCCAGTCCTGCAGAAGATCTTCTGCCCATTCCCTTGCCGGATCACGAACAACGCTGCCACCTCTTTTTTCAGACGAGTGGAGCGTGAGATTAAGGTCTCCAGCAATAATTATATTTTCCAGATTTGTCAGGTTTGCTTGTTGCCTTATAGTATCCCAACATTCCTTTTTTTCCCCAACATTGACTGGAGAATATACATTGAAGAGGCAAAGGATTTCCTTGGTATCCAGATTTTGCATTTTCAGCAGCAACCAGTGAGTATTTCTAGCCTCAAAGGTGACTACAAATTTGTTAGGGTTCCATAGAGTGCCAATCCCTCCTGAAGCGCCTCGGGCAGAGATTGCTCTTGCTTCACTTTTGAACCAAAATTTCTTGCATGCTTGCAGGAAGACTGCGTCTTCCAACTTAGTCTCCTGGATGAGAAGTATGTCTGGAGTTTCTGTTCTTATTAAGCTTCTCATGGCTTCTTCCTTGACTTTACTCCCCATACCTCTACAATTCCGGGAGATGACCTTCATTATTTATGTTTCTGGTGGGCCCCCTTGGAGCCATGGGTCTGATTTTTCAACATCCTTGACTTTGAGGCAAGCAACTTTTCCAGAGTTGGTTGGCTGCCCTGTAATTTGTCCTTGTACGTTTCCTGCTCTCTTTTCTCCCGATCTGTTTTGCGACCTCTTGTGGATCTCCTAACAGAGGCCTGAGAGTCGCCTATTTCTTCTTCCTCCTCCGAATCTTCCGACTCCTGGACCTCTTCCTCGTCTTCAACAGGTATTCCTTTTGAGCTTTCTGCAGCACTTGCGTCTTTGGAAGACATAGAGGGAGTCCCTTTGACCGGGGATGCTGTCTTTTGAACATCCACCTCCTGGGTGTCCTCTTGGTGCAAGCTTAGGAGTTCGAACTTGTTTTCAGAAGCGGACTTAGACGGGATCTGCTGAGAAGAGGCCTGTTGGGGACCTTTGCCACTAGGGCCTCCCGGCTTTTGAGCCTTATGGGAGGTTTTGGAGCGCTTGACTTGATTCCATCCGTCCTCCTTCCCTTGCACAACCTCATTGTTGGATGGGCAGCCTCTGGCGAAGTGGCCATAGACATGGCATTTCCGGCATTTGAAGGGCAGCTGCTCATAGTCCAGTTTCTGCACATGCGTCCAGCTTCCGACTTTGATTTTGATGGCCTCTGGTAGCCCAACCTCCAAATCTACTTCCACGCAGATCCTGGCGCAGTCATACTGGTCCTTGTTGTTTGCTCGATCGATGAACTTCCCAAGGGCATTTCCAATATGCATCAGAGAATCCCAATTCCAGCAGTGAACTGGCAGATTTGGGAGTCTAACCCACACCGAGACTGCTTTGGGCACATCCACAGCAGGGTTGAAGTCTGGAGTCCACTTATTTAGATACAAACCCTGGGGGCCCATGAAGTAGGGGCCGTTTTGGAAGATCAGATCTTTGTCATCTTTTGAAGTGAACTCGAAGAGAAAGTAACCTCTCCCCAAAAAATAAGAAGTAACGCTTTCTTTGATCAGAGGCGCCCAGTTTCTGTTGACCCAGCTCTCAGTGGTTTTGGGGGATGGCCAAAGCCCTGTAAACTGGCCTATGAGGGCTCGTTCAGCCAGTGATAAAGCAACCTGAATTGGAGTCTCTGCTGGAAGAGAGATCTCAGGTATTACATCAATTTTCTTAACAAATTTCGCAGCTTCAACATTCTTCTTCTTAGGAAGCCCTGCCAATAAGTGATCGAAAGCCTCAGCAGAAGAGGGCGGGGGAGGGGGACGAGGCCCTTGGGGAGAGCCCAGCCCCTCCATGGGCGCAAGCCCTAGCAAGAACGTGGCCCGGATCAATATGCGCAGGCAGCAACGCGTTCGTCAGCGCACAGCTTTTTGTCTTGCCTAAATTTAGTAAATTTAATCACAATAAAAGGTAAGTTTTATATATTAAGTTTCATAACCATGTAATATAAATATAATAATTATGAATTAAAGTATTTATAAATATAACAACTATGAATTAAAGTATTTATAAAAATGCATTAATTTTAATATTATTAAATTAATAATTAAAAAAAAATATTATATAGAAGTTATATATTTAAAATTTAAGTATTTTTATATTAATTTAATTTATTTATAAAAAAATACATTAATTTTGAATCTTGATATTATTCACGTAATAATTATTTTTATAAGTACTAAAAATTATATATTTTAAAAATAATATATGTTTTTATTTTTATTTTTATATAAATTTAAATTTAATATTTATAAAATATTTTATATTTGTTTATACTTGCCGTTTCCTTTTCGTATCCGGATCCTGGCTTTTCAAAAAACTGGCGTATCCGTATTCGAATCCGGATCCATATCTGTATCCGGATCCGAATCCTGGTAACTTAGATTCTGTGCTTGTTCTCTATTTTTACTTTTCGTTTGGTCATAATGTTTTGTTTGCGTTCATTGCATAAATGAAATGTAATATTTTGTGATCTACATTTGGATATTGATTATTTTTTAGTTGCTTGTCATTCTTTCATTTCATCAATTTGTAATAACATTAACAAGAGGTGCACCCACATAAATCAAGTTTCATGTGTCTATGAATTGAAGTCTGGCTGCAATGGGGTATGGGCAGCACCAAAGGTTATCATGAATTTTTTTTATACTGATAGTTCTCACTCGGGACAATCTGCAGGTTCGATTTCATCCAAGCCATCCAGAAATACTTGCGAGTGGGAGCCTAGATCATGAAGTCCGCCTCTGGAATGCGAATACTGCTGACTGCATTGGGTCTCGTGACTTCTGTAATTCAATATCCTGTTACCATCTCTAATATAATAAGCTTTGGCAAAGTTAAGCTATTTACAAAGAGTGGCAGATTCTTCTTTGGCACTCTTTTCAGGTATGGTTACTACAAGGTAGAATGCTACATTCCAAACATAATGCTGTTTCTTTTGTTTTTTTTGCACAGACCGCCCAATTGCTTCTATTGCATTCCATGCGCAAGGAGACTTATTAGCTGTAGCTTCTGGCCACAAGGTAAGTGAAAGCATATTTCTTTTGTGGCTATATAGATGATAATTCTTTCCTCTGCTTTAGGTAGCCAGTAGACTTCAGTTTTGATCTTGGATATGTGTCAAGTTTGATAAATATCCATGTTTTTTGCAACTTTGTAAGCTCTATATATGGCAATACAATAAAAAAGATGCACCATCACCAGTAATTGTCCTCCGAACACGTCGATCACTACGAGCTGTGCACTTTCATCCTCATGCTGCTCCACTTCTTTTGACTGCTGAGGTTTGATACTTTGTGCTCCCTTCTCTTTGTTTCACCTTTATGCAGGCACAATCTTCTACTATAGATTCTTCCATCGGCAGTCTCATATTTTTCAATTTTTGTAATGTTTGTTTGCAGGTTAATGATCTTGACTCGCCTGATTCTCCAATGACATTAGCCACATCTCCTGGTTACCTGCAGTATCCTTCTCCAGCTGTTTTTTTCACCCCTGTTCGTCCTCATACAGGTTCTGGAAATTCGGTCTCTGGTGTAAATTCAGCACCTTTGATGCCATTCCCTTGTTTATTCTGGCCCACCACTTTTGTGAGTGAGAATAATGTTCAATCTTCGCAGGCAGATGGTATGGTGGTTGAAACTGCCAGTACTAGACAACTTCCGGATGAAGTTAGACCACTGTCAGAAAATACAAATGACCAGGACTTTCAAACGCAGAACACTGCTTGGGCAGCCCCTATGGATGTTTCTCCTCGAATGTCTCATGGAGGGATCGCGTCTGAACTTATAAATGATAGCAGACACGAAAATACATTTAATGACAGGCAGTCTGATGAAACAGCAAATAATGTCTATGGGATTGGTCTTGACACATTGAGACCCACAAAAAGGGATGCTTTCATGAGAGACAGGCAAAGGAATTTTCCTGTACAAGAATCTGAGGATGTGGTATTTTCTAATGGAAGTGTGGCATCAGGCAGAAATCAACCAGGGACTACATCCTATCTAGGAGAAGGCTCTTCAAGACAGCCTCCTTTGCAAGCAAGACAAGTAACAGGAACAAGCCGTGGCATCTCCCCTTTAAATACATCTACCAACGTAAACCTGCAACTACTTTTAGGAAGTGGGTCATCATCACAGCTGCATCGGTATTTTCCTGTTGGTGATCAGACAGGCTGGGAATTACCTTTCTTGCAAGGGTGGTTAATGGGTCAGACTCACGCTGGATTGAGTCCAAATTTACCTATAGTGGAAGGCTCACAGGGGGATGTGTTTGAAATGCCACACATGCCATCTGATATCTGGGCATCTGAATCACATTCACAACAACAAAGCCATGGTGTCTCATTACTATCATCTACAACAGCTGGGATTGCTTCTGCTAGAGTTGCTGGGAGGTCTGGTGGGCGCCATCGTTCGCGTTCTCGACTCAATGCACAAACAGGGACTGGCATATCTGGGATGTTTGCTGGTGATGGAGTAACTGGAATGTCTGTTGGTGAAGATACTGGCATGAATATTGCAAATGAAGAAAGAGACCAGCAACCTAATCTTGGTGCAGTTGAAGCAGAAGCAGCAGCTGCACATGCATCCATGGCAGCAGCTGCCGCAGCGGCAGCCGCTGAACTACCTTGCACTGTTAAGCTAAGAATATGGCCACATAACATAAAAGAGCCTAGTGCATTGCTTGATCCAGAGAAGTGTCGTTTGACAATACCACATGCAGTGTTATGCAGGTAGATTGTCAGTCAACATTTACATGCTTTATTGTTGACATTTATGGTTATAAACAACCTTACATTATTCTCTAAGATTGTGGGGACAAAGTGTCTTACAATCATTAGTGACTTATGAGAATAAATTGTAATGAATGCCATTATGACTAGATATCAGTCTTATGACTGTTTTTGAAATTTTCAGTTATAATATTCTTTACTTGAACTCTGTTTTATTAGTTCTGAACTATGCCTTAGAGATTGTTGCCTGCATTTCATTGGCTCACTGCTCTTGTAATATTAACAGGCTTGTCAAAAAGTTTATGAACTTTTTTCTCAATGTACAATATTTTAGCTTTGAGATTCTATGGAACAACCTCATTGAATTAAAGTGTTTTATAACCTTAAACAAGAGCTACTTGAGGATTTCTGACTCACCTTCTCTGGTACTGACAGTGAAATGGGTGCACATTTTTCACCTTGTGGACGTTTCTTGGCTGCATGTGTGGCATGTGTGCTTCCCCAGCAGGAACTAGAAGCAGGCATGCAGTCCCAGACAAATCAAGGTGCTACAGGGATAGCAACATCTCCAACAAGACATCCAATATCTGCGCAGCAAGTTGTCTATGAGCTTCGTATCTACTCACTTGAGGAGGCAACGTAATAACTGCAATTAGCATTGCTGTTCTTTTTATTTACAGTCTTTCCTTTTATATGTATATATCAGTGGCTCATATTAGTCATTGTGTTGGTCACTTATTCGTGGGGAACCAGTGTTGCTTCAGTTTGAATAAATGTCCAGCATATTTCAAATTGGTTTCTTCCTTACAGCATGCCTTAATACCAATTGAATACTCATGTTTTGGTACAGCTTTGGGGAAGTACTCGCATCAAGAGCCATTAGAGCTGCTCATTGTCTCACCTCAATTCAGGTGTGCCTCGCTGCCTTACATGTTAGATTAGAATGTGTCTATTTGACATTACCATTAACATTCAGTTTTTATTCTCTTTGCATGTTATATTCAAATCTTTATCATGACCATTCACTGGGAAGACTGACCTGTCTTTCTGCAGAAATTTGTTGAAATTCTAGTTATTAAGTAAATTTTTTAGAAAAGAGGAAGGATAGTTCATGCAAATTACATTTTAAAAAAGAAAAGTTCAATACAAGTAAATAGATTTTTATGACTGTTGTATTTCTGCAAAATTGTATCTATATAATTGGTGTAATAGGGCTTTGTTGTTAGATAATGCTGTGCATGACTAAAGCCAGGGATTTGTCTTGAAAAATAATTGGAAAAAATCATGTCTTTGGTTAACTTTGAAGTGATGGTATGTTAGCCCTTGTCTAAACCATAGCTAATGCTTTTAAGGGCATTTGCAAATCAACTGTTATTTTTCTCTTTTAATGATGGTTGAGATTTTGAGTCTATTTAAAGAGGGCTATTTCATTATTAAGATTGAGCTGTCCTGAATCATTATTGTGGTTGGTTGTGTAAATTATTATTAAACTGTTGATAATTTTGCTATATTTGGTTAGCTACCAGAGTCTGGATTGCACAATATTAATATTTAGAGTGGTTACAAATGTAGCATGGCAACCTATCCCTTCCACTGGGGAGTCCACACCTAGGGTTCCTCTGTTCCAAGGTGGTTGGGAAGGGTACAGAATGTCCTGTTTGGTCAGGGGTAGCAGCGTTGGGAATGCTAGTTTTTGTAGCATCGGATGTGTTCTAGCCTTGAAATTTTGTGGAGAGGCTAGAATACATGAGATCTCCAAAATCCAGAAATCGTTTCTGGAAATTCTACCTAGAGACAACCTAATTAAATTATTAGTCAGTTTTTAATTATTTCTAAGTCTAAACTTAGGGAATATGATTAATTAATCAAAATTAATAAAGTCATGGTGTGAATGTTCTAGAAAGTCACTTGGATCAATTTCTAGTTAATCTTAGCCATTGATTAAGATCTAATCTTGGCCGTTGAAGTCTCAACAAAGGGTTATAAGAAGAAGTCGATGGGGCTTGGATAAATCACTTGAGAACTTGAGTAGTTCGATTTTACTTGGAAATCGATTTTTAGAGTAGTAACGTTTTGTTGCCGGAAGTGATTCAGTAAAATCGAAGAGAGGGTGTTAATTTTGGACAACTAGGTCCAAACTCGATGTTGTGATTCTCAGATGAAGATACCAATATTTTTATTGAGTTCCTCTTTCGGAGAGGTGCAAGATTGATCTAAAGATCATCTTGATCCGATGAGCAAAACATTTATTTTGAATTTATTTTTAATATATTCAAAATATGTGCAGGTCGGCTTTAAGGTTTTGTACCCCAGCAGATGTGTCACACACCCTCAATGATGGATATAAATAAGGTCAACGTTGGAGGACATTTCACTCATCTCATCCTCAAAAGCTATAAGGAACATCACACATGAGGATCGTGGAGTGGTAAGAAACCATGGGAAACTCGTCTCAGAGTTTTTGGCTAAGTTGCATGAAATGTGGAAATCTTTGGAAGTTTCCGAAATGGGCTGGAAATGTGACCCCCCAAAAATGGAAACTTTGGGCGAAATGTCCTATATATGTGTATGTATGTATGTATCAATGTTACGAACATCGGCATCGGGATATAATCGGCAAGGGTCCGGAAAACCAAAAAATAGTAAAAATCGGGAAAATATCGGTAAAAATCGGCAAACATCGACAAAATTAAGATACCATAAAAATATCTTTGAGCATCGGCAAACATCAGCGATGCCAAAAATTCATGATTTCAAGATAAAATCGGGATGTTATCGAGATGTTCACAACACTGGTATGCATGTATATATGTATATAATGTTTTTTAACAAATAAGCTAGTAACACATTATCTTGAAAGAAAAAAAAAGATTGAGACGCATAACATTTTTGAAGGAAAACCAATTCTATATTCTCTCATAGATGATTACATGATGCAAATTCCAAAATTAGCCTTTATAGATGGGGCTGTACATCTAAGATTCCCAAATCAACTTTTATACATGAGGAATCTAACTCTTACTATATTAACAAAAGAATCAGTTCCTTAAATGTTAATTTAGCCTTATAAGGAAGTTTTAAATGATTTGTACGTGGTTGGTAAGTCTCTTAATGCTAGCTTTACAAACACGTAATATTTCAGCCCCTTCTGCAAATACAAAGTCACGACTCATCACTGATAGATCTGTCTTTTTAAATTAATCTTTCTAACTTACTACCTTCTCATCTTTGCATCATAAAGCATATTTTTAAATACATAATTTTGGTCTCATCTGTTGTTTCAAAATTATTTTAATTTTTTTTCTAACCCACTTTAGCATCTTTCAGATTCCTTAGATGCTTAATCATTGGTTCTGTTATGGACAAGGTAATGAACCTATTTTTGTTATTGTATAGGAACCTATTTGTTATTGTATATGGACCTATTTAAAGTTCGGTCTTTGTGCCATTCATAATTTCCAACAGATTCTTATATTACAGAACTTTTTCCCTTAAAACTGTATATGATGCTTGGTTTATCCATTTTAATTTTACTAATATGATTCAAACAATGCTTATTGGCCTCTTGACTTTTTAAATTTTTTGAATGTGTAAATTGAGTGTTACAGATTACCTGTGTCTCCTTGAAACCACAAATGTGTAAAACAAGTGCTATAGATTACCTGTGTTTCACTGAAACCACAAATGGTTCTGATCTCTGTTTCTGTTGATTCTGACCCCTGTTCCACATCAATCCTGATGCATGATCACCATGTCAACTGACTTTCATACTTCCAAATACTAGAAAAAGCTGTAAGCATGTATTCTTGAGTCCTAAAAAATATAACTAATACTGCCCACTCTTTAAAAACACAGGCTTTCACCCAAACCTAAATCTTGAGTTTTTCTGAAGCAAAATAATGAAACTTTTTATCGCAAAAAATTAAAAATTATACATCCTTCAAGCATGGAAAAGCTTAGCACACTCCCCTGAAATTCATTGTTATTGTAGTTTTCTAATTTGCATCTGTCTGTTATTGGTATATTTTTGTGTGTCAGGGTACTCTATTTGCAGCCAGATTCACTCTTATTTGGGCACAAATTATTTTGTAATATGTCATGCATATTCTCCTTGTGACACTCTGTTTATGTGAATTTGTTCACCTGCTCATGCCTAGGTGAATTTCTCTTCTACAATTCTGCTTATGTGTCTCTTCTTCTGTTCATTAATGTTTGGCGTTTTTCTTGGGTTTGCTCATTGGCAACATGCTTGTCTCTTTCTTCTTTTATGATGTCTAACTCTCTTCTAATATTCGGGTGTGTTTTTGTGGCATTTAAATCCCTGCAATATTTGATCTATATGTTATTCTTTGCTTCTTAGACTTTTGCTTGACAACACTTTTCTTTATCCCATTGCTTGCCGATAATCCCCCAAAAATTATATGATCCCCTGTTGTTTATTTCTTTTATTTATTATTTTTTTGAACTTTTTAGTTTAGCAAAATAAAAAAGATTTTAAAAGCCTTTATTTTCACCAATTCTCAACTTACAAACTTTTATTCTATACATCTTGCCTGTGCTTTGCTTTGTTTTCCTCAATTTTTGTATTCTTCCCTTATCTCTTGTAAATTCTTTCTCTCGCAGTCTACAACAACATGGTCTCCTTTACAGTGGCGAGATTTGATAATGCTCTGATTCCATGATAAAAATTATAACGACAAGAGAATGATGCAATATGATTTCATTATAACATAAAGATAATATATACACCAGTTGGAAGTTGGAACATAATGCCTTTATTTACTAATTATCTTTTCCCCTTCATTGATTTAACTTAGTCTAAGTTACTTTTACTTTTTACTTAAGCCTACAGCTTAACTTTATTACAATGTTAACAATGGTCTTTATATTCCAACAAGCATTGGTAAACCTAATGGTGAACATGAAAATTTCCTAATCAACATAATGTCATAAACTGCTCATATGACTAGTGTTTCTAGTAGTTCCTCATCTGAGACTCAATTATGCTTTCAGGCAACATTTTCGTATGAAACAACTAATTAGTGCATGTTGTGATATCTCATAAAACAAACGTTATTATTTTCGATAACAAAAATCTTAATAAGAGGGTAAAAAATAGGCTCAAAGGGACTACCTTGTGGGATCGCTTTGGGAATAAACATCCTCACTTTCTTTGATGGTGCCATGCTCCTCAATGCTAGATGCAATATGAGCATTTCCATAATTGTCATACTTAGGCTTTGACCTTGTTAATGGAAAGAGCCAAATTGACAGGACTGTTACCAAATTCAGGGAAATCTAAAGCATGCAGAAGGATGGGGTGGTTAATGACATTAAAGGCTACATGCATCCAATATATATTTTAAGCTATCTTGAATACAATGGGTGCTTAGACAGGCCTGATCATTACAAAAAATAGTGCAATCGCATAATTTATGGAAATTTTCCTTGTACACTATTGCAGGCTATTTTGTTGTCTATTATGTTGCTTAAAATAATTAGGTCGCATTACAGATACAATTGATTGCCAATGGTGTCTTTTTTTAGTGGGTTTGGTAAAGTTTTGAAGGTCTTTGATAACTTCGTGATATACATTTATGGGAAGTATTTATTCTCTTATCATTGTGTTTGTTTTAGGGGTAGGAACAGGGTTGCGGGGAAGCTTCAAACCCCCTTCGCTCCCGTTTCCGAAACTCGCTCCGTGCGGGAGCGTTTCGGAAACGCGCTCCCGAAAACGCTTCCTGACGGGAGCGTTTTCGGGAGCGCGTTTCTGACCCTGTAAAAACGCTCCCTGTTTTTGCGGGAGCGTTTTAGGAAGCGCTCGGGAGCGAACGCTCCCTGAGCGCTTCCGACGTTTAAAAAACGCTTCGGGAGCCTTTTTTAAACGCGGGAAGCGTTCGGGGAGCGTTCGCTCCCCGGCAAAAAAAACGTTTCCCGCCGCGCGGAAATTTTTTTATGAGAAAAATCGATTTTTTTAAAAGGGGGGGGGGTTTCATTTGCATTTCATTGTTTGTTGAGTTGAGAGAGAGCAAGAAGGAGAGCGCAAGGTTGACAGGAGAGCAAGGAGCAAAGCTGACAGGAGAGCAAGGAGCAAGGCTGATAGGAGGATTGCAAGAAAGAGGTAGGCCTTCTAATCCAATTTTGTATTTTCTAGGATGAATTTGTAGATTGTTAAATTGTTTGAAAATGAAAACTTGAATTTTTTTTGAATGTTGCATTTTATTGGATTTAAAACTTTAAAAATGAATTGTTTTTTTCCTATGTTGCATTTCCTATTCCCATTTGGCATTTTTCCATTTGTTTTGCAGGCTAGAAACTTGAAACTTGTTTCCATCATGGCTATATGGCTAGGAATTTTCTTCATGTTGGTTCCTTTCTTTGTGATAATGGTGTTGGAGAGTGCTAGAAGAAAGAGGCAAATCAGAGAAGAGGAGGATGAAGAGGAGGGTTATGGTGGATCTGAAGAAAATCCTGAAGTGGAGGAGGATTATGCTGAGGAGGAAGTGGGGAGTGGAGACCCTGAGAACATAGAATCCCCAACTAAACAAGACCAATATCCTTTGTGGAAATATGTTCAGAAACAAGAAGGAGGGAAAGGTGGTGGAACCACTAAATTTATTTGCCCCCATTGCAATAAACAATACCATGGTTCATACACCCGTCTGAGAAGGCACCTTTGTGGGATAATGCTAGGGGATGGAACTAAAAATCTTGGAATCAAAGTTTGTGCTTTTGTGCCAGCACCACAGAGAGAGATATATAGGAAGGAAGAGGGGGTTGCCCTACAGAGATCATCTAAAAGATCTAGGGGTTTCGTTGATTCAGGCCCAACACATCATGGACAAACAAGTTCAACTTCCACCGATGCCAGTGGTTTTGGAGGCAGTGGCATTGGATTAAGGCGTAGAACCATATCCGATTTCCTAGACGAAAGGTGTAGGAATGATGTGGATTCAAAAGTTTACCGGTTTCTATATGCATGTGGGGTGCCATTCAATGTTCTTCGCTCACCTTATTGGCATGAAATGGTTTCTGCCATTAATGATGCCCCCAAAGGATACAAAAGCCCTGGGTATGACAAGGCCGGAACCGTGGGTCTTGATCATGAAAAAGCTAAAATAAACCATTCTTTGGCTAGAATGACAAGTTCGTGGAATGAGCATGGGCTGTCCATTGTCTCTGATGGATGGACCAATGTAAAAGGAAAACCATTGATAAATGTTTTGGCTGTGTCGGTTAGTGGTGCAGTCTTCCTGGCAGCTTATGATTATTCAGATAAATTCAAAACCGACATTAACATTGCAGAACCATTACTTGATATAATTGAAAAGACTGGGCCATACAATGTGATACAGGTCATCACTGATAACGCTGCTAACTGTAAGGTAGCAGGAGCAATTGTTGAGGATAAATACCCCAACATTTTTTGGTCTGGGTGTTTGGTTCACACAATGAACCTTTTGATGCATGATATCATCAAAAACAAACAACCTCAATTCAAATGGCTTGGTGATTTGTACAAGAGAGGTAAAAAAATGATCAAATTTATTCAAATCATAGCAATACCCATGGGCTTTTCCATACTCACTCCAAATTGGAGTTGTTGAAAATAGGAAAAACTAGATTTGCTAGCTATTACCTCACCTTCAGGCGCCTTTTGAAGGTAAGAGAGTCATTGGCTGCAATGGTATCAAGCCCACACTGGCAACTATTAAAGGACAGGGCGGCAACAATAGTTGACAGGCAAGGTTTCGAACATGTGGAGGAGACCGCCCTTGACCCTCTGTTTTGGGCACGTGTGAGGGAAATTTTGAATTTTACCAAGCCCATTTATAACATGATTCGGTTTGCAGATACTGATAAACCAGTGATTGGAGAGGTTTATGAGCAGATGGATAACATGTTGGGGCAAATAAAAGATATTGTTAAGGATAATGATCCCAACTTGTATGCTATGATTCATGACTGTGTGTGTGCACGGTGGAATAAACTCAATGTTCCACTACATGCTTTGGCATATATCCTTACGCCGAAATATTACTCTCCATCTTGGTTGGGCCAACCTGCACCTGGAGGTGGGGTTAGGGTGAAACCTCACACAGATCCAGAGGTACAAGAAGGGTACATGAAGGCATTGGACAAATTGGTACCTGACAGGGAAGAGTGTGCTAGATTGCGCCTTGAATTAGGCAAATACTTCAGTTGCACTGCTAACTTTGGTTCTTTCCATGCAATGGAAGACAGGGACAGATTTGATGCTCACATGGTGGGAAGCATATGGCGGCATGGGACTTTTGCCAAAGTTGGCTAAAAAAGTTTTCTCACAGGTTGTGAACACTTCTTCTGCAGAGAGGTGTTGGAGCACCTACAACTTTATACACAATGTGAGAAGAAACAGGCTGAATGAAAACCGAGCTGAAAGCTTGGTTTATATGCATTATAACTTGAGGTTGTTGAGCCATTACTGTGATCGGGCAAATGAGGATCAATCATACAGAGTCTGGGACAACAACCCAGAGGATGATAATTTGGAGGACGGCACGTTACATCTGGAAGAATTGGAATCAGAACTTTATAGGGATGATGATGAAGCATCAACAGCACCGCCACACACTCGTCCAGTCCCACCATCTACTGGTAGCAGTGCGGGTGCCAGTGCCAGTGCCAGTGCCACTCCTAGATATCACACTGTTGTTCCTTTGCAGATCCAGCCTCCACCTTCTAGTCGTGGTCATGGTACTCCTGAGAGTACTAGAAGACCAACATTTCCTCGTGGCTCACAAAAATTAGAAATTTCTCGTGGGCGTGGCAAGGGGCCAGCCAGATAAAATATATTTGTTGTTTACTATTTTCTATTTGTTGTTGACAGTTGAACAGTTGAAACTTGACTCTTTCTGATTTCATATATTTAATGACAATTTAAGTTTGAAGTTTGAATTTGAAAGGTGAAACTTTGAAGTTGGCATTTATAAGTTCACTGTTTACAAGTCATTATGAATTATGAATATGATGCTTCATGAAAGTTATATGGTGATCAATGAATCAATGATGATAAATGTTATATAATATCAATGTTGATAAATGTTATATATTGAATTTTGAAATCAATGAATCAATGATGATAAATGTTAGATATTGAAATTTGAAATCAATGATGATAAATGTTATATATCAAATTATCAATGATGATAAATGTTATATATTGAATTTTGAAAGCTTGAAACCTTCAGATTGATGATTTGTCACTCAAGAGTCAATATGTTGTATGCTTCCAACTCGTGGGCGTGGTTGATGAAGATTATAACTTCTAGATGATTGATGTTATATGATTCAATCTATGTTTTTATGTTTTTTATGTCTAATTCATCATTCTACATGTTTTTGTTGACATATATGCATCAAAATATAAAATATATATATATATATATATATATATATATATATATATAAACGCTCCCGAAAACGCTCCGGACCCGGAAATTTTTAAAAATGGCGCTCCGCGCTCCCGCTCCCGCTCCCGCTTCCAAGTAACCTTGGGTAGGAAAGAAAACATTGAAAGTATGAAGGAAAGTTTTAAAATTAGTAGGAAGCTTTTAGAGATCCTATTTCATTTATAATTGCATGGTTTGCTAGGTATTTCCCTCCATATTTAAATATCATGAGACATTCTTTTTGGGTAATTCAAAGGCATCCTTGATCCTAGTGATGTAAATATATGCCCTTAACAAAATATTTGATGTAAGGGCACATATTATACTTTAATATTTTAGACATTAAGGCAAGAGTCCCTTGTGCATTAGCATTAGGGGAATTTTGAGGTCTAAAATGGGCCTCCTAAGAAAAATGTACAACCAAAATAAACTTTATAAGAACCAATAGGATCCAAGATGATGATGTCAACCATGGAGGATGATTCATCATTTTTTAAGTAAAAAGGTAAAAAGATTAAAAAATAATAAAATAATAAAACTATTTTTTCAACTCGTATTTTCAATTTATCTCCCAAAGTTTTTACTCAAATTTCGAGTGGGAGTACTCGTTGGATGCAAAGTTTAGTTCCTCATCCAAAGAGTACCCATGTTGCATACTTTTGATGGACCCTGGTAAATGAAAAATTAGAAATACATGATACGAGTTGAGAAAGTAGTTTTTTATTTTTTTTCCCTCTAAAATTTGATGATGTAATCTAATATTATTTTATTATTTACACTATTATTTTATAATTTCCTTAGGAGGCCCATTTTAGTCCTGAAAGTTCCCCTAATAGTTACTAGAATACTGCACATGTTCCCCTTGTTTGTTTCTCTTAGAAAGCGCACATGCTCTAGAAAGCCTTTAGCCTTATTGTTGTTGGTAACATCAAAGCTTCATTAGAGCTTGAAAGAAAAATCTCCTTCTAGGTCCTGGATGATTCCATTCGAACTCTATGCTTCTCAAGCTTGCTTTCGTTGCTTCAAAGTCTATATTTTGAAAATTCTGTCAACCATTGGTATATCATCAATATATTTTCCCTCATGTGGTGCATGACAAGCGATGAAGTCATCCATGTTTGTCATTCTATCCACCACCACCACCACCTGTAACTTGTTAAATTGCCTTGGGTGGAAATGTCATAAAATATGTTGTCTTAATTTATGACTTACAAGAATAATTAAAGATATTAACATTTTGGTTGGAGTGTTGCTTTTGACCTTATTGTCTTCTCATATCTTACATGTACTTATATTCTTTATGTTGCACATATCTTGCTATAAACGTGGTGCTGTGCAATGTTGTCACTTGTCTCTTGCAATGTTGATGCTAAACATCCATGATAAAAAAATACAAGAATTGTATCTCAACCTAGATATGTTAGATATTCTGTTCTATTTTTAAACAATGATATATTATTTTCTATTTTGTAGTCTTGAAGATAGTCACCTTTTCAAAAATTGTGGCTTTGTTCTTGCATTTTTTAATCTTTTCTTTGGTCTTTAATTAGTTGACGTGGGAGACTTACTTAGACGAGGGAAGTTACATACACCTGAGATGGTAGGGTTAAATTGTTTGCAGTTAAATTCTCTTCATACACCTAAGATGCACATCTTTTGCTTAGAGTTAGTGATTTTCTTTTATGGCGAACTTTTTTTTAGCTTTAGTTCTCATGTTTTCTAGTGTTATCTAGGAGTTGCTACAAGACTCTCACCTTGTATTTCACCTATGATGTATCTTTTAGTCCCATTGACCTACCTTTTGCGATCATTTGTTGGGCATTAAGAAGATTGTCTTGTCTTATCATATTATCTTCCAACTTTACTAGTTATGATTGCTTAAATTCATAAAAGATCATAGATAGTCTACATTGCCTATATGTTAGTTTTGTTAGGAGGGTAAGAGAGCAAAGGCTTAAGGTTAGTTGCGTCCTAGAAGACATTATTCTTAAGATGATGCTTTCATGTTTTAGTCACATGGACATTCAAGGTTCCCATGGTTCATATATTTGTTTGTAGGTTTGGGTGTGGGGATTGTGTTTTCAACATCTAGGCTTGTTGGGGTGTAAAGGTATGCCACAAAGATGAACTGATTTGTTTTTTTACATATTATATCATTTATGTAAAGATTTAAATAAATTGGAGAAAATGTAAAACAACAAAACTTAAAATGAAAAACAACATATGTTTATTGATTTCCGATAAGAATTGTCTAACATTCGTAAGACTTCATGCAAGATTATTGCAATTTTTTTTATGTTAAAGATAATTAATCTTAGCTTTAGTTGGAAAATGCTATGTTGAGGGCATTTTAATTTATTTTCTTATTAAACTTGGGAATGGCTGAGACCTATGTTGCATTTAGTTTTAGGGTTGGGGGGGCGGGGTGGGGGGTGCAGGTTTTAGGGATGATTGAAAGGTACCCAAAAATTACCAAGAAACAGACAAGTGAGGAAGGAATTGTTTTCAATTATTTCTTAAATATTAAATTTTAAAAAATATTGAAAACAAAAATCCTAGAACATGGGACTATGTTACAACTCAACAATTCTTAAATAATAGATATGAAATACCTTGTTTCTATTGATAAATGTGTAACTAAGTTTGGTCTTCATAAGTATGAAATGTACTTTTGAATCTTGTAAATTGTAAAATGAAAGAAAAATTATTATTATTATTTTTGGGAGCATGGGTTTCATGCTCAAAATCTTTTATTTTATAGGTCAAGGGCCCATTGAGTGCTTCTAGGGTTTGTCCTAGGTCAAGAAGTCAAAAGAGTCATTGTCATAAGTTGAAGACCCCATCGGGCACATTGTAACTTGTAAAGGAAATTATTTGTCTTTAAAAGTGTCGGAATACCCTCCAAGACCAAGTTGGCCTGGCAGCTGACAAGTCGGCCTAAAAGGAAGAGCCATGTCCACCTTGAAGAGCCTATAAATATAAGAGAACTCGTCCTCCTTGAGACACATTCACTCACCACTCATTCTAGCGAAGGAAGAGGAAGAAGAGGGCAATGAAGAAGGAAGAAGACGGAGGAGACTTTTGTTTGGGCTATTTTTTCTCTCACACGTGCTAAGGAGGACTAGGGTTTCTGCAGCAGATATAGGGCTTGTATCCACAAGTTCGATTTTGGAGAAATGAAGGCAAGGAGGTCAAGCAAAGGTCACGAAGGGTCATCCTCAAGCTCCAAAATTCAGAGAAAGACAAGCAAAGGTCAAAAGAAGGCAAGAAGGCCTTAAAGGGAGATCGAAGTTCACACGTGTGGCAGCTGCAACTGTAGGGAGGCCGAAATTTCAGATCTACAGTAGGAGGCCGAAAATCTTGCAACAAGAGGTCAAAGAAGTACTACTGGAAGAGATTTGACTGGGTTTGATTGGATCAAGGTTAGCACATCATTCGAAGAGGTTGGTCTTGGTCTTGGAGGGTATTTGTCTCAGTGTTAAGGTCTTAGAATTCGTTAATTGAAGAATCTATAAGGAAGAGAAGATATTTGCGGGTTTTCCTCTCAAGAGGAGAGGCTTTGGCCCTAGCTTGCAACCTATGTTCTATGCCATTTTTCTTCTTGTTTTGGTAGCTATTTGATGATTCACACATTTAATAATAAGGAACAAAGCTAATAAGTAAAAAAACATCAAAAGCAATTATCAAGTAAAGAGAAATAATTCTAATCATTGCCCTATAGATTTCTCAACATGGTATCATTGCTAAGGTTGGCTAAGGGCATTATGAAGATCTCCAATACATTGAAGAAGTTCATCAAGATGTGTTGAGGGTAGCAAGCCATCTTAAGAAAGGCATCAAGGAAGCATGCAATCGTCTATTCACTACAAAGAAGGAAGTAATCAGGGCTAAGGATGAAGGTCTTTTCTTTGCTCTCACTGGCACATTCCAAGACGAGAGTATTTGGGTAATTGATAGTGGTGCATCTAGGCACATGACCGGTCATCACAAACAATTCAAGACATTATCAAAGGGAAAATTTTCTTATTCAGTGGAACTTGGAGATAAGAAGAGCTATCCCATAAGAGGAATTGGATCAACCTCTATAGAGCTGGAGAATGGAAGCAACATTCACCTCAACAACATCCTATTTGTTCCAGGTTTGCATTAAAACTTACTTTCCATTTCAAGTCTATAACATAAAGGTAATAAAGTAGCTTTCATTGATGGAAAAGTTGTAGTATGGAGTAAAAAGAAAACTCAAGCATGGAGAATGCTAGAGTACTTGGTATTCGAGAAGGAAGACTTTACAGGTTGATATTTCCTCTAGCACAATCTTTGGTTCACATTGAAATCAACCCATGTGAACTTTAGCATAGAAGATTTGGTCATCTTCATTTCAAAATCCTTCCAACTCTAAGTTCCATAGTAGATGGAATCCCTGAATTAAAATAAGATCACGAAGGAGTATGTAAGGGATATTCATTGGGTAAGAACACCAAGAGACCATTTGGAAGCAGTGCTTCATGGTCAAAAGAAATCTTGGATCTCATTCACTCTGATGTATGTGGCCCTATGACTCCTAAATCACTTGGAGGTCATCTATATTATGTCACCTTTATAGATGATCATTCAAGAAAAACTTGGGTTTACTTGATGAAATCCAAGGACGAAGTATTTACAAAATTTTCAAGAATTCAAAGCTGAAGTGGAGAACCTTACAGAAAGAAGAATCAAGATGCTAAGATCCAATAATGGAGGAGAGTATACATCCAAGGAAATTATAGCCTTCTGTAAGGAGTCTGGGTTTAAGAGGTAGTTGATAGTCCCGTATAATCTCAAACAAAATGGAGTTGCAGAACGAAAGAACCGATCCATTGAAGAAAGTATAAAAGCGATGTTACATGATCAAGATCTACCAAAATTTCTGTGGGGAGAAGCCACAAAGACAGCAAGATATATTCAAAATCGAAGTCCCCACAGGTCACTGGAAAACATAACTCTCGAAGTATTCACTGGGAAGAAACCAGCTGTAGACCATCTTCGTATATTCAGGTGTCTCGTATATATTCATATACCAAAGGACAAAAGAAAGAAGCTAGATCCATCAGGCATGAGAGGAACATTTGTTGGCTTCAAAAACTCCTCTAAGGCCTATAGAATCTACATAAAGGAAGGACTCCATATAGAAGTAAGTCGAGATGTCATATTTGACGAAAGTATCACATTCAAGAAATCTAAAGAACTTCCCATGGACTCCGATGACGAAGAACTTCCAGTATTTGAAGAAGAAGTTGACTGGCATGCCTAACCTGTGGTTTGAGTAGCTGTGACCTAGGGGCATCCAAGCCATCAAATTCACCTGGGGATTGCACCTTTTTTGCCCACGTAGTTTTGAACCGGTGACCTTTGCACCATGGAGTGCCATAACAACACACCTTGTCACCGTCTGCTCTATGCCACATGGGCAAATTCCCATGCTACTGTCAGTTTAATTTTTACTTACATTAATTTTCTAACAAACAAGGACACAGACTAGCTGCTTGGCTGCCCCACCTTGTTTGTTAACTCTCTCTATAATTATGATGGCCTTTGGCATATATTATTAGGACCCGAATGTCAAGATTTATAACCTGGTGGCAGCCTTTGGAAGAGATAAGTCTATGTTGGTTTATGTATCGTCACAGTTACAGTTTTGACTTCTGTGCCCTAGTTCTGTTTAGGACACATGAGCTCCTAGACTTGTTATCAGCCATAATTTGATATATTTGCTTTTGTTTATACTTCGTATTTTTAAATGTTCCGGGAACTGATTATTACAGGCAGTGGTGGCAGCAAAATGATCTTGGTGCACTTCTGAATTCTTCTGGTCTACAAATCAGAATCTGTTGCATCAAATTGTATTTGTAATTTAACGTTTATTTTCTAGAAATAAGGATTTGGGCCACCAGGCCTAAAAAAATATTGCCACATCCTGGAAGCAAATTGTGATCTGTCAAAATTTTTGGTATTTTCTGTACGGCATCCAAAATGCCAAAGAAAGTTCTGTGATACTCTAATATTACGAGCAATCTGTTTGGTAACTACGAAAACATCCAATCTAAATAAATTCATAAAAGATAAATAAATAATATAATATGGTTGAATGATGATGTTGGAAGTGCTTTGTGGCGATATACATTGATTGTCCACAAGCATGGACAGACATGACCTTTGGTTTAGTAACTGTTATTGCCTGTTGAATATATTATTGTTATTTTGAATGTAGTTTATTTTCCAGGTAACATATCTTGGGGGAAACCACTGGGAACTTCCCCTCATTCTGAGGATGGTACCCAGTGTAAACCCAAGATTATTCAAGGCACAAGGCCAGGATAACAAAAGGATGGAAATCTGCTACAACAATATACTCATTATGAGCTCAACATGTCACTTATGAGAAGAGAACCTAGGTGGGGAGTAAAACAGTCTATCCCACAACCACTAGGGCTAGACCCAATTGACAGGTGTAAAGTAGGTTCTGTACATTACATCCCTCTTTTTCATTACACACCTAGATATTATAAAAGCAATAGGCACAAATTCCCAGATGGAGTGGAAAAAATATTATTCATTTGTTTCATAAAAGTAGCTAGATTATTGGTTGGAATAAAGGGCATGGCATTTTTCCTAATTTTTGATTAGATGAAAACTTCTTTGCATTCTATTTTGAAAAATATAGTAACACCCTTCCTGCTTTCTAAGGGATCATCAATGTGAGGACGATAATCAACTTTTATGGTAACCTTAAGTTTTACAGTGACCTTGTTCAGTATTTTATAGTCCACACACATCCATATGAATCTATCTCCCTTTTTCCCCACGAGTACTGTGGCACAAAAAGGGTACTTATAGGGAGAATTGATCCTTTTTGCATTAACTCTTTCATTTGCATTTGCAACTCCTTGACATGTCTCTCTTTAGGAAATTTGTTAAATTTGGACAACTAGGTCCAAACTCCGGGTTGTGCTGCTTAGATGACGATCGCAATATTTTTATTGGATTCCTCTTTCATAGAGGTGTAAGATTGAACTAAAGATCATCTCGATCGGATGAGCAGAACATGTACTTTGAATTTATTCCACTTATGTGCTAGGTCGGCCTGGAATAAAATATTGACTTAAATGTCTTAAAAGACGTGTCACACACCCCCAAAGATTCCTATATATTGGAGAGACTTAGAATTCATTTGACACATTGGTGTGGAGGAATTCTCTCTCTCTTGATGGCGTTGGAGCTGCGTATTCTTTGTTTGGGTTGTTCTGGGGTTATGTGTGACACGCTTGGCTGAATGACCTATTGGAGACTTTGCTGGTAGAAGCATCCTGCTGATCGCCGTAACGCCACCATTTCTTATCTCTGTTTTGGCTTGTCTTCTATCGATCTATTAGTATGTTCTATCTTCTTCATTATTATGCCCTAATCTGAAATGGCATAGAACATGTTCAGAAATTAACATGGTATCAGAGCCTAAGGAGAAGACAATGCCCAAATTTGTGTTGGAAATCTGTTGATCCATCAAGTGCATCCCATCTGGCTGAACAAGGAGACTTGGAACAGCGTGAGAAAGTCTGCCCTAGACAATGGGGAAGCAACTGTAGGTGACAGCGTATTATTGAGGCATGTTTTTGGGCTTAATAAGATCTGGTTAAAGGCTAGTTTCAAGTTCGGTTAGCAGCTAGGAAAGGTTCAAGACAGCGTGGAAGAAAGTCCGCTTCAAAGGTCTGAATGAAGGCCGAATTGCTGTAGGATATGCGGACCAAAATAAAGGACTGTTTGAAGGACAAAACAGGTCCATGAAGATTTGTTTTAAGAGCCAGTCTGCTAGGCATTTAAGCCGAGGAAAAGAGGAACTCAACGCTACAACCGTAGATTGTCAAATCTAAACCTTAACCGTAAGCGACCTGTTCTCTCTGTTTAATCCGAATCCTGAGCTTTCCACGATTGAATCTGAGATCTTTATTCTATTCAAATTTAAAATTGAAAATGTAAATAGAAAGGGCAGATCCGGACGACTGCTGTTCACGTAAAATGGAAATAGAGGCGGAAGGACGATTGCTGTTCATTGAAAATGGAAATAGAGGTGGAAGATCCGGAAGAGTGCTAAGCGTGGTGGTCTATTTGGCATTTTTTTACAAATTTTATCGCAAGAATTGCAGTGTGAACGACGGAAACAAGAGAAGAAGTATACGGTGGCCACCCACCCATTTATTTACGGAGTTTTGGACATCTGTCGGCACTGGACGAGAACCCCTCCGTCAGAATTATTAGTCTAAATAAGCTCCGGCAACCATTTCTGCTCTAGCATCGATCCACTGTTGTCTCTCATGTCGACGATGATGAAGGCTGAGTGAGAGAAAAGCTCTGATGTCGATTTTGAGCCATGGCAGCGTCGACAATGGCTGCATTGCATATTGTTCGAGTTTTCTGTCAAGATTCGCTTTGGAGGCTCGAATAACGGCAGCCGCAGGCCGTTCGTTTTTTACCGTAACTGTTAAAATCTCCTGACCGAGGTGTGGCATTTTATGTCGACATTAAAATCTGAAACGTGTAAGTTGCCAACAACAGATGCTGTGTTGAAAGCCAATAACAAGCGGTTTTTGGTTCCACGCATCACTTTTATGTTTGCTGTAGCATTCGCTTCTGCTGAGGAAGGCGAGGCTCCGTCAGCGTTACATTAAATACTGGGATTGAAGTGGATCTGCGGTAGAGTTTTTTTTTGGACGGTTAACATACTTCTGGACGGGAGTTTTCACAGGTCCCGGGTTTTAAAATTTAAGGTTTCGTCGCTCGTGGGTGACTAATTCACCGGATGCTCGATAGGGATCATCGAACCCCCGTCAATCTTAGCTTCCCACGGTGATTTGATTGGATGGAAATACCTTTAATAAAGTTCAAGCTTTTGATCGATTCTTCAAACGGGTTCTATGTGAACGTTACTGATAGTAATCAAAGAAGGCATAAATCGATTTTTTCTACCGAAAAACCATCTCCAGAAGACCACAAAAGTGCCATACAAATAACCAACATACTGCAAGTAAATAAATGGGGTGAAGACATGGAAGCAGCCCTCAAACCGTTTGTTGGGTCACTCACTCCTCCTCAAATAACATTGGTTGTTCAACGTCTAAAAGAGCCAAAAATGGCTCTCAAGTTCTTTTAGTGGAGTTGTCAAGCAGAGAGCTTCAGGCAAGGAGGAGCTTCCTCTGCATATCATGCAATGATTGAACTTCTACTCAAAGAGAACAATGGCCACAGGGAAATAGAAATCCTGCTGGATAAGATGAGAAAGCATGGATGTGCAATAAGGCCTGACTCAGCTGGAGCCCTCATCAGATGCTTTGGAAAGGCTAACATGTTGCAAAAATCAGTAGAATTATTCCATGAGGTAAGAAAAACATCCCCAATGCTTGATGCCTACACATACAATTGCCTTTTGGATGTTCTTGTTAAAGCAGGTCATATCGATGGTGCTGTAAAATTGTTAGATGAAATGTTGAAAAGTAAATGCAGGCCCAATAAGACCACTTTCTCTAAAGTTTTACCTGGTTTATTGAAAAAGAAAGGATGGCAAGAGGCAGAGAGGATTATACTTCGCATGAGTGAGAAAGGCTCTTTCCCCGATGTTAGAGACTTTACCCAATTGATTAATGCCCTTTGTAAATCAGGGAATAGAAACAAGGCAACATATTATAATGACATAGAAGGCTTAATGGCCTGGGAGTTCTGTGCACTCAGAACTGAAAATGCCCCAACTGAGGGTCTCATATGTATTAATGACTTGAGGAACAGTGCAGTGCCTCATCTAACAGTATTATGATACTGACACAGTTAACTAAGTGACAGTGGTTGTGAACCAGCATATACCTGAACTTAACCTACTGGCAATGACCTTAGAAAGAGTCTTGACCAGATTTATCCTGTTGGATGGTTGGGGCTGAAACATTGATGAGCAGGGGTACCATTATGATTGTGCTGGATCTGCATGGACTGACATGGAGAAGGGCATAAAAAAAAAAAAATCTGTATGATTGGTTCCTAGATCTGTGAAATTCAGGAGAAAAATCGCAGAACTTGGATCTGCAGTCTTGGGCAGATTTGTAAATAAGAAGCAGTGCTGAATGAGAGGCCAGATGAAGAAGATGAAGCTCTCAAGTGCAGAGAAGGAATCATGTTTGGATTCCTAGTTCTGTGGGTCGTAGTAAAGAAGGCTGGTTGAGGAAGCTACAACAGACCTCCTTAAAATAACAGGACTTCTAACACAAGCTGGGGCTTGGTGGTATATTCTCCCTGTTGAACAGTGACATAGATAGTCACCTATGTAGCAGTTAGCATAGACACCTATGTGCAGCCTGGAGCATAATGGTAAAATGTGTTTCGGCAGCTTCCAGATCTTGAACCATAATCAACAAAGCCTGTTGGATGGCTTTGACTGTGGAAGATTAAGTCACCTTTCCAAATTGGTGTCTGGGATGCCCTCATTTGAAATAGATGTTTTTCTCTCTCGAGAGAAGCTGGCATTAAGAGGGAGAATACATCTCTGTATATACTCCTGAGCCAATATCATTGCTGAACGAAAGAAGATCCTGATGGCCCATAGATATATGGCTTCAGAGGGGGAAATTCCGGAAGAAAACCGAGAAGCCATATAAATGCCAAGGGTATCTAGCAGCTATGAGTACAATATGAGCCTAGATCATGTGAAGAAGCTGTAAAGTATCTAAATCTGCAAGGATGCAAGGGTGATGGTTCCAAGACCACAGATCAAAGCTGTTGTCACCTCGATACAAAAATCAAGCATGGATCTAATGAAAGTACTGAAAAGTTCAAGGCAAGATTCGTTGCCTGTGAGGAAGGTATAGACTATGATGACATATTTGCACCTGTGGCCTGATATACCACCATTCGATCTGTCATAGCCCTTGCTGCTACGCAAGGATGGAGTCTTCATCAGATGATGAGAAGACCGCATTTCTGCATGATGCGATAAAGGAAGAGATATATGTGGAGCAACCTCTGGGGTTGGAAGTCCAGGATCGGGACACCCATGTCTTCAGGTTGAAGAAAGCCCTTTATGGGTTGAAGCAAGCACCCAAAGATTGGTACGAGAGGATAGATAGTTACTTGATGAAGCTGGGCTTCACTCAAAGTAATGCTGATCCGAACCTTTACTTCAAGGTTGTCAGGGGAAAACCTCTCATTCTGGTGCTGTATGTGGATGACCTCTTCCTGAAAGGTGCTGACCCTCTCATTCATCAGTGCAAGAGGGAGCTCGCTGCTGAGTTCGAGATGAAGGACCTAGGACTGATACCTAGGCCTGGAGGTCTAGTAGAGACCTGGCGAGATTTTTTTTTTTTTTTTTTTCCTTTCTCGAGAAAAATACATTATGAAGTTTCTGGTATGATGGACTGTAAGTCCGTGTCGACATCGATGGAACATAACTTTAAGAAGTTGAGTGGCAGCGCTGCTGGGCCCGTCCTACTGAGTATCGTCAACTCATAGGGACCTTGATGTTCTTAGTGAACACCTGTTCGGACGTATGTTGTGTAGTGAACACTTTGAGTCAACACATGGTTGATCATAACATTCACTGGGTTGGTGCCAAGAAACTCTTGAGATATCTCTGAGGCACGATAGACCATGGGCTGAGATACACTGCCGGGAGTACGACACTCCATGGATATACTGATGCCGATTGGGCTGGTAGTGTGGTGGATCGCAAGAGCACATCTGGATGCTACTTGACATGTAGATCTGCTTCGGGCAAGAATCTAAAGTCGGTAGCCTTGAGCACCGCTGAGGCCGAATACATCGTAACATGTATGGCCTGTGGTGAAGTCACTTGGTTGCGAAAGCTCTTCTATGAGCTGTTCGAGCATGTGCTAGATCCCACCGTTATCCTTTGCGATAACCAGAGGGAGATTCATTTGTCATAGAATCCCGGGTTCCACGATAGATCCAAGCATGTTGATGGCTGGTACCACTTTATTCGGGATATCGTACAGCGAGGCGCCGTAAGGCTCGATCATAGGAACTGATGAGCAAGTCGCGGATATTCTCAATATGCCCTTGGGGAAGGTCATGTTCATAACCCTCCGTGAGAATCTTGGAATCATGGAACGATCCTATTCTGAGGATCCTGTTGGACGATGAGCTCTAGGAGCTCTGGGGGGCTTTGGGGACAGCTTCTCGGAGCTATGAGCAATCACAAGGCTAGGCTTGCCGAACCTTGTTGGTGTGCTTGGACCCCACCGTTGTGATTATTGAGTTGGTTTACCTCTCATTATCTATGCCCCATATGCATCCTACCCATTGAGTTCAGGGCTCATGGGAAGTACCTCTCATTTGGCCAATGAGATGGGAAAGGCTAGAGACTAGTAGCAAAGACTCTCCGATGGACGCATCAACTGCCGTATTCTCATTATCTAGGATGACACGTCCAACCACTTGATCTGGGATCTTGTCTTGTGAGTTCCACCTCCAGCTCGACTGGTTAGATGAACCCCGATCTGTTGGTTGGAGACTCTTTTGTGAGTCTGATAGAGGTTTTGACCCTCTCGGGTCGAACTGGCCACCTGTGAATGATGTCTTTGTGATCGACCCACTTTGAGGGAATAAAGAGGCTGCAAGAAAGCAAGTTACTACGATGACGCACGATGTCTGGATTGCACTAGTGGACGGAGTTCCTCCCCTAGTTGAGAGGGAGGTTAAAATTGGACAACTAGGTCCAAATCAAGTTGTGTCGTTGATGACTTCATCGCAATAATATTTTTATTGGATTCCTCTTTCGGAGAGGTGTAAGATTGATCTAAAGATCATCTCGATTGGATGAGCAGAACATGTACTATGAATTTATTCCACTTATGTGCTAGGTCGGCCTGGAATAAAATATTGACTTAAATGTCTTAAAGGACGTGTCACACACCCCCAAAGATTCCTATATATTGGAGAGACTTAGAATTCATTTGATACATTGGTGTGGAGGAATTCTCTCTCTCTTGATGGCGTTGGAGCTGCGTATTCTTTGTTTGGGTTGTTCTGGGGTTATGTGTGACACGCTTGGCTGTATGACCTATTGGAGACTTTGCTGGTAGAAGCATCCTGCTGATCGCCGTAACGCCACCATTTCTTATCTCTGTTTTGGCTTGTCTTCTATCGATCTATTAGTATGTTCTAGCTTCTTCAGTATTGTGCCCTAATCTGAAATGGCATAGAACATGTTCAGAAATTAAAAAAATTCTACGAGCAAGTGGAGTACCGTCTCCCAGCTGAATTAGGTGGTTTACTTCTATATGAGAAGGCAATGTTGCAAGCCAATTAATAAAAAACATCTCTTACTTCCATAAATAAAGGCTTAGATTGGATATGCTCATCATTAGCATTGTCATAATCTTCACTCTCTTTGACTGAAGCGCCAAAGCATTGACTTTCATTTCTTTCCGAATTTTTAAAGTACAAAAGCAAATTCTTAGAATGAAGGGAATCTGTATGCATTGTCATCATACTAGTTGATTGGTTTCTTGACTTATAGTGTGAAGCATATTGTATCTAGCATAAAGAAAGATACTCTACGGGTTAGTCCACTTACACCTTGAAATTGCAGTATATCTCCTAATCTTCTGGTTAAAGCTTTAATGAATATCATATACCTGGAGATAAAGACATGGGCATCATAGGCGTCAGTGTTGTTTTGTATCTTGTTTATCTTCAAGGAATGTCCCTCAGCCATACCCTTGTGTTCTTACACTAGATCTTTAGATGATAATTTGCAATTGCAATCTGGATCTGCCAAAGTATGTACCTAACCTCATTTATCTTTTTGTAATAATAGCTAAAACAATTCTCTTTATTCAAATTTTCTGAAGGGTATGGTGCTCTTGCTTTGCTGAGTTTCTTTAATGGTAGTTTTCTTCATTCTCTCTGTTTTCTTCTCCTTTAACTTCAGTTACCTTCTCAATTGTTAAACTCGTTTTATAGTGCACACACTGGGTCTTATATACACTGTTTGTGAATGATGAAGCTATACAGGGTGCATTACTTCCTTGATCAAAATATTTTTTCGATGGTAGATTCACCAAATGAATCATTCTAGAACAATTTAGGTGTCCTGCAGGATTCCTTAAGGCACCTTCCCTTGGTTGAGTTCTTGTCTGTTGATTGTTTTAGATCTTGAATTTTTAATGCAGGGCCCTAATTCTTCAACTGTGGAGTCTGGATGTCACTTGAAATTATAGTTTATTGTAGGTTATCTGCTAAAAGTTGCAATGATCCTACAATCCTATTTGGCAGATAAAAAATGGGTCCCTAACTTTGAGCAATCTTTTGTATATCTTGAAGAAAGTACAGCTTAATTCAATATTCATGCCAAGCTTGACATGTAAATCATGCATCTAAAATATGAGCATGAGGGAAAATTCTCAAGGGTGGTGTTGTCGAAGGGCAAGTGCACTCAGAATTATTCATATTGCTAGGATGCATCTGTTTTAGTAAAGAATCAAGATAAAGTTTAAACTATATCTACAGCCTCCCAGTAGTATGCAATACAAAATCTAATCTTTATCATGATCGTAGGATATTCCCTTTGCAGACAAGGCCACAACATTGATAATCATGTTAAAGGGAAAATGAATTCAGAGTTTTCATGTTTAATTTATTCAGCCTAACTATTCTATTCATTTTCAACTGGAAATTTGATGGTAATCTTTACAATGGAACAAATTTGCAACCTATAGCGCAACCTTTCTTTGGATAACTTGTGTTATAATTGTTTGCCATAGTAACAATAACTGTATTGTTTTGTTATATATTGAAAGAAAAGTTGAGTGCTCACCTCTGCACGCACTTGCTAACCGTAGTTAACTCAATTTTCATCTTTGTGACTTGAAAATATAATGGAATTTCATAATCTTTCAATCTCATATAGAAAGGCCTCCTGCTATAATTCCAAACATTGATAAGTTTTTACATCTGAAGTCAACTATCTAGACATGAATCATATCTGAGAAAAAGGCCAACTGATATGAGTTTGCTATGGGCTCATCGTCATACTCGTGAAATAAGCTGAAGAAAGGCTTCTTTTGAAAACTTCTATTCAATGTTGCGAACATCGGCATCGGGATAAAATTGGCAAGGGTCCGGAAAACCAAAAAATCGTAAAAATCGGGAAAATATCGGTAAAAAATTGGCAAACATCGGCAAAATTAAGATACCATAAAAATATCTTTAAAAATCGGCAAACATCGGCTAGGCCAAAAAATCGTGTTTTCAAGATAAAATCGGGATGTTATCGAGATGTTCACAACACTGCTTCTATTTGCTCTTTGAACAATTGTATCTTGGTCTTTTCTGATCCAAACTCAACTGGTGGTTGAAGAAGCTCCTTGTTCTGTTAAGCAAATTTCATTAGGGAGGTGCAAATAATGTACCAGTAGTTAGATCGATATTTGTTTGGGAATTTTGTACAAACCCATGTCATGGGATTGGCAAGATTCTCATATTACCGTTATAGCACTTCATAATAGAACATGTTCTTTAAGAGGCACTTTATGACATCTGAACCTGTATCTCAGAGCAAAAGTAGCTTATCTCACTTGATATTATATCCAGAAATACTTTACATAAGATATGAATTTATACTGTATTCTATTTCTCTCTTGCCAATCCCTTCCCTTTCTCTCCAAAACCTATGTTTTTTGAGTCTGGACTAATTTTTCCCTATACCATGTTGTAGGTCAGCTGATTGGTTTTCATAGTTGATACTTTTTTAGGGATAAGTATTAAAGGAGATATGATACTTCATTCCCAATCAATGTCTCAGAAATGACACGTGTCCAAGATTACCTTTTTACCTAATGTCCATATTTATGGTTCGATTTTGATTTTTTTTTTCAATGCGTTTTTTGTAGAGTTGGGTGTGGGAAGAGATTGGCATGATGACTAAACAAAATTATCATGCCTCTGAATGAGTTACTGAACCATTCGTTGAATCTCCTAAATTCGTATAGTTTATCTTGGTTTTTATGTTTTGCTTTTGACTTTATCAAATATCAAATGACAGGGTTGTTATCAATGTTGCGAACATCGGCATTGGGATAAAATCTTCAAGGGTCAAGAGAGCCAAAAAGTCATAAAAATCGGGAAAATATTGGTAAAAATCGGCAAACATTGACAAAATTAAAATACCATCAAATATCAGTAAAAATTGGCAAACATTGGCTAAGCCAAAAAAACATGATTGCGTGATGTTATCGGGATGTTTGCCACATTGGTTGTTATCCGTCTTATTTCATCCCATCTTTTTCTCTATTTAGGTTTGTTATCTCCTCCTGAAGCTTATTACGTTTGGCTGTATTAGGTGATCTCCCAGATCATTTGATTACTCAATAAGCACTGGTTGAAATGCAAATTAGTTGTTTAGGGTAATTCACCTTGTATAGCTGCTTAAATGCATTATTTTCAACAAAACCCTGTTGTTTTTTAATTCCTAGTTACAACAGCTACATGTTATTATTTGGGCTGATTGCAGCTGATCAGGAACTTCCATTGTACAAAATGCCTTCCATTCGTTTACTTTAAAGAAACATGCTAGGTGGATGTTGCTTGGCCACTTATCAGCAGTCACTTTTGCTTAACAAAATATACTGTGTATATTGAACATTGTGACCTTCATTTATGGTTTTAGTTTACTTTTTTCTTCATATTGAAAATTTCACTTTACAGTTTGAAAATATTGTATATATCATCTAATCCTAGGATCCAGATTTGTCGGTTTCATTGTATCTTGTTGTAATTGTCATATACTTGTATTACCCAGAAAGTGCTTCTGAAAATATAAGGCAATCACCATCCATACCATAAATAACTCAAGCGGCCTCTCTTTCAATACTTTGATCACTTAGAATTCAGGCAAAGCAACACCAAATGAAGAGGTCTTTTATTATCTTCCAACTAGGAAAACATGTGGAAGGCATTGAGCATCTCTTGTGAACTTGTCGACTTAATTTAACTCTCAACAATTTTTATATGGTACCCGTCTTACATGTCAATTCATGGTTCAGTTATTTGTGACTTGTTAACAAAAACAAAGATACTTGACATCACGGTTGGCTGCCATGCTCATGTGAATGTCATCCCACTAGGAGCTTGCTAAGAAAGCTGAAAATACATGAACATTGCAATTACATCATATAATTCAATTTTGGTATTGTTATGGAAGTTACATAATGTGGTCTGGTTATGAGCTTACTATACCAAATTACACAGTTTAAAACCCAGTTTAAAATACTGAAATACGTAACTGATAGTCAATTACCAGATTTTTCCATCCTTGGTTGGGGCACCAGCCATTCAATAGTACTCCATCTTAGCTATAAAAAATGTGCCCCCTCCCAAACAAAAAAAGAAAAGAATACCAAACTAGGTTTGTTTTTAAAAAGTGGGGCATAGAAGCTAATATGGAGATTTTTGATGCTGGACTCTGAATGTCTTTTTTTTGCATTCATAATTCTTTCCAATTATTGCATTTTTAATTTATGTAGTGAGCTTTGGGTGTTATTTTCACATATATGAAATGTTTTGGATTCAATGCTGATTAATTGTTTGTGATATAACAGTTTTCACCAACGTCTGCACACATCCTGCTGGCTTATGGACGCCGCCACAATTCTCTCTTAAGAAGTATTGTGGTTGATGGAACAGTCACAATTCCTATCTACACAATTTTGGAGGTTTGAAATCTTTAGCCTTTATGTTCATATTTACAGATTCTTTTGCTTGAATATATTTGGTATAGCAGTGAGGTAGACTTGTCACAACCCTTGCTTATGCTCAAGTTACTCCAATTTTGTATTTTGGGATGCAAAACAAAGGATGTAAAACATCCAACATAAGCTTATCACAATTCTCCCATTTGCATTTGAGGGGATTGAGTATTCATGCATGACTTCACTTTGACCTACTGTGATGTAATTTTAATTTTGGTAGGCTCTTTTAAAAGTTTTGCATGGTTACTTAATATCGGAACATTGGCTTGTATTGATAATCTATATTATATTTCCTTTTCCTGAACATAAAAACAGGTGCTTTTATTTGCAAAAGAAATTAAAGCATACTCAAAAGTTCATAAAATAAAGTTCTGATATGACACTTTACTAATACAGCATCTTTTAGTCTATTTGTACTATCTACCAATGGTTATTCCACTGCCTCTGTCTTACGACCAATATATATCATAAGTCGTTTAGAACTTCTTGGAAGAACAATCCTGGTGCCTTTAATGTCCATAGGTTGTTTACTACATTGGCTTAACCTTTTCGTGGATTGACCAAATAGGTCAATGGGACTGCAAAGTGTAATGGACAATAATAACAACAAAACAAATGCCTAAGACATCTTTAAAGTTTAATCAAAGAAAACCATTAAAAGGGGGGGGGGGGTTTACCAAGAACAAAAGATAAACCTAAAAGAGTACATGACACTATCTATAAGAATACAATTTTTGTGAGATACAACAAAGGGAAGTGAGCTACTCTTGCAGACGAGGAGTAACCAAACAAGGAGTACTCAATCATCATCAAAGGGGATATACAGTGCTTTTAACCACTATATGTTGGGGAAGATGGGGGGAAGCCCTCAATCATCATCATCATCATCAAAGAGGAATATATAGTGCTGTTAACCACTATATGGTCCTGCTACAACATCTACGCTAGAAATGGGAAGCAGGGGTGGGGGGAGGTGGGGTGTGGGTGGGTGTTGGGATTGCTGACACCCCATGTTGGCTACTGGATCTAAGAAGAAGGTGCATCTTTGAATATTTTGGATGTTGGAACACTGTTTGATTTCTCTACTACTCTTTATGCCAATATCAACAGTGGTTCCAGGAGGCTTGATATTCCTACTGGTGGATATTTGTTGGAAGTATGATTTAATCAATCTGGTAGGTACAGGAAACTTCGTAATGATCTTGTTGGAATAACTAAACTAGATAGGTAATGACCCCCTAGAATCTGAAAAGACAATACAATCTGCCTCAAATCACATAGTAAATTACATACACCTGAAAATAATTGCTCTTCAATCTCTACCTCCCAAGGAGAGAACATATTATCAAATTAGGCAAACGGTTTCTTCATGAGGGATATGGAGGGTCATTTCAACTTGCATTTGACAAGAACACACTTTGAAGTTTGAACCAGCCATATGAGAATCTCAGACCATTTTTCTATTGTTGTTGGCATCGTAAATAATCTGGAATCTGGATGAACAATAAGGGGCTCTGAAATATTTTGTAAGAATTTTGTGTAAAAGGTCAACTTCGACCTGAGAGGCTAAGAAATTAAGTTTTTGGTTGTCTGAATGAATCTCAGTTGCAGTGGAAAGTGGTATCAGGACTCGACTCTGAGTTCAGCTACAAACTATAGACTCCAATTCAAACTCCAATCTCTATTACACACAGACTCAAATATGGGTCAGGCCTGTTTTTGATCACTAAGATCGCATATGAGCGCAAGGTGAGAGCATACATAGACTCTCCTGGGACTATATTTAGACAGATAGGCTGAACATTTTCTGATCTTCCAGATTGCAGAGAGCGCAGGAAAGGAGCATACTCAGACTTGGACACAACTCCAACTTTTGATGGTAAGAATGTGAACCTTACCCATTATTTATAGGATTCTAGCAGGTCTTCCTGGTAAGTATGACAACTACTGACAGGTAAAAATTCATGACAGGCTAGTTGTACTAAGATTTGGGGCAGGAGTGGACTGCTCCTGTTAACTCGTCCCTTAAAGGTCTTTCAACATATGGGAACCGGAATTGGACACAGAAACTGTCCATTGCTCACAAAGTGGAGTGAGTATGCCACGCATAAAGCGATCCAAACAAGGCTAGATGCTGACCATTCCTTACAAGTTACAAAGTAGAGTGAGTACACCACCCTTGGAGTGATCCAAACAAGACTAGACACTGACCAATCCTTTCAAAGTGGAGTGAGTATGCCACCCATGGAGCGATCCAAAACATGACTAGACACTGACTATTCCTTCCAAAGTGGAGTGAGTGCGTCACCAACAGAGTGATTTATTAGATTCTGTCAAATCACTAGGGCTCCATCCAATTTTCTAAATTACAGAGCTCTTCCCATGAAATCTTTTCAGGTATGGATCTTGAGTATCTGGGAATTCTGTCAAAGGGAACAAATAGTCGTCAAGGAATCTTTCTGCTATTGACCCAGCCATTAGTGGGTGTCCTTGCTGCAGCATATATTCTCCCTGATATGATGTGTTTACCTTGAGTGTTAGCTAAATCTCGTCCTGGGCTATGCCACTAATCACATGATTCTTTTGGTTTTTGAGGGCTTTCTTGAAATATTACTTTTTCTGGTGGATCTAATTTGGAAAGTTCTGCATTTGCAAATTTGAATTTAAATTTGATGCATAATCCTGATTGGGCTGCTTTTAATAATTCATTTTGTAAATTCAAAATGAATTGTGATCCTTTGAGGTTCCAATCTTCCCTTGGCTTAAATTTCTCGAATAGGATCTGTGTCCAACCCATCTAGGTTCTTCGAACCCATCCATGTTCTTCCACAGATGATGTCTCTCTTTTGTTTGGTGAGCTGCAAAATTAATGAATAGTGTTCCTGTGATATTGGGCCTGAGCCTATATCACAATAACACATCCCATAATTATCATGGTCAATTGACATACTTGACATAATTGCCAATTATGTTTTCTTTCTTCCTCATTCCTTCAAAGGCTTGTTATTCCCATTTCTCAAGAATCTCGATCTGCATGGGTGATGACTTGATTTCTGAAATCAGAGTTTTGGAGAGCTGGTTTTCTGCTCTTTCTCTATTCATGATTTCAAGCACTTCTTGTTTTACTGCTTCTGTACTGATCACCGGGATTCTCCTTAGTCTTCTTTCTACAGCTTTGTACTTAATAATCTTTTCAGTCTCGGCAGCGGCTTCTGCCAAAGTCATTGGCTTTTTGCATTTATTAGAAGGTCCCACAGAAAACATGGCTAGATCTGCAACTCTTGCTTCCCTGGTCAACATGTCAACCAAGCAGTTTAGTCTTCCAGGATTACGTTCTATATCAAAATCAAAATTGTCTAACCAAAGTACCTATTTCTGTATCCTAGAATGGCTTTCAGTGCGTTACTTGTCACATTTCAGCATTCCAGGAAGAACTTTTAGATCAATTCAGATTAAGAAATGGACAGGCTTAAGATATAGCCTGAAATGATAAACAGTTTTCTTGAGTGCAAGCAACTCTTTGTGACTTGAAGGTGTTGGAAACACTGACAAGGCGGTGAATCAGTATTTCACTTCAATTAGTTGATTAGTAAATTTCAGAGCATTCACTTCAATTAGTTGATTAGTAAATTTCAGAGCATTCACTTCAAATCAAAACATAGATCAACAACACATTACAAGAAGAGTACACAAGAAATTTTTAGGTGGAAACCCTTATGGGAGAAAAACCACATAACGCTTTTCATAATAATTTATGAGTACACTATTCCGCAACTTCAACTGAATTGGAAGCTCCAACTTTCTAGTACTCTAGAAAAACATTCTATTTATCAGGAAGCTCCAACTCCTAAAAGGATGCTCCAACACCCTGATTTACTAAGCTTCAACTGGAAGGATGCTCCAAGGCTTTGGTTTTATCAGCTCCAACAGAAAGGATGCTCCAACACCATGCAGGCTCCAACTTGTGCTAGCACCACCTTGCCACCCTCAAAATATATAAAATAAATAGAGAGAAAAATATGGCCTTTGGTACCAGGGACAATTGTTAATTTTCCTTGAAATGCTGCAACTATTTGGATGAATCAACTGAAAAGAAAGCAACTGAAAACTGAAATAAATTTACTTTCACCAAGATACAAAGTCTCTTAACAATTTGTAAGCAACGGAATAAAACACAAAAAATAAAAGCACACCACACAAATTGACAAGCTTCTTTACCCAGGAAACACCAATGGGAAAACCTGCTTTCTTTGCTGTGGTATTTTATTGATTGTTCTTGAGCAATTTGATCTATTACAATTCACACTGCTTACTATAGCCAAAAACCTGTCACTGAGAACACACTTGTTCTCTTGCTTGAATAGCCTTGACTTGGCCTTGCAATCCATGATCCTTGCTCGTTGATATTTGCGCACTAGAAGCCCCTATTTCCTTGCGCACTATGTCCCTATTTCCTATCGCACATGAGCTCCTATTCTCTTGCGCAATTCTCCTATTTTCTAGCGCACAAGTCTCCTATTTCTTAGTGCACTTGTGGCTCCTATTCTTTTGTGCACAATTGTTTCTCAATTTTGTGCGCAGACACAAAAAAAGACGATCTCACAAACTTGTGATGAATTGTGCCTTCTTCCTTCTCTTTATAGGTAAACTTTGATCCATGCAAGGAGGCCAAGTTTAATTTAGAAGCTTGAGTTCTGATTGTGAGTTAATTGAGAGTGCTACTTGCTCTCTCCAATCAACACTTGGAGTCTTAACTCGTTCTCTCTCCAATAACCACTAAAGACTAACTTGTTTTAACTAAGTTTGTAACTGCTACCTCGTCTTGTAGTTAAACTGAAGAAGACTCCACGTAACTAAAGAAACAACTCTACGCATTCAATCTTGATGATTATTCCAGTCTCGTCTTGTAGTTAAACTGAAGAAGACTCCACGTAACTAAAGCAACAACTCTACGCATTCAATCTTGATGATTATTCCAGTAAACTGGAATAAACTCATCATAACTGAAGTCTAACTCATGAGCTCGCTCTCATGCTAAGAAAAAAACAAACTCGTGGTATTTTTGACTAAGACACAAGCCAGAAGACCTTCCACGCTACTTTTTCAACACTCCCTTTAGTGAGGAGGGGATTTTGTACAACTCCCAACTTATCTTTGAAATAGATGAAAGTGCCTCTTGCCAATGACTTGGGTCAAGATATCTACTTTCTGCTCCTCTATAGGAATGTGCGGTAGCTTCACTATCCCTTTCTGCACACGATCCCTGAGATGATGATACCTGAAATTCATATTCTTGGAACGATCATGAAACACTGGATTCTCAGAGAGCTTAATACAAATCTGATTGTCAGAGTGTATCACTATAGGTTTCCTCCCCTGCCTGAAAATTCCCACAAGCAAATTCCTCATCTATATAGCCTCACATGCTACCAAATTGGTAGCCATGTACTCGATCTCTGTTGAACTGAGTGCAACCGATCTCTGCTTCCTGTTGAACCAAGAAGCAACTACTGATCCAATGCTGAAGACACAACCTGAAGTACTCTTCCGATATGTGGAGCTCCCTGCCCAATTTGCATTTGTGAAGCCCTCAAGTCTCACTCCATCAACCTGTCTATACCATAATCCATAATTTGTCGTGCCTCTGAGATACCTCAAAACATGCTTCGCAACAACCCCGTGAACTCTGGTAGGATCCATAATAAACTGGCTCAATTGGTTCACTACAAAACAAATATTAGGCCGTGTGTTGACTAAGTACATCAACGATCTGATGAGCTGCCTGTACAGTGTAGGATCTACTCGCTCTGCTCTGCTAACATCCGCCTTCCTCTAGTTTGTGACTAGAGACGTGGTCATGCATCTACAATCCTACATATGAAACCTGAGGATCTTTGTAGAGTACTCCCCCTACCCCAAGAGGATTTCCCCATCACCCTCCCATACTTCCAACCCAAGGAAGTAGTGCATATGCCTTATATCCTTCATCTCAATCTCCCTTGCAAGGCCTGCCTTACAATCCCGAATCAAACTGTTTGCCCCAATTAAGATAAGATCGTCAACATATAGCACTAGAATGAGCGGAAGCCCTCCAACCGTGATGTAGTACAAGTTGGCATCCAAGTCACTCTTAGTGAAGCCCAATCCCTAAAGGTAGCTATCAATTTGTGTGAAACATGCTCTCGGAGCCTGCTTGATCCCATTAAGATCTCTCTTCAGCAAACAGACGTGAGTGTCTCTGCTAAAAGTCTCAAACCTCTTTGGCTGTTCCATATATATCTCCTCCTCAACCACCCCTTTGAGGAATGCTGTCTTCATGTCCATTTGGTGGATCTTCCACCCCATCTGAGCTGCTAGTGCCATAATCGTCTTCTTGGATGAATACTGTGCCACTGTAGCGAATGTCTCATCATAGTTGATTCCCTCAACCTGTGGGGAGTCCTTGGCCACAAACTTGGCCTTGCACTTCTCCACACTCCCATCTGCTCCATGCTTCACCTTGTACACCCAACGTGAGCCTAATATTGATTTTTCCTCTTGCTATTGCACAATCTCCTAGACATCATTCTTCATGATGGAAGAATATTCCTCCACCATGGCATCTCGCCAAACCTACTGAGAGGCTGCCTCCTCATAAAAAGAAGGCTCTGTGTCCAACAACTTAGTCATCAGTGCCATATATCCTGTGTACCTCTGTGGTTGCTTGCTCTGCATGAACATAGAGCTAGGAGCCTCAACTCGCTCCTGGGTCTCCTGAATCAACATGTTAGCCCACTTGGCTCTCTTCCTCCCTATGCTGAGAGTCCTTGACCAAGTGGTTTCCTCCCCTCATCTTGGTCTCTCCTCCTCATCCTGTAATGACTCTTGGTCATCTTGTTGTGCAACCCTCTTGCCACCTAGCTGAGTCTCAATCTGTAATCCTTGTTGAGGCTCTTGCTTGGGAGCGAGTAGCTCCTCCTCGGGTACTCCAACTCGCTCTCACTCTAAGGACTCCCTCCGAGTTCGTTCCTCCTAAAACCTCACGTCTTGCCTGATAACTGTCTTCTTGAGTGATGGCATGTACACCCTGTATGCTTGAGATGTCTCATTGTAATCCACGAGAATTCCCATTTTCAGCTGTGGGCTCCAGCCTCTTCCTGCTCTCTTTGGACACATGACAGTAAACTTTTGTGCTAAAGATGTGGAAGTGAGAACTTGTGAAAGCCTCCTCTGGTGTAACTCGTCCAAGCACCTTGTGTGGACTCTTGTTTTGTAGAAATAATGAAATGTTGCATGCATTTTCCCACAAGAACATGGCAACCCTTGGTCATGCAACATGGCCTTGGTCGCTCCAACTATGCTGCAGTTCTTCCTCTCGGCCACCCCATTCTGTTGAGGGTATCGGGTGCTGTAAACTCTCTCCTAATGCTTTCCTTCGCACATATGTCTATGAAAGCATTGGAGACATATTCCTCGCTATTGTCACTCCTAAATGCGTTGATCTTCTTCTCGGTATGGTTTTCTAACAAGGCCTTAAACTTCATGAACTTGGAGAATACCTCCTCCTTGTTCTTCATAAAGAAGATCCATGTCTTTCGGGAATAATCATCTATGAAGGTGACATAGTACATGTGTCTTATGAGAGATGGAGAAGATAAGGTCCCACATACATTTGAATCTAAGTTGCACTAAAACGGATACATATATGACAAATTTTCAAAAAATTTGGATACGATACGTCTAGCAAACCACAGACACACACACACATATCAGACATAATACAATTTTCATATGACCATTCATCTTTTAGAATCTAGATTCTATATTTAAAAATACATAATCATTATCATGAATTCAACATAAATAAATCATCATCATCAGTTCAGCATAAACATTGTCATCATCATCAATGATTATTATAACATTCAACATATTTTCAAGTTTCTGTTTCAAATTTCAATCATCAACATCACCACCAAAATTAATGATGCACACTATTGTAAAGAAGCAGGAATTAAGATGGAGCTCATTATTCCCTACTATCCAGAACAAAATGGAGTGGCTGAAAGAAAGAATAGGAGAAGAAGGTATTTGAACAATGATCCTTATTCAAGACTTACAAAAATTCTTATGGGGAGAAACAACAATAACAACGGTATACATGTAGAAATTTCTGAATCTTATATCTTATGCAGAAATTATTATTGTTAATCCGGTTAAGCTCCTAGTTAGAAAAGTTATCAACTGAATAAATTCAAGTTAACATCGAAGAAAAACGCATAACAGATCTCTACCAGTTCAGATCTAGAATAAGCACATGCACACATTGACAAAGTGACACAGTTATTTTTGGACAAATAGTCCCTGGAAAAACCCAATGCGGGAAAACAAGTCTCTAGTTGTTGGAGGCTTCTATTATTAAGAATATTTCTGAATACACAACTCTGGGTTCCAGATCTGGAAAACTCGACAGAGAAAACACTAGATCCACAACTCACTGGCTGATCTAGGGCCAAAATAAAGACTGATCCACACCCTCAAACAGGATTTACAGAACTCAGCCTAGATTAGGGCCTAGAAACCCCAGTGCTGTCCTTGAAATGCTCTGCGTCAGCCTCTGAAGCCCCTAATAGCCTCTGCGTTAGCCTTGGATGGCCTCCAAATCCTCAACGCTGCTCTGGAAGGGACTGCGTTACCCCAGAATGGGTGACGCAGTCACTACGCTGCCCCTAAGGGTCTCTGCATAACCCTTGAAGGGTTTTTAGAAAATTACGCTGTCCTTGCTGTTGCTGCCTTCCTCTGCGCTGTCCTTGAGCTGATCTCTGCCTCTTGTGTATTCTAGACGCTGGGATCAGATCATCCCCTTGGTCTAAATTCCCCTCTCTGCAGTTGAAACACTTCTGAGTATTCTTTGCAAACCCTGCCCTAGAATCTCAGCTTAGCTTCAGTGCTCTGCCTCTGAAAAACAAATGACCCCAAGCCTTTCCTTTATACTTTTCTCATTGACAAATCAACGACAATGATCAGATCTTGAATCAATGGCTAAGATTAAAAGAAAGCTTGATCCGTGTGACTTAAGACAATTTTATCACATCTTTAATTAAATTCACTTTAATTATTTTATTTTCCTAAGTTTTAACTTAGGAAATACATTAAAGTAATTAATTAATTTAATATCTTCTAAACCAGATGAAATTTTCCAAATCCATTTCTGAGTCTTGTAGATTAGGTGAACTCTAGTCCTTCCTCAAAATTTGGGACAGAGCACAACTGATGCTACCCCAAATACACAAAATCTCAACTCTCCCTCTTAGCATCAAGGGTGTGCTCTAGCAATACATCACACTATGCATTACATGACTTTGAGTATTGGTTCAACGCTGTTGAAGCTTAGCCTGCTGCCACTCAACTCTGCACCGCTGCTACCATTCTATACTGCTACCCATGACTCTGCCACTGCCACTGCAACCTCTGTACTGCAGCTCCCTCTCAATATGCTGCATTTGTGCTGCTCATAGCACTGCCACTGCTAATCTGCTGCACTGCAACTTCAGTTGTTGAGAGAAACCACTGAATCTCCTGCCCAATCTTTGACAAACAAGTCAACTGGGTTGCATTCTCATCACTGAAGCTCCATAGGCTACAGATCTGTGCTGGCATCTAAAGAACGATGCACAACTATAGTGCTGCCTGCGTAATCAGACTCCCTTTGCACTACTGAAGTCACATCAACTACTTGTGCTGAAATCTATCACGCTGCTGCTGCACTGCGCTGTCCCTTTGAAGCCTTCTGCGCTACTGCAATTCTGCACTGCGTAAGCAGCACTGCTATGCGCTGCTGAAGTCACATCAGTCTCTGCGCTGCTACTGCTTCTACGTTGCTGCTGCTTTGCTCTGCGCTGCTCCTTCCAACCTTCAGATCTACCTCTACTTCTGCCTCATCTGTGATCTATGCATCCACTGCTCCACTTGTCGCGCTATTGTCTTAAGGCTGCCGTAGCTCGCATGTGATCCAAGAGATGAGCTGCTCAAGGATCCTGCCTTCTTCTATGTAGCTCCTCTACATATCCATGTCACCCCACCTCTGTGGTTCATGAGCACTCATGGCTGTATCATCTCTTGACCCATCATCTGCCACAGCTGCCTTGGAAGAAGATGCTTCATTGTCCTTTTTCTTCTCTGGACAATGGCTGGCAAAATGTCCCATTTCACCACACTGAAAGCACTTGATCTTTGAAAGATCCTTCTTCTTCGGTTGCTTCTTCGATGCCAAGGCTGCATCTTCCTCATCTTCCTTCTTTACTTAGATCAACGCAGGGCTATGCTGCCTCTTGGTGAATCTGCGTAGTTCTTCTTGCTGCAGGATTGACCACAAGTTGTCCCAGTCTGGGAGGTTCGCTCTGCCCAAGATACTTTGGACAAAGGTTTCCCACTCATTCATGACTGCATTGAGGGCAGTCTTGACTATCACTGCATCATCTATGGTTGCACCTGTTGCAGTCAGTTGATCCTTGATTGCCTACAGTCTGAAGAGGAAGTGTTCCATGTCTTCTCCCTTGGTCATCATGAATGACCTCATTTGGGTCTCCAACAACATTTTCCTTTGGACCGATTTTCCCTCATACAGGGAAGTCAAGGCCTTCCACATTTCGTTAGCTGTCTTCTTCTCAGCTATGTTTGGTACAATATGGTCCTTGATTCTGTCCATTATCAGCCACTTGGCATGCCCAACAGCTTTCCTATGCTTCCATAGAAGATTCGCATTTGTTGGTGTGGCCAGAGTTTGCTCTGCATGGTCTCTAAGATTGTATGCCTCAAGGACAATCAGGATCCTTGCTTTCCACACCGAAAAGTTTGAGAGGCCCTCTAGCCTATCCTGATCACGCAGTCCATGAGGAGCCATCTACTCAGAATGTGTCAGAACTTCCTTTTCTCTTTGCTAGAGAAATGGATCTAAGGTCCTTGGTGAAATAGGCACCTTCTACTCCCTTTGACAACTGATTTCCCTCCTTGGAAGTCTACCAAATCAACTATGATTCAGCTTCTTCTTTGATCCTCTGATCAAATTGCAAGTTTCCTTTGGCCAGAAACTTTTCTGAGAAGCTGATCTCCTCCCAATCTTTGTCACTTGTGCTAAGGCTAAAAATCTGAAATCTTCAGAGTTTTAACCCCACCAGTGCTTCTGAATTTGCAGCTCAGATCTTGGAAAAATGAAATTCCCTGGCTAGGAACTTCACGAGGAAGAAAATTCCCTCATTGGGCTGCTTCTTCCTCTTCTGACGACTTTCTACCTAGCAAAACAAATTCTGCTTGCAGAAAACTGCGTCCCACCAGCTTTGTGCTGAGGCTCTGAGCTGCTCCTTCTGGCTCGACAAAATTTCGATTTGGAAGCCCTTCCCCTTTGTCGACTCACTCAGAGAGAGACTTTCTCAGAAATTTCAACGCTTCTTGCCTAGACTGCACAATCCCTTTGGGGATTAAATTTACTGCTTTCTAAAGATTTTCGGCCTCCGTCTCAGCGCTGGATTTGCTCTTCCTGTTCCATAATCAACCCTCTGATACCATGTGAAAATTCCAAGTCCTAGATTTGGAATCCTACTGCAACAAGCTAAACTACTTCTCCTACTTGTAAATTAGATTTAACAAGTTATTTTGCAGATTATTTCTGAAAACATTGAAACAATTACTGAAGCAGACTTCACTTAAATTATATGTGAAAACAATAAACTGAGCAAGAGAAATAACACACACAGGACACTGTTATTTTTGGACAAATGTCCCCGGAAAAACCCAATGCGGGAAAACCAGTGCAACAAATCTGAGGGTTTTATTATTTGCAACAGTTATATCTAAATACATCTCTGATTGTCTCACCGGACAAATCAATTATAGAGAATACTGACAGAGAAAAATAGTGAGTTTACCTCACTTTGCAAGTCCCAGCTGATTCGGTAGCTGAAATGACGAAACCCCAACAACCTCTACGCTGCCTCTGCGCAGTAGCTGTGTAGGCCTGCGTGGGGACCTCTGGTGGAATGCATCAACCCTTCTGCGTGATCTTTCAACTCTTAAGAAACTCGATCGAACCCTCCTGACTCAGAATCTTGTTTTCCCAGCTGAAATTGGACTGAAACTCGGAAATGTTGTGTTGCCTCTCCGTGGCCCGTCACCCTCTCTGGGCATTGTGCTGCTTCCTCAGCATCTTTCTCTACCTCTTTGCTGATGATCCTTGGCCTCAAAGAAAATCCTCCTGCCAAAATTGCTTTTGCCCCTCAATTGCGCTGAAAAATCACTTAGATCTGGTTTTCGTCTTGAGCACTGCTCACTTCAGAAAATTCGATCACTTGATCCTTTCGGTGTAGCTTACAAATGACCCTCAACCCTTCTTTTATAGTCTTCTCGTTAAGACTTCAATGACCGAGATTAGATCTCCAATCAGTGACTAAGATTACATTTTTACTTGATCTGCTTTTTCTGGAAGTTTCACCCACAATTTAAATTAATATCCATTAATTATTTTAATTTCCTAAGTTAGACTTAGGATCCTCATTATTAATAATTAATTTATCAAATAAAACTGTTTCTGGGTGGAATTTCCCAAAACAATTTCTGGGTTATCTGTAATGCATGTGTCTAAGCTTCTCCACAAAATATGAGACTTAGAGCACTCCTGATACTACCAGAAATCAACAGAGATGGCATCACATTAGAAGCGCAAAAGAATAACAGAACTAGCAGTTTGCATGGTTTAAGCATGTCATCTAGCACATAGGGAAGACTCTCATCCTATGTCTGTGGATTCTTGGAGTTGTACATGCGTAGTATGTGCATTATCATCTTGTTGATGACCTATGTTTGGCCATCAGTCTAGGGATGGAATGCAGTGGACTTGGTGAGCCTGGTGTCCAACAACGACCAGAGGCTCGACCAACATGCGTTTAGGAACCCACTTTCCCGATCTTGATATAATGGTATGTGAGATCCCAAAATGTACCCACACTTGTTCGAAAAAAACTTTGACAGTGTCTTCTGCTATGATACTCTTCTTGCAGGCAACCAATATAGCCATCTTAGAAATTCTATCAACGACCACAAATACACAGTCATTACCATGCTTGGTAGAAGGAAGGCCAGACATATAATCCATGGATATGGATTCCCAAGGCTGGCTAGGAGTAGGTAGAGGAGTGTACAAACCTTTCTTTTTAATGGTTGGCTTGGCGTGACATAAGAAGTGCAGGATCTGATATATTTTCCAACATATTGTCGGAGTTTTGGCTAATAAAAATACTTCCACAGTACTATCATTGTTTACTCCAAACCAAAGTGTCCTACGACCTGACTATAGTGCACATCCCAAATCAGCTTGGCGCGCTCACTTGAAGGAACACAAAGGTGCCCCAGGTAGCATAACAATGCGTTCTAGAGATGGAAGTTTGGTACTTGCTTGCCATCCATCAACATTTGGTATGTGGTGGCGAATTCTGGATCATTTCTGTATATCTGCGACCATTTAGAAGTCTTGTACCTGTTACTGCTCCAACTAGTAGGGGTCCTAGGAGGGGATCCTATAGAACAACTACAAGGTCAAGGGGCAACAATGGAGCGATATCCCACTGTCACCTCAGCTAAAGCTCCCTACTCTTTATGGAATTTCACCGATTGGAGGAGACCCAATACAAGAGAAATCACAATGATGTTTAGATCAATGATCAGATAAGGAGTGATTCTTAAAGCGTATTCACAAGAGAGGCTCAAATAATGGTTTACTTGCTTGCGAAGGAAGGTGACGGGCTCTCTAGGAAGGGCTAAGAGGACACTTGAGCCTAGGTTTGGAGGATATCTCTTGATAATAAGTTCTCTAGACCTAAGAATCCTCGTGGAGGAATGGCTTCTATGTAATCCTTGTGAAATTTGAGTTGTAAAGTAGCGAGACCACAAAGAACGAAAGTGGACCTAAGCTAGGTCAAGGGTATGGAGTTGATCACCAATTGAGGGGCTTGACCTGACTAGGGAGGAGAATAGGACCAAAGGAATACTTTTCTTTGAAATACAAATGCAATGACCTAAGTGAGGACACTAAACCAAAATCAACCTAGGGAGAGAAATGGTCTTGCTGCTAGGGCTTGCTATTTCTCGGGATTCCACTGTCGGATTTCCCTCAAACTTGGGGGACCTCTTGAGAAAACCCTATCATAGTAGTGGACAAAAATTCAAGGTGTTTGGATGGCTACAACAAATTTTGATTGATGCCCTAGGTGACCTATAGGGTTAGGCCTAAAATTTGGAAAAAAGTGAAGAAACAAAGATAAATTTGACCACCAAGAGGATGCGAGGATCAATGCCTTGCTTAGTGGGCTTGATGGAGTCAAGATACACCTAGATAAAGAAACTTTTGTGAGCTAAGGAGCCCTAATTAGCCTTCGCTAGCCTATTCAAGGGCAACAACTAGGTAATTAGAGATTTATACTTCAAATTTGCCAAATAGATGAAGTTTCAAGGTCTTTCGACCTAAGAGGTGCCTCTAGGAACATTCACCCAATCCCTCAAAGAGAAACACATGCATTAAATCACTTATTCAAGGTCCGAGAAGAATTTCGCATTACATTAACCCATACAATAATAATGATAACAATATACATGCATTTGACAAGTAAGATAACAAGAATAGCATTAAAAGTTCACTTACATGAGAGAGAGAAAGTATATCCATTCATCAACTTTGCATTAGAAAGAAGCTCCAAAGACAATAGCAAAAATATAAACATCATAGTGCATCAAGAAACTCCAAAAAGTTCACCCTAGCAAAAAGTGCGAAAATCTCTCAAGAGATACTTTTCCAATCCAAGTGATGATGAGAGAAAAAACGTCCTCTCATCTATTTATACAATCCAATAGGGGGTTCAAATAGCCTAATTTGTCTTATTTAGCGCCAAATAATAAAACAATGCTCAATAATGATATGATTTGGTGACAAGCCCACCTAGATAGCTCAATAATACAACAATAAAGCCTCTCAATAGGGCAAAATACTATACATAATGAGTCATTGGGCCATTGAGAAGGCTTGGTGGAGTCTAAATTTTGCCAAGTTGAGAGAAAAGGCTTCGAACATAGTGATCAAGGGGTTGGCCCCTTGATATCCAAACAAGTCACATGTGGTGCCCCACGTGGGTGTGGGGGCAATGTGACATCCTCACGGGTCTCCAAGTGGATTGATAATGCCTGCAAACCATTTGTAAGGGCTAGGATGATGACATAAGCCCTCCCTTTGTCTCCTGTAGTGAGGCACATCCTCATCTGAACCTTGGAACCCTTGACAAGTGTGTGGTACAAATGTGAAGTCGACTGGGCATGGTGATCCAAGTGCATCATCTTCATAAAAAAGGTGGAACACGAGCAATCACTGAATGGTGCTGAGGATCCATGAAGTACTCTCTGCTATGGTGGAGGCCCATGGCTCTTAACGCTCACCCTACAAGTGCCAATGTGGCCCTCTGGAGGGCTTGGACCTCATATAGGGAGACCAAACCCTAAATGAAGATCCACCTGCAATCCTGCATAAGCTCTAATGCGTCCCCTTGCCCAATACAACAAATCATTAGAATACTCAAGTAAAAGAGCTTACAAATCATGGAATCAATGGGGCCCTTCATGGTGGCATGCCCTTCCATAGCAGGCTTTGGCATGTACAAGTGTCTCCAAGCTCAATAAGGGGGTTAACCAGAGACCCTATTAAGTGGTTTCAGCCGTTAAAGGGATTGACATGTTCATTGTACATCCATCAGGTAGATAGTGGCGAGTGATATAATGATGGTGTGGAGTGGGGATCACGGGAAAGCTCCAGGCTACATGTCATGGTACAAGGGTAGCTATGATGAGGGAAGCATATGAGTGTAGGAGGGAGCAAATCGTGGTAAATGAGTTACCTCGACCTTTATTTTTCCACCCTTAATCATATGCCTTTTGCCTTTGATTGATTTTTCATCATAACTGCTCGGGGCTCCAGGGGATGAGAGCACGATGTGTAGGATATAGTAGTGGACACCCCCTTAAGGTGGGGCAGTTCATTTCACATTAGGGGTTGGGAGTCGGGACAACCATGGATTCCTTAATGATGAAGGGGGCTCATCTAGGGTCCATAGAAACCAGGGTGATGGCCATAGATAAGGGGTAGAGCTCATGTTTGGCTTTTGCCCATGTGCTAAATTTGTATGTCTCGGACATCTTTTGCATTTTGTGGTACAATCCCTGTTGAGAGTGGCCAAATTATTTGTTTTTCTTTTCTTTTTAGCTCCATCAACCTTCGGGGTATCGTTCCTAGCCTGACCCAAGGCGTGGACAAGGGGAGGGGGAAGCTAACCCTATGTGGACCCGAATGGGAAAAGAGATGAATGGGGCTAAAATGAGCTGAGGGGAGCGATGTATATGGTGTTGGGAAGCGAGACCATGCAACCAAAATTGGGATTTCCCATGTAGTGCCAACCCTAAAGCTAATGGTCAGTGAAGGAGATCCCACGGGACTAGGATACAAGGCTAAATACCAAATCAGGCAGAATCCCCCCACCAATCCATGCCCAAAAGTGTGCATGATAAGTAAGGAAAATTAGTCAACTATACCAATGAAAAGCCATACCTTGGGGGTCGAGAGGCCCACCTTCAAACATACGATCATAAAAGATGGACGAGGGACTACATGGCCAACTCAGGTGGCGGAGATAATGGCACATCGAGCTATCTAGTGGTTGTAAGGGGCTACTGGTTGTCGACCGAGGACCATCTAAGAGAAAATTTGTCTCCTATGCATACTACCCACAGATAGTGGGTAATAATACCCATAAGACTTGAGAACAGTGTTAGTGCCACAACCGAGGGCCTACTAAGGCATTCTGCAACGTTATTGGTGTTGCCCCACTTGTATTTAATGTTCAAATGGGATTGTTGCAAATATGTGGACCATTGCTAATGGCGATCGTTCTGCAACTTCCATTGTGTCTGCATAAATTGAAGAGGTCGGTGATTTGTGTGGATGATTGTCTCCTATAATGTTTCCACTGTCGGAAAGCCTGCACGATGGAATACATCTCCTTGCCCTAGGTGGGGTATTTCAGAATAATATCAGAGTGTGTTTCACTGTGATAGGCCACTAGATGCCCTTGTAGGTTGAGAACTGCACTAGTAGCATAGTTAGAGGCATCTGTCTCAATTTCAAATGGCTGTTGTAGGTCTGGCAATGTGAGTACTAGCACAGAGCAATGGCGTTGTTTGAGCTCAACAAATGCTTTCTGTTGTGACTTAGACCCAAAAAAAATTGCTTTTGCGCCACTCTTGGTAACTTAACTCAAAGGCCAAGTGATATGAGAGAACCCCAACACAAATCTTCGATAGAAATTGGCAAGGCCCAAAAAGCTGCGAAGCTCTGTTAGAGTGGTCGGGGCTGGCCAATCTCGAATGACTTGGATCTTAGCTGGATCCACATGCACCCATTGCTCATCAATTATGTAGCTTAGATATTGAACTTGATTCATGCCAAAGGAGCATTTTTCCAAGTTGGCACGTAGTTTATGTTGCCGCAGGTTTTGAAGTACTTGCTGAATATGTTGCAATTGCTCTGCCCAACTCTTGGTGAAGATGAGGATGTCGTCCAGATATAAAACCATGAACGAGTTGGTGAAAGGCTGCAAGATGTCATCTATCATCCTCATAAAAGTTGCAGGGGCATTTGCTAACCCGAAGGGCATGACCAACCACTCAAGGAGGCCCTCCTTGGATTTGAAGACGATCTTCCATACATCTGTGGGTTCTATTGGAATTTGGTGATAACCAAACTTCAAATCAATCTTGCTGTAGTACTTGGGCCCCTTGAGTTGGTCAAGAAGGCCATCAATCCGTGGGATCGGGTATCTGTTCCTAACAATGATTTTATTCAGTGTCCGAGAATCAATGTAGAGTCTCCATGTCTCATCTTTCTTTTGTACGAGTATAATTGGGCTCCCACAAGGTGAGGAACTTGGTCGGATGTGCCCTTTTTGTAGCAATTGGATTTGTAGTTTGATTTTTCCTCGTTTTCCAAGAGAGAGTGGCGGTATATTGGCCCATTGGGTAGAGGTGCTATGGGAGTCAGATTGATTGAATTCTTGACCTGACAGTTCAAGGGTACCCCTGTGGGTGCGAAGAAGATGTCCCTGTACTCTTCCATGACCTTATCAACTTGCTTCTGCTGCGCGAAGAAACCCTTTCTTGGGGCCATGGATGTGGCCATGATCTTCCCCTTCTTTGAGAGAAAATTAGAAAGAAAATAAATTTCCCAGTCTGGTAGATGATCTTTCTACTTTGCTTAGCAGAGATAAAAGAAATGGCGGTAGGCAGGGCTACCTCTAGTATCTTCTATAATTTTCTGCCCAAAGTAATAATAATAGTACGAGGTATGGACTCATACACAACATGATGCTTTCACAAGTATGGTTGGCCTAATAAAACATCACAAACTTCAAGGGTAGCAACATCACACAATACCTCGTCCTTGAAGGGCTTGATGCTATAGGGAAGGTGGCACTATTCGCTGACACAATGATCTCGGCCTTGGTGGAGCCACCTGATAGTGTATGGCTGCTGGTGTGGTGTGGTCGACATGCCCAACTGCTTAACGATCTCTGCTGAGATGAGGTTCTTTTGGCTTCCATTGTTGACAATGAACTGCAACGAAGAACCCTTCACCCACATCTATGAGTGGACGCTCCCCCTCCTTTGGATCTTCGGGCTCAATTGTCTGGACCTTGGTGGTGGCATTGGGTTTCGCATCAATAATTTGTTTCCCCTTGTCAGTTCTGACTCAGAGTCGGAACATGCATTTGACTCTGAAGCTTTTAGCTCAACCACCAATGACTGCTTGGCGCGACACTCATTTATGTTGTGGGTGGGACTCATGTGGAACTTACACCACTTTCCTATGTCCTTGGTCATCTTTGTGGTGCTATTCTTTGCTTGTCGCTTCGATGGGTTGTCTTGGGTCACTCCACCTTGGCTCTGTCCTTTGTTCCGCGGTTTGGAGGTGATTTTCTCTGCTTTGAATTCGTAGATCCAACGGTTCGTTTCTTCTTTTAAATTTCTGCTCAATCTTGACGGCATATTGGGACGTTGTGCCAAGTGAGGAGATGTCCAATAACTCCATTTTTGCATGGATGTATTTGTGTAGACAACCATGGTACTTGAGTATCAGATGCTACTCAAAATCCTTAATACCTAACTTTGTGCGCAGGGTATGAAAGACATTCATGAACTCCGACATGTGTTGGTCCCTTTCCTGCCATAGTGTGGTCCATTTTATGTACTTACCGTCATAGCTCCCTACAGGGTAATATTGTTCCTTGACGACATCTCGAAAATTACTCCAAGAGAGTGCGGTTGAAAGTAGTGAGGGTTCTTCCTCGCCCCTCTGCTCACAACAAGTTTCCCACCAGTCCTTGACATGGGGGGCGACTTTGAGGAGTGCAAAAGTAATATTTTTCCTATCGAAAAAATTATGGACCGAAAAATATCTTTCCGATAGATTTAACCATATATCTATAACATCTGGGTCTATTTGGACTTCAAATATAGAAATGTCAAAGTTAACTTGTACCTTAAAGGGGGTGGTGCCTTTGAACTAGTTGTTGGATGAAGATGCTTCGGGTTTTCCTCTCCAAGAGGGAGAGGTTTTGGCCCTGGCTTGAAGAGCCAAAATTCAGTGTCTTGTGTTTTGATAATTGACTTGATGAAAAACATAATAAGCTACTAAAGATAAGATCTAAGTAATAGAAGCATAACAAGTATAACACAAGCAATTATCAAGAAAGAGAATTGAATTAAACTATGCCCTACCAAATTCTCAACATGGTATCAGAGCTAAGGTGCTAGAAAGGGGTATTTGACAAGAAGATACTCAAGTACCAAGAAGATCAAGGTTCAGTTTTTTGGAAGGCAAAAGTCAGAGATCTACATTGAAGAGTCAATCTTCAGATTCTAAAGAGGCAGGTTGCAGAAATTCGGAAGCCATCCCAAGAAGATCAAAGACACCATATAGAAGCTATCATCATCAATGACTATTTGGTCTTGAAATCAAATCAGTATTGTTGGAGTCACCATCAAGTCATCATCATCATCAAGGATCCAAGGTGATTTAGCTCTCTTAACGAAGCCAATCTAAGAGGAAGCTCTTGTTGCTATCTACATCATAATCAGTAAGGAAGCTGATAGAAGAAGAAAAGCATCTACTCAAGCAAGTATCTTTTTGACTTCATCTAAATCTGTCAAAATGTCTTTTTGCAAAGAAAGCAACAAACTGGTTGGGGTTTCAAACTGTCTTGCGTGGAAGAAAAGGACAAATCTAATAGTATTAAGAATGAAGTCATGACAAATACATGAAGGGAGACATAAGAGCCCAGAGGATTCTTATGTAATCCATAAAGGACTCTTTCATCCCCTATGTATCAAAACTAGAATCTTTAAAAGAAATACATGACAAATTGGTGGAGCTATTCTCGGTAAGTATTATCTGTAATGAATAAAATAATATAAATAATGATTAATTAGTTAATTAGTAATTAGATTGAAAGGCCATGTTTGATGAGACATGACCTTTCGTCAAGAGGCACTTGCCTAGGTATATAAGCAGGCCTCATTTGTAATTCTCAATCATCTCATTCATTATACATATTAATATAATATTTGTATCCTCAATGGATATCTTGATATTTCAAGTCTTCTGGAATATTTAACTTGAGAAGGAACTTTGTTCACTTCATTTGGTATCAGAGCAGTGCGATCTTCTGGCCGCTCACGCTGCACAAAGCCACGCTTTACGATCCAGGCCCTTGGCCATTGAAAATTCGTCAACATTGTTGCCGTTGAAGCGTTTCGCTACACTTTTGGAGTTTCTCCGTTTGCTGATTTCATCAGAGGCCTTTGGCCATAATTAAAAATTTGAAGAAATTTCACCAATAGGCCTTTGGCCAGAATTAAAAATTTGAAAAAAAAAAGAGAAGAAATATATATATATATATATATATATATATATATATATAAAACAAAGAAGTCAAGTATATTAAAAAGAAAAAGGATATATAAAAAAAGTACATTTACGTATATAACAAAGACAGCTAAAAAATTAAAAATAAATTTGAATTTATATATATAGAAAATATTGCATTAGCAATTGTATGCTGTGGTCGGACAATCTACAATCGCCACCCCTTACTGACGGCCACTGCCAAAGTTCTCCGACAAAAATCGTCTGCTGTTGTAACCTTGCCGCCACCGTGACTGTTGAATTAACCTTGTCCCAACTTCGCCGCTCTTCATTCCTTGTCACGCTAGTTCCCTGTCACATCGTTGCTTCTTCATTCTGCAACCACTGACCCCATTATCAAGCTGTCCCTAGCCGCAATCAACATCAATAGACACATTGAGTGACCATCGAGCAACTGTCGTAGATGTCAACCCGGAACAAACCTTTGCTCTCGTTCCTCGTTATTTTGACTCTCGAAGTTGTTGCCATTGCCACTGCACCATTGCACGCCACAACCCACAGTTGCACTTAGCTCCTCTAACCCAGCTACCATTACTATCATTTGCAGTACAATGCTCCTCGATCCACCTCGCCAATCACACAGTGTCATAAAGGCCTCCGTACATAGTTTCTGCTCTGTTGCCCATACAGTCAATCCGCATAGACAAAACATTAGGTAATTCACATACATACTGTGATAATTATAAAACAATTACCAACGTACTCTTAGAGTCGCTATCTTTCAACACCTTGATTCAAAACAAAATATTATTTAAGGAATAAGCAAAAGTCCTCATTCATAATTTTAAAGGGTTTTCGTCATATATATTATAATAACCCGGGGTTATTTTAAAGATTTTCTATTAAGAGTGAGAATTATAAAGTTTATATTCTTAAGTAATAAAGTTGTTTAAAAACAAAATAGTTAAAAGGTTTAAAGCCAAAAAAGAAAAGAAAAGAAAGGAAAAGTCCAAGCAAAACATAACGAGAGAATTTTTGAACGATTCAATACTAAGGGTCCAACTAAAAATTATTTGAAGGAATAGTACGTTTTGAAGATTATAAAGATTAGGGAGTGTTACTTTTAAAACCCTAATTTCATATCGACAAAACAAACAAAATGGGATCAATCATTGATGAAAAGGGAATTGAATCCAAATCGGAAATGAAAGAGGGAAGATTTCCTAAAAATTATAGTATGTGTGTCCATGCACAAATTAAAATCAAAGGGTCACTTGCGGGAAAGGAGGTTCTCATATCTATTGATCTTACTCAAAAGAATAATTATGTTAGTACTGAATGTGCTAATCAATTAGTGATCCTTGAATCAAATATAATTGAAACAAATTCATTTAACGCAAATGACAAACAATATGACATAGAGAATGTACACCTAAGTATTGGGGAGTATTCCTTTGTCTCGCAATTCACCGTTAAAACCTTATTTTGTAACAATAGTGATATAGTTCTTGGTTTGCTCTGGATGGAATCACTAGGTTCATTCATCCTTAATACAAAATAGAAGTTTTTGACATTCTCCTACAAAAAGAAGAAAATAACGCTACTGGACGTTACCTTGAAGCCCAATTCCGTGACGCTTGAAGACATACAAGAAATTTCAAAAGTAATTCTTCAAGAAAGTAAAAAGGCGATCCAAAATATGCAAAAGGAAATTGATAAAATCACAACTAACAAGAATGAAGAAGTTGCTCGCCTCAAGGGCCACAACGATAAATTACTAATGCAAATTAAGCAGCTGAAGAAAGACAAGAAGTCGTTGGAAAACAAGGTGCAACAACTTGTCGAAAATGAAGCATCGAAACCTTCAAATGTAGAAGTTCAAGTTGAAGAAAAAACAAACATTGATCCAGTAAATGTCACAACTCAAGAAACAGACAAGCAAGTTCCAGAAGATACAAACTTAGATGTTGCAGATCAGACGAGGAACATTCTAAATGAAGGTTCTGTAACCAACTCAATAACATCTTCGCCAGAAGAAAATCAAAGAAGTCAAACTAAAAAAGTTCCCTATCGACATCCAAATCACGGGAGCAGACAACTCGACCAAGCTCCGTGTTCAAAATAAAATCAACAGGTTGATACTCCGAAAAATACTAATGTCGGTGCAAGCCACTCATGTGATAACCAGTTGTTACAAGTTGCCAGTCATTGCAAGCTTTCACAAAAGATTGATCTAGGATGGTCTGGTCCCTTCTCAGTGCGACAATTTTGTTTGTCACTTAGAGGATCATATCAACTTGTATCGACAAGGATGACTACGCCGAGACGAGAAGACATTCGTAGCAGGAAAAGAAATCAAGGCCTTTCATCAACAAGCTTTGAGGACAAAGCTTTTTGAGGAGGAAGGCAATGTAATGAATAAAATAATATAAATAATGATTAATTAGTTAATTAGTAATTAGGTTGAAAGGCCATGTCTGATGAGACATGACCTTTCGTGAAGAGGCAGGCCTGCCTAGGTATATAAGCAGGCCTCATTTGTAATTCTCAATCATGTAATTCTCAATCATCTCATTCATCATACATTTTAATATAATATTTGTATCCTCAATGGATATCTTGATATTTCAAGTCTTCTGGAATATTTAACTTGAGAAGGAACTTTGTTCGCTTCATTATCTCTGAGATAAGAACTATACATGTTGAAGATGTCAAGAGAAGGAATAACTTCATACTTTATGAAGTACAAGATCAACTACAGGAATTGAGAGAAGTAATAGAGAAATGACTGTAGTAGTGCTGAATGCTCTATTGGGGGGATGGGGAAACATCACTTCAAGTATCTATGGGAAGAAAGAAGCAACACCATTCAAGGATCTATTGTCTCTTTGTAAGATAGAAGAGACAAGGTTAAAAGCTAAAGTGGATATAGGATCAAATGAAGAGAATCAAGCCTATGCTGCCATGTCAAGAAGAAAGGAAAGATTTGGGAAGTTTGCTACTCAGAAGAAAGATACAATGCGATGTATATAATGAACTTGGGCACTATAAGAAGGATTGTCCCTAATCTAATAAGAACAAGAGGAAAAGGGAAGAAGCCCATGTCACCGAAGAAAGGAAAGAACTTGATGCAAAAGAAATCTAAGAAGGAAGAAGTGAAAGATCTCTACTATGGTTGAGATCATCTTCCTCTTTAAGAGGTTTTTGTCAATTGTAAAATAGTATGTTAGGAAGCATGGTATATTAGATAAATGCATAACTCCAGGATTGGCGTCATGATAGAAGCATTGAAGGAGGAGCACTCGTTGTAGGAGGATGTCTGTAACACATATGTGACATTTATGCTATAAGTGGCTCCTGGGAACCTCACTGAAAACAACATTTATAAAAGGTAGTCATCAAGATCAAAGGTCATCATTCAATAATCAATAAGGAAATAAGTGCTGACTTTTTCTTATGGAATCCTCTTTGGATTCACTGGTTAGAAAGAAAGCAAAAATTTTTCTTCGAAAATTCTAACTTGTAGAATTCTGGGATTAGGATATGATGACATATTGGTGAAGCAGGTCAAGGGAATGAAACTCTTCATTCTAAGGAAACCTGCTATAGGATGACTCAAAAGAAAAGAATGAGGTACATGTATATATATGCTAACACTGGATGCTATGAAGTCATGTGGATGTAGATAGTATAGTTCTATCTTTAGAAGTATGATCAATATAGAAAGCAAAAACTCTTCCGATGTACAGGTTGCCAAAAGGCATGATCTACACTAGATGAAATCGACATAATATGTCCTCATATGGAATATGAGGTGATTATATGTTATCAAGGCGCTGTACATTAGAAGTTCATGGGAATGCAATAAACATTGTGTGGAGTCAGAAAGGAAGAGATCATGGGAAGTATAACCATGGAAAGAAGCAATCAACATCCAAGGAAGCCAAGAAGACTTGACTAGAAAATCTCCTGGGAAGATATATAGACTTTGATAGAAGTCTGGAAAAGATGGAGATCCTTGATAATACATATCTTTAGGAGATGTGTCAATCTGTAAACAAAGGATGCCGATGCCTACAAGAAGATGTCATGGTGAAATATCATCACTAAGGTAACTTTTGATTTAAAAGTTCATATTTATAATTGATTAATATCTGATGAGCTTATGCAAGGCTGCCAAAGGGAAGTATATGTCTTCCACAAATAATAACCAGATGGCAGGATGAAAGATCCTTGAAAGAAATATGGTCCGAAGAAAAGCAGCATGGCATGAAGCTAGACCAGATGAGAAGATTGATGGATCACTTTCCGAAGACATGACTTATGGATGAAAGTGATGGATGATATGTGCCCTCTGAAGAGATCCCAAAGTTGAAGGAGTTCTTCATGAGTAGTTGGATGTTTTCATCATTGCTGTTGCAGGTCCCTGATTAAGAAGGAGCCTGGTAATAAGCTCCTTATTTTATAAAATCTTGAAAGCAAGTCCTTGGGATCCTGGACAAGTCATTGGATAAGAGGGAGCCTAGTTAATAAGTTTCTTACTTAGAAGAAACTCGGTAATTCCTAAGCCAAGAAGGAAGCTTAGGACTATGTTCTCCCTAGTTAAGAGGGAGAGATAGACACATCATTTTGGAAGACAAAATGCGGGATTGGGTAATTATCTGGCATCCGATACTCTTTTGGGATGTATTAGGGCATCTATGGAAAGAGTAGTCGTGAAAGGATGGATATTCTTGGAGGATTATCTATCCCGATAATAATAGTCCTTAGAGGTCATACTCAGTGAACACCTAGGTGGAGTATGTACCTTGGAGACAATGATGAAGGTGTCTATAATCATTGGTCTCACCAGCATTGTAGCTCTTGGTCTCGTGGAGAGATGGAGCTGTTAGTTAAGGCCTTGCACTGTAACAATGCTGGCTAATATGATGCTATAATAGATGATTACCAATCGAATTCTACTTATAAGATATTTCAGATTGAAAGTGACCATGTACCATTATGAATACCTCCCTAGTTAAGAGGGTGTGTTGGAAAGTGTAACTAGGTTTAGACTTCATAATGACTAGTAATTATGAATTTATGTAATGAAGAAGACAAAGATAATAAAATGTATTTTGTAATGCTTGCCTCATGGGTGTCACGAGCAAGGAAGTTTTTATTCTAGGTCAAAGACTTCTTCTTGATGTCTTTAGGAGTTTGTCGTCTTGTCATAAATATAATGTAAGAGTCATGCATATGAAGTGATGTTACACTTGTAAAGGGACAAATTGTTGATATAATTGCATGCTCCAAGACCTTGTCTAAATGCTTCACCATGTCGGCTCAAAGTATGATGTATATACTACTTGTAGAAGTTGGTCTATGCTCAGAGATCATGTCGGCTTAGGCAGAGGAAGACAATCCCTATATATATAGGACTGTGGCCTCATTGTTGAACAAGAAGTTCATATCACCTTTGTGGAAAAGTGCGAGATTAAGGGCTGCAACTTAGTGCGAGAAAAGGTGACATTCTAGCGAAGAAGAATAACATATCAGCTCGAGTATATTATGAAGTTGCAACATATAAAGAAATGGATTCGGATAAGTTTGAGATCAGAAAAGTAATTGTCTGTGGTTTGATGCGAAGAAGAGAAGACAAGTATAGTGAGGAAAGAGGCCTATCCAGCGAAGGAAGATAGATCCTTTGGATCTCTGTTTTGGGTTAGTAGCCTCAGATTTTTGTTTTGGGTCACACATCGGCACTGCAGTAGGTACCTTGACAATGAGAGACAAGTACCTTGCAAGGAGTGCAAACTCAGGTCTATTACTTGAATACTATATCTTAGATATCTCAGAAATATACAGTTCGTAAATGAGGCTGAAATCAGTGTGAGTCTCACCTTGTTTGGAAAGAGCCTATGACATACACCACCTTGTTTGGAAAGAGCCTATGACATACACACAACGTGGAGAAGAAGGCTTCACAGCTAGAAATATGTCTTGGACTAATACAACAAGGGTACTGGAAGGTAAGCCAAGGAGGATTGTCTAGGTGACTGAGGCTAGAAGAATAGGGACCAAGCTTCCCTAGGGTTGGTGCAGGACAATGCAAAAAATAAGTTCATCATAAGGAGCCTAGAAGAGCAGTGACAAGAGGGTTGGTGCAGGACAATGCAAAAGATAAGTTCATCATAAGGAGCCTAGAAGAGCAGTGACAAGGGTCTTGGAGGCATGTTGGTGTCAAAGCTTTGTGTCATGGTCATGGTACTTGTCAATTGAAGATCTAGAAGAAGAATTAATTTCGGGTTTTCCTCTCCAAGAGGGAGAGGTTTTGGCCCTGGTTTGAAGAGCCAAAATTCCGTGTCTTGTGTTTTGATAATTGACTTGATGAAAGACAGAATAAGCTACTAAAGATAAGATCTAAGTAATAGAAGCGTAACAAGTATAACACAAGCAATTAATAAGAAAGAGAATTGAATTAAACTATGCCCTACCAAATTCTCAACATCAAGGCCGATTTTGCAAGGGTTCAACCAGTTCAAGTCCCAACTCCTTATACCTCGACCTCATTGGGGACATGCACAGAAAAATAGAGAAAGAGCAGACCACTTTGATACCACTGGTCTAGATTTATGAAGGAACGAAATGAAATACAAATTTAAACAAAAACATAGATATACAACAAAACAAAACTTCAATTAATTAAATAACAACTACTAAAAACCGTGTACATGCAGAATTGAAACAAATTAGCTCTAGTGTTGGGAGTTGATCTCTGAGAAGAGATGTGACGGCTACATGCATTTTGAACTGTGTTACAATGAGGCTTGAAAGCCTTTTTATCATGAAGAAACATTGAAAAACCCTAAACATCCAAAACCCTAACCCTAGGATATGAAGCGCCAAGAGGTTTGGGACCTGATGGGGTTAGTTGGAACGTCAAATTCTCCGGGTCGTAACTTTGACATACGATCTCCGTTTGATACACACTATATCCTGTTAGAAAGGTCTATCCAAGGACAACAACTTTTGACTGCAAACATGAGTCAAAGACACACATTTGCCCGTTTCCCCAAAAAAATGCCATTTAGGGCCTCAAAATGGCTTCGAAAGTAAAGGACCTGAAAACTGCGAAAAATAGAAAATTGCTGAAATAGAAAAATGTGCTGAAAAATAGGAAACTGATAGAAAACAATACTAGGGTTCATAGGCGAGTGGCCACCAATATCCACCTGGATCAGAAAGCTTGGGAGATTGCCCCCTTAAAAATAATCTATATTTTATGTTTATAAATGTTGTTTCCTTGTTTCCTGAGTGGGGTCATGTTTCCATGCTATCTTTGTTTTGGAAACCACAGCTTTGTCGAAGTTTCATGCAACTTGGGAAGTGAATTATCGATGAATGTCCCTTGATCATAATTTTTATTTCTCCTTTAAGTGGAAGAAGGTGAGGTGGAGCATTTGAAGAATATTAATAAAGAAGGAGATAGTCTATCAAAATGTTCATTATTTGCAAAGATACAGAGGCCAAAAGGTTATAGCATTGTCTACGCACGATTAGATCCAATTAGGACTGACAAGCGAGTTGTTGAGAGGAACACAGAGCCAAGTAAGCGTTGTTGATTTTTATAGGGTCTTCTATACCGATAATTTCTTCTAATAATTTACTTCTTTTCACATTCTTATCTATCATTCCATTATCAAACAATTACACAGATCCCAATAGTTTACCTTGGGAAAACCCACGCGGGGGAAACCCAACAACCTTTTCAATAGAGAAATATTCGATGCAATAGAGATACATCTTAGTCAATAACTAGGTCAAACCTGGGCCATCCTCCTAGTCAAGTCATTTGTTCACTGAAGTGTCTGATTAGGTTTGCATAGAATTATGGCATCTGCCTTCTATAGAAGGTCTGCATAGAATTTTGCCTTCTGCCCTTTATAGAAAAGGGTCTTTCCACAAAGATTCGGTCCCTTCACAAAGGTTTTGTCCACAAAGATTCATGCTTTATCACACAGACATAATTCAACCTTCCACAAAGATTCATCACTTCATAAATTCAACCTTCTTACCTCAGATCTATTCTGCCTCAGACCTTCGCTACATTAGTCCTTCGTTTGCCTTAGATTTTGCTGCCTCAGAAGATGACATTTCGCTGCCTCATAAATAACACTTCACTGTTTCAAAATGTTGAGAAATGTATAGGGCTATAGCTAGGCTGATTTCTCTTAAACTTGATAACTGCGTGTGATGTCGTTTTACTTTTTTTTTACTTATTAGCTTCTTCTCTTATTATTATGTTATTCTTATCATCAAACAACTACCAAAACAAGAAGATCAACAATACTTAGGAACACAAGATATAAGGTGCAAGCCAGGGCCAAAACCCCTCCACTTGAGAGGAAAACCCACAAATCTCCTCTTCTTATAGATTATTCAAATGACAAAATCCAAAACCTCTAGACCAAGATCAATACCCTTCCAAGACCAAGTCCGACCTTCTTGATGGTGTGCTTCCTTTGTCCAAGTCAAACCTAGTCAAATATCTTCCACCAACACAATTTTGACCCCCAGCTACGAAATTTCGGCCTCTACTGTAGGTCTGAAATTTTCGGTCCTTGCAAAAGTTGCTGCCTCCATACGTGTGAGCAAATCGAGGGTTTCCAAGGCTTCCTTTGACCTTCGCTTGAGTTTATCCTTCTTCTAGGGCTTGAGGGTGACCTAATAGACCTTCCTTCGACCTTCTTTCTGCAATTTGTCCAAGTTCGATCTTGCAACAAGAAAACCCTAGCCTCCTTCCTTCGCACGCGTGAAAAGAGAGCGAGAAATAACCCAAACACTTGTCCTTTGTCCTTCTTCTTTCTTCACTGGCCTTCTTCTTCTTCTCCTTTGCTTGAATGATGAGAGGATGAATGATCTCCACAGAAGGTCAAGTTCCCTCCTATATATAGGCTTCCAAGGTTGGTGAAATGCCCTAGTTGAAGTTGACTTCTAAATTGCTAGGCTGACTTGGTCTTGGAGGGTATTGTGACACTTTTAAATACAAAAATAATTCTTTTTACAAGTTACAATGTGCCCGAAGGGGTCTTATTCATATGACAATGACTCTTTTGACTTCTTGACTCTAGTGCAAACCCTAGAAGCACTCAATGGGTGCTTGACCTCTAAAATAAAAGACCTTGAGCATGAAACCCATGCTACATAAAAAACAATAATAATTTCTCTTTCATTTTACAATATACAAGAATCAAAAGTACATTTCATATTTATGAAGACCGAACCTAGTTACACAATTTTCAACACTCCCTCTTAACTAGGGAGGTATTCATAAATGGTACATGGACATTCTCAAACTGAAGAGAACTCATAAGAAGAGTCTGATTGGTAATCCATCTTTTTGCATCATACCAACCAACATTGTCACATAGCAAGGCCTTGACTAACAACTCTATCTCTCCACAAGATCAAAGCACAATGCTGACGAGACCAATGACTGATAGACACCATCATCATTGTCTTTCGAGGCACATACCCCACCCGAGTCTTCACAGGGTATGTCCTTCCTGGACAATTCCTATCTTGGAATAACACATCCTCAAGGAATTTCCTCTTCGACTACTCTTATCTTGGATGCCCTACCTCATCCTCAAAGAGTATTAGATGCCAAATGCTTACCCAATCCTCCATTCTTTCTTCACGAAGTGAAGACAAGAATGATGTGTCTATCTCTCCCTCTCAACTAGGGAGGATATATCAACCAGTCGAGGCTTATCTCTCAAATACACAAGCTTCTTATTAGGAAGAGATTTTGTCAAGATGTCAGCTACTTGTTCATCAGTGGAGATATACCGTAGCTGCAACACTCCATCCTGCATCAACTTTCGAATGTAGCGATACTTTTTATTTATGTGCTTTGTCTTTCCATGAAACACAGGGTCTTCAGACAACCTTATACAGCTGGTGTTGTCACAATGTATCATCGTAGGGTCCATCGGTCCTTCAAACACGTGAGACAACAACTTCCTCAACCATGCAACTTCTCTGCTTACTTCATAGGTTGCAATATATTTAGCCTTAGCACTACTCAAAGCAACTGATTCTTGGTTTCTACTCATCCAGGATATCATGGAGGATCCCAAACTAAAACATCCTCCAGTAGTGTTTCTCCCATCCATCTCACTGCCTCCCCAGTCAGAATCTGTATATCCAATGAAGTGGATATCATTCCTCTTATCATACTTCAGACAATAGTGGATTGTTCCTTGCAGATATCTGAGTATATGCTTGGATGCTATCCAATGATCATGCTTAGGCTCTACCTGGAACCGACTGAGAACATTCACTATAAAGCAAATGTTTGGTCGAGTATTTACCATATATATCAATGAGCCAATCAATTGTATATACCTTGTTGGATCCATCGAGCCTGATTCAGAACTTCTTAGCCTTTTCAAGTTTGTGATCATAGGGCTTGTCATAAGTTTGCAATCCATCATGTCAAACCTCTTCAACATCTCGATCACATACTTTCCTTGACCTAGATAAATCTCATCAGGTCCTTGCCAAATTTCCAACTCCAAATAATAGTGCATCAACCCTATATCCTTCATATCGAATTCTGTTGCCAGTTGCTTCTTACACTCTTGACTACGACCTTCCACACTTGTCATGAGAAGATCACCCACATATAGAAGAATGATTACAAGCTCATCCTTCACAACCTTGATGTAGAGATTTGGATTAACAGAACTCTTCGAGAAGCCAAATCTTTGTACGTATGCATCCATTCTTACATACCATGCCCTTGGTGCTTGCTTGAGACCATACAGTGCCTTCTTCAACCTACAAACATAAGTCTCTCTATCTTTTACTTCGAATCCCAAGGGTTGTTCTGTATAGAATTCTTCATCAATAATGTTATTTAGGAATGCTGTCTTGACATCCATTTGATGGATGTTCCATCCCATTGATGCTGCCAAAGAGAGCAACGAACGTATAGTTCTATACCTTGTTGTAGGTGCAAATGTCTCTTCATAATCAATGCCTTCTTGTTGGGAGAAGCCCCGAGCCACAAATCTTGCCTTATATTTATCTATACTTCCATCTGCTGCATGTTTAATCTTGTAGAGCCACTTTGAAGTTACCATAGATTTGCCTTTGGGCCTAGGTACGATCTCCCAAACTCCATTTTCCATTATTGATTGATACTCTTCATTCATGACATCTTTCCATTCTTGATGTTTGACAACCTCTTCAAAGGTGGATGGTTCTGCTTCTATTAACTTTGTCATATAGGCTGCATATCCTGAATCTCTTTTGGGCTTCTTACTTTCCCTGAATGTGCCTTTGGCAGCTCCATGTCCCTCGACATCTAGTAGAGTAGACTTTAACCAGTTATGTCTTTTTCTAATTTCAGGGATGATGATTTGTTGCACAGGTTCACTGGGACCTATTTCTTCATGATTTGAATCTTCTTCATCCCTTGTGCACTCTTCTTCAAATATTGGAAGCTCTTCATCATTAAAGCTAATTGGGATGTCCTTTGATTTCTTGAATGCAATACTTTCATCAAAGATCACATCTCAAATAACTTCAATTCGGTGTCCTTCCTTTATGTGGATCCTATATGCCTTTGAAGTATTAATATAGCCAACAAATATTCCCTTCATGCTTGTAGGTTACAACTTCTTTCTCTTATCCTTCGGATTTTGAATATAGACATGACATCCAAATATTCAGAGATGGTCCACGCTTGGTTTCTTCCCAGTGAATGCTTCTTCAGGGGTCATGTTGTCTAGTGATTTGTGAGGACTTCAATTTTGAACATATACAACGGTTTTTGTTGCTTCACCCCACATAAATTTGGGCAAGTCTTGATCATGTAACACGGCTCTAACACTTTCTTCAATTTATCAATTCTTTCGTTCAACAACTCCATTTTGTTTAGGATTATATGGGACTATCAACTCCCTCTTAATCCCAACCTCCTTACAGAAAGCTATGAGTTCCTTTGAGGTGTATTCTTCTCCATTGTTGGATCTTAGTATCTTTTTCCTCTTTTCTGTAAGGTTCTATACTTCAGCTTTGAATTCTTGAAATTTGTCGAATACTTCATCCTTGAATTTCAACAAATAGTTCCAAGTTTTCCTTGAGTGGTCATCAATGAATGTTACATAATATAGATGATCTCCAAGAGACTTTGTAGACACAGGAGCACAAGCATTAGAATGAATGAGATCCAAGATTTATTTTGACCTTGAAGCACTGCTTCCAAATGGTCTCTTGACATTTTTACCTAATGCACATCCCTTGCATACTGCTTCACGATCTTCCTTGACTTCAGCGATGCCCTTTCACCATTGAATTTAGAGTTGGTAAGATTTTGTAGTGAAGGTGACCGAACCTTCTATGCCAAAGTTCACATGGAATTACTTCAATTTGAACCAAAGCTTGAGAGAGAGAGAGAGGAGTCCACAATCTGTAGAGTCTTCCTTTATGAATCCCAATGATCTTTGCATTTTTGATGCTAGAGTTTTTATCCCATACTACAACCTTTCCATCTATAAAATTGATTCTATCTCCCTTATCTTCTAGACATGAAATAAAAAGTAGATTCTTTTGCAAACCTAGAACAATAGGATGTTGTTGAGATGAATATTTCCTCTATTTTCTAGCTCCATGGAGGTTGTTCTAATTCCTCTTACATGATAGCTTTTCTTGTCATTAAGTTCAACAGAGTAGGAATATTTTCCTCTTGATAAGGTCTTTAGTTGCTTGTGCTCACCTGTCATGTGTCTTGATGCTCCATTGTCGATTACCCAAATATTGTCATCTCCAAATGTGCCTGTAAGTGCTGAGAATAACCCTTTGTCCTTTGTAGATGTCTTGGTCATACTATTCTTGATGGATAGTAGGAGATTCCATAATACCTTGATACCTCTCTTGAGATGACTTGCTACCATATAACACCTCCTCAAAAACTTCTTCAAGGATGTAGTGATCTTCATCATGCACTTCGCTAACCAAAGCTCTGATACCATGTTGAGAAATCTATAAGGTTATAGTTAGGATGATTTCTCTTTAACTTGATAAGTGCTTGTGATGTCTTTTTACTTTTTCTTACTTATTAGCTTCTATTTTATTATTATGTTATTCTTATAATCAAACAACTACCAAACCAAGAAAATAATCAGGAACACAAGACATAGGCTGCAAGCTAGGGTCGAAACCTTTCCACTTGAGAGCAAAACCCACAAATATCTTCTCTTCTTATAGATTCTTCAAATGACAAATTCCAAGACCTCTAGACCAAGATCAATACCCTTCCCAGACCAAGTCCAACCTTCTTGATGATGTTCTTCCTTTGTCCAAGTCAAACCCAGTCAAATCTCCTCCAGCAACACAACTTCGATCCCCAACTACAGTGTTTCGGCCCCCTCTATAGGTTTGAAATTTTCGCCCCCCGTAACAACTGCTGCCTCCACAATTGTGAGCAAATCTAGTGTTTCCAAGGCTTCCTTTAACCTTCCCTTGAGTTTCTCCTTCTTCTAGGGCTTGACGATGACCTAATAGACCTTCCTTCGACCTTCTTTCTACAATTTGTCCAAGTTCGATCTTGCAGCAGCAAAACTCTAGCCTCCTTCTTTCGCACGTGTGAAAAGAGAGAGAGAAACAACCCAAACACTTGTCCTTCGTCCTTCTTCCTTCTTCCCTAGCCTTCGTCTTCTTCTCCTTCGCTTGAATGATGAGAGGATGAATGATCTCCATAGAAGGTCGAGTTCCCTCCTATATATAGGCTTCCATGGTGGACGAAATGCCCTAGTTGAGGCTGACTTCTTAGCTGCCAGACATACTTGTTCTTGGAGGGTATTGTGACACTTTTAAATAAAAAAATAATTCTTTTTACAAGTTACAATGTGCCAAAAGTGGTCTTCTTCATATGACAATGACTCTTGACTTCTTGACCCTAGGACAAACCCTAGAAGCACTCAATCGGTGCTTGGCCTCTAAAATAAAAGACCTTGAGCATGAAAGCCATGCTACATAAATAACAATAATACTTTTTTTTTTCATTTTACAATATACAAGAATCGAAAGTACATTTCATGTTTACGAAGACCAAACCGAGTTACACATTTTTCAACATAGAATAGGCCCTTCGCTAGCCTCAGAGACGACCTTCTTTGGTGCCTAAGAGGATGCGAGTTCCTTTTCCCTGAGAAGGATGAAATGGTTCCTTTATATAGTTTTTGTTGGAGGGTGAATGGGTGCCGACCCGAACATTTGAAGGAGCCGACTTGAACATTGAAGGAGCCGACTTAACGAGGAGGACGACGACATGACTCAAAAAAATATTTTTAAAATTCGAAGATTTCTTTTTCACAAAGGACATGAAGAACATGCTTTACAAAATACATCAATGACCAAAAATGATAATTATGAAGACCGACCATAGTTACAAAATTCAACAAGGGTATCTCTTATATTCAAAGGTAGAATCACTCAAATACTAATATTTGAGAAGTTAAGAAATAAGCTTGAGGATGCTCTCCAGATGTAGCAAAGGGGAACCAAACATAGCTGGAATAATATGTTCCACTTACAATCAATGAGACTATAATGCGAGATAGCATACACTTACCCTATCCATGTCTACTGAGATTGAATATAGGAATAATCTTCACAAGCATTGTAGATTAAGGTGGCCTGAACTTCAAAAAATAGAAGTTGCATTTCTGGAATAGTGTGTTGAAAATGTTTTAGTACATAATAATGTCAAGAAATATTTGTGGCCTTTTTCTTTTCATCCTAATATTAATTTCAAGAAACCTAACTGTCGACTCTTCTGCAGTTTCGTACATGACATGCATTCCTTATTAATGCATCAGCATTATCTTAATTCCTTTTACTATTTTTGACCTTCTATTGCCATGCCCCTTGTCATCAGAGTTTATTTTTTGATATTTTGTGATTAATTTTTCTTGTAGATCTAACATGCTATTAACCTACTTTTACTTGTGTGAGTTTGCAGATTTACAAAGTTTCAAATATGGAGTTAGTGAGAGTGCTTCCTAGTGCAGAAGATGAGGTTAATGTAGCTTGTTTTCACCCATTAGTTGGAGGTGGCCTTGTGTATGGAACAAAGGTTAAAATCAATCCTTCAAGTTATATTGTTTGTTGTGTAAACTAGTTCCAGTCATTCCATGTATCTCTTGCTCATTTTACTGCCAGTTTATGGTTGCAATATCCTTCTTTCTTTTTGATGCAGGAAGGGAAACTTAGGATCCTTCAATATGATAGGACCCATGGTCCAAACTATGGAGTGAGCAGCTCTGGTATTGATCATAACATGTTTGAGGTAGGCTAACAAGAATTGCATCAGTATTCATTAAATTGAAGTACAAATTCTCTGGTGCATTAATCTGATTTATTTCTGCACTCCTACATACATTTCCTGGTGGACAAGTGGCTGTCAATTTTTTAAACAGTTATTCCGTTTTTTGATGTAACTCATTGCAATATAGCTAGAGATTGCAATTGAATTAAAGAAGGTTTTGGTTGTTCAAGAAATCAGTAGTCTATTCTTTCTTTTGCTCTTACTGATAAGCAGTTTAGGTGCATGTAGTATGTCTATGTTGTAAGATACAACTGAGAATGTTTCTCTTCCATTAATATATGATCTCTTCCTTGATATTGGACCGAGGATGAGTTCCTGTTGGCTAATAGGGTACAAAAGGGAATAAGTTTTGCTATCTATCAAAAAATGTCATTGTGAAATGATTACCATTTTAATGAGACACCTCTTTTGGTCATGTATACTCCTGTTGCTGTTGAAATCCTGATAAAATGCTATGCCTTTATTTGGAGTATGCATCTATTTTTAAAAAGTTAACTACCTTTGCGACTTGGCTTAGTAAATGGTTTCTAACTAACTAATACAAAGGCTTGCATTAACTTAATGTACATCACCAACAAAATTTTATGATTTGAATATATTTATTCAAGTGCAGGTAGTACTTGATGTCTTGAATTGACTGGGATGAATTATCCCGAGGAATTATTCAACATTCTTCCTCCATTCACAGTTTGTCTGAAGTTTGTCATGAACCTGTAAATGCTTTATTATTGGAAATGCGTACTGCAAAAATATTATGAATATGCCATATCTTACATTCAAACTGGAATTGTAAAGTTGTAAATGCTGGTTTATCTAAAAATTAATTTGCAATTAAAAGAGATCTCTCTTTCCCTGTTTTGACAATGGGCATATCTTCTTTCGGGGTGCACATTTGCTGGTCTTTTTGACACCTGATGATGAAATGCTGGTTTACTGGTGGTATGGCTTGTATTCCAGGTGCAGACTGTTGCGTTGGAATGCTAATTGGTTGCTGCCATCTGATACTCTCAGAGGTTCATTTCATCTCCAATTTGGAAAACATGGTTTTTATGTTTTCTGTCGCTTGTAGTTTTCCTTGATTATAATGCTTTCGTCCTCTCATGGATAGAACAAGATGCAGAGAATCACTGTAGATTCCAATATCATGTTCAGTGAATGTGTCGGAAACAAACATCTTCATGAAGTATCGAGTCATTGCCAAATGGGAATAGCTGGATTTGTTATTTAATTATGCAGTTCTTGTTTATTGTAGAACAGCTCAATTTCGCACCAATTGTTGTTAATCCTGTTAGCCTGTATCATTGGCCAAATTGTATTTTTTAGTTAGCATTGCCAAGCTCAAATGTCAGAGGCTTAAGAACAATATCTACTGGCGTATATTGATGTTATGCTAGGATGTTGTAGTTAAGCAAGTTAGGAGGTTGGAGTTTGACAATGATGGGGAACTTGTTAATATCATTTTTAAAGCTTCTAACAAAGTTATACAGATAAAATCCAAGAGTACAGAGTGAGAAGGTTGTGAGGTAGTCATGTTTTCTTTACTACACAGCTACTGATAGTTGAAGTCCTGTTTTTCTGAAGTTTGGTCTTTGATAGGAAACATTGACGGTTTACTGCATTCAAAACTGTATGAAATGAATTTTAGGAGCTGATGGTCAAAATGCACTGATATCATATCTAACGAGTGGGAACAATTTCTCTAGGTAGTCACAAATCTGGGTTCAAGTATTTACAAAATATAAATTTTCTATTGCCACCAATTCTTATCTATGTTACAAATCTCTCTTAAATTAATTACAAAATATATAAATTTTCTATTGCTATCATATTTTATGTATGTTTTTGTTTCCAGATTAGCGGACTAACAATGCACCAGTTGGGCAGAAGTCTCGTAGAAACTCTCTTATCTAAATGTAATGCAGGCGGGTTCTTAGCTATTGCTATCCTATATTGGGAATACATATATCTCACCTAAGTGCACCAACAGGCGGAAATTTAAAGGGCAGAGAACGTATATGGGTTCAGGAAAATTGTGTTTAAAGTCCAATGTTTATCATCATATAGAAGAAATTTATCCACCATTATGAGGATATACTCTTTCCAAAACTATGATAACAATTGTTAGATTAATAATTGGGTGATAATCGTTTCTAGATTATTTTACTTCAGTTCTCCTTCCCCAGTGATGGTCAGTCACTGCAGCTGGAAAGTGAAGCCTTGGTGGTTGGTGTTAGTTTTTATAGCATCGGATGTGTTCTAGCCTCGAGATTTTGCAGAGAGGTTAGAATGCATGCATTCTCCAAAACATGGAAATCATTAATTGAAATTCCATCTAGAGATGACTTAATTAAAATAATTAATTATTTTTAAATATTTCCCAAGTCTAAACTTAGGAAATATGATTAATTAAAAGGTATTAATTAAGTCATGATTGAATCTTCTAGAAAAAAAACGTGCATAGAGTTCTAGTTAATCTTAGCCATCGCCTGAGTTTTAATCGTGGCTGTTGATGTCTCAACGAGAGATTATAAGGAGAAACTCGATGGGGCTTGGAGAACACACTTGCAAAGATCGAATTCACTCGCAGATCAATTTCCTGAATAGCAACGCTGAGTTGCCGGAGAGAGAGCTAGTGAGCTCGAATCAAGGAGAGGGGGGCAGCGATAGCAAAGGCCGAAGGAAGATTTTCCAATTCCGGTGAGTGCATTGCAGAGGCAGTGAGTGCCACAAAGAGGCAGCGCAGAGGCAATGTAGTGTTTCAGAGGAGATTCCATATTTTGCTGGGGAGAAGCAATGATTCAGTACCATAAGCCGGAGAGAGAGTGCGGGGGCCAGGAGGATCCATTTCCCAGACAACAATTGATTAGATAGTGAGAGGAGAAGCAGTTCTGAGTTGTGGGACGTAGTGCTGTGTAGGTTGAGGCAGTGACTGCGCAGAGGCAACAAAGAGCAGCACAAATTGAGCTAAGGTCAATGTCGGATCCCCTGTGGGAGTGAGATTTTTCTCAGTAGGTTTACTGTCAATTATTTCTCTGTATGGATTGCTATATTTAAGCATCCATAGTATTGTACTCACATTTACTATTGCATAATCATCAAAACCTCAATTGTTGCACGAGTTTTCTTGAGTTGGGTTTTACCGGGGACTTTGTTTAAAAATTAACTGTGTATTTGTGTGTGTGTGTGCATCTGTTCTTCCAAGGTTTATTTTTATTCCCCAGTATTTGTTTTGTGTGCAGTGTATTAGTTTCGATATTTACTGTAGCACGTAGTAAATAGTTTGCTAAATTTATTTAACAAATAGAAGAAACTATATCATTTGCTGCAGTAGGATTCTGGGTTTTAGAATTTTCATATGGTATTAGAGCGCAGAGCGAAGCCAAAGAGCTCAGTTGCAGTCACAAAGGAGCTTCGAAGTACAACGTAAGCAACTGCTCGAAACCCCGAAGGTTGCATAGTCCATTGGCCAGGAGGGTGAATTTTTAAGGAAAAGTCTATATCTCTGAGTGAGTCTAAAGAGAAATTAGATTTTCCAAATCAAAGATTATCAGAGGCAGAGGGAGCAACAATATTTTCCTTGCAAAGAAGATCTTCAGCTAGGACGTAGTTATTTTGCAGCAGTTTGCTGGTGCAGAATAATGCCGAGAGGAAGGAAGAACACACACTGAGGGAATTCTTTCCTTAGGGAACTTCTAGCCTAGAAATTCGATTTCTCACCGCAGAGCAACAATAGTTGTGAACAGATTTGCCCTCTCTAGTAGGGAGTGCGTAGAGCCTAACAACAGCTGCGCAGGGGAGAAGAGGAAGAGTTCAACATTTTTTGCAGAGATGGCATCAATAGGGCTGAGAGATCGGGATCGGTTGGACGGTTCGTCTAACTACATGATCTGGAAGGAAAATATTTGTTGTCTTCTAGATGAATACGATCTCAAGGTCTAGATTGATAACGTTGTGGCTCTACCCACATATCTAGATTAGTTGAAGGCCTACAAGAAGGAGATGGCGGAAGCAAAGAGGCTGATTCTCAATGGGGTTCGAGATCATGTGGTATCACACATAGCTGGCAAAGATACTGCCAAGTAGATGTGGGACACTCTTGCTACGCTATACCAGAGATCTTTCGAGCAATGAAAGATGTATCTTGAGGAGAAGTTGAGATGTACTAGTATGCAGAAAGGGGAGCGCGTAGACCCCTTCCTCACTAGGCTTCAAGATGTCCGAGATCAACTGTCTGCAGTAGAGTCAACGCCCCAACCTAAAAATTGTTGCGGTTAGCCATGAACAATGTTTTCGAGGACTGGCAAGTCTTTGTCCAAAGTATCCTGGGTAGAGACAAGTTGCTAGATTGGGACAAAATGTGGGATGATATGCAGCAAGAGGAGATGAGGCGAGACTTGGTGAAGAGCACCATCAATGGCAACGAAAATAGTGGGATGAAGGAATTGAAGGAAGAGGAGAATGCAAACCTTGTATCAAAGGGGCGGCAGGAGCAATGCAAGAGGAAGGACCTTTCCAAGGTCAAGTGCTTCAATTGTGGCGAGGTAGACCACCACGAGACTCAATGTCCTCTCAGAAAGGACAAAGAGGAGAAGCACACAACATCTGCGAAGATTGATAGGCTGTCCTCTAGGTTGGAGGAAGACTTTGCCATGATAGTAGACATCCCTCTAGGAGTAAGGTGGGGTGACTTGGTTTTGTAGCCCCAAAGAGCTACAGGATGGGCAAGATTCTTGAGGAGGTCCACCTCTTGAATCAATTCCTTTCTACAGGAACCTACAATTGCAGTAGTAGGATGGACCGGTGGCAATTGGTGCAGTCAGGTGCCAAAGTGACAGATGCAGTAGCTAGTAGCGCTCTGAAATTGAGTAACACAATTCATAGTTGGTAGCAATGTAGTTGTCACAATGCAAAGTCAACAACAACACACAGACTTCAGTGGCAGCGCAAAGACTAGCATCAGTCAGGACTCAGATGATAGATGCATCACACTGACCACAGTTGGTTCAGTATTTTGGACAATTCTCAGTTGCACATGCTGCATTTGCAACAACAACATATGAGAGAGAGCTGCAGATGTCGTAGTAGCAACAACAACAAAGTTGTAGTGTAGATGCAGTAGTCGACAGTAGTTCAGCATGGTCAACATCAACATAGATGCAACGCATATCAAAGTTGCGCAGTGGTTGGTGGACAGTAGTAGCCATACATCAACAGCGTGACAGGAGATGGTGTAAAAGCAGTGTATTGTAGCAGCAGTTGCAGTTACAATACTAGAACACTTTCCTCGCTAAGAGAGAGTATTAGTTTTTGTAGCATTGGATGTGTTCTAGCCACGAGATTTGGCAGAGAGGTTAGAATACATGCATTCTCCAAAACCCAGAAATCGTTTCTGGAAATTCCATCTAGAGACGACTTAATTAAAATAATTAATCAGTTTTTAATATTTTCCAAGTCTAAATTTAAGAAATATGATTAATTAAAAGGTATTAATTAAGTCATGATGTGAACCTTCTAGAAAAATACATGGATCGAGTTCTGGTTAAACTTAGCCATCAATTAAGTTTTAACCGTGACCGTTGATGTCTCAACGAGAAATTATAGGAAGAAACTCGATGGGGCTTGGAGAACACACTTGTAGAGATCAAATTCATTGGCACATCGATTTCTTGAGTAGCAGTGCTGAGTTGTCGGAGAGATAACTAGTGAGCTCGAAGCATCGAGAGAAGGGTAGGGATAGTAAGGTCGGAGGAAGATTTTCCAGTTCTGATGAGTGCATTGCAGAGAGGAAGTGAGTGCCACAGAGACGCAGCGCAATGCTTCAGAGGAGATTCCTTATTTTGTTGGGGAGAAGCAATGATTTATTTCCAGAAGCTAGAGAGAGATTCTGAAGGCCAGGAGATCCATTTCCCAGACAACAACTAATCGGATAGCAAGAGGAGAAGCAATTCTGAGTTGTGGGACGCAATACTGCGTAGGTTGACGCAGTGACTGCGCAGAGGCAGCAAAGAGCAACTCAAATTGAGCTAAGGTCAATGTCAGATCGCCAGTGGGAGTGAGATTTTTATCACTAGATTTACTGTTTGTTATTTCTTTGTATAGATTGCTAGATTTAAGCATCCATAGTTTTGTACTCAGACTTACTACTGCATAATAATCAAGCCCTCAACTGCTGCATCGTTTTTCTCGAGTTGGGTTTTTCCGGGAACTTAGTCCAAAATAAAATGTGTATTTGTGTGTGTGCATCTATTCTTCCAACGTTTATTTTTATTCCGCATTATTTGTTTTGTGAAGACTGTCGTGTATTAGTTTTGATATTTACCGTAGTGCACAATAAATAATTTGCTAAATTTATTTAACAAATAGAAGAAACTATATCAGTTGTTGCAGTAGAATTCTCGGTTTCAGAATTTTCACAGTTGGCATAGGTACTTCCCCAATAGACAGTTAAGTACCGTGGTAGAATTTGGATGAAATGTTGTTATGAATAACTCTAATAGGCTCAAAGAATAGTGAATGCGATTTTGTGCTGCCTAACATAATGTTACATAACATCATTTACATAATATTAAACATTCATGTTTTAATCATTTCTTGTGTAGATCGTTGCTGAAAGGGACGATAATAGTGGGTTTTATTGGTAGCGCAGCTACTTCGAACCTGGGTATAGACCCCCTCAGGCCAAAAATGTGCAGACGCTGGAGCAGTTGTTTTGTAACTTTTGTAGCTCTATAGGGCATGAGGAAAGGAATTGTCTTAGTTATGATTTAATGATAGAGCAGACTGCAAGTGCATACAAAATGGAAGCTGAAGGGAGCGTGCATGAAGATCATGGTTCGCTTGTAGGGCGCGAAGGATTCCAAGGTCGAGGACGAGGATGAGGAGGAGGCGTTGGTTGAGGACGTGGTCAAATTATATGTTACAACTGCGGCGAGGCTGGACCCTTCGCAAGGGATTGTTAGAATTCCATAGCCCCCTCGTGCAGGTATTATAGAGCTTTTGATCATATAATAGAAGATTGTCCTGCTATGATAGCGAAGATGCAGGAGAAAAGAACCCCACAACCTACACAAAACTTACAAATAATCACTGTAGAGCCGCGTGAAGAAGAGCTTAGAGTCAACATAGTAACTTGAAGTGGCGCAACCATTGGAGAAGATCAAGCAACAGGTAAGAAGCCTATGGAGGAAAAAGAAAAGGAGATAAGAACACTGGGTTCAATATGGAAAGAGAAAAGGAGACATTTTTTGAGGCGAAGAAGAATTTCATGGACCTTGGAGCTTCGAAATCTAGGACACAGAGAACCGAAACAAAATTTGATACCTCAGAAGAACAACGATGAAGTTGTGGCTATGACGAAGGAGTTCGATCCAACCATATTGAAATCGTTTTTGCAGACTCACATGAAGTCTTTTCGAGATCAGAAGGCTGTAGCAAGTCTATAGGAGCTGATAGACTCCTGCGCTAAAAGAGAAGAGTCACGCAGCGAGCCGCTCGCAGTAAATAAGTTGCATCTGCATAAGAAGAGAACATGCAGAGAAATTAGGTTAATTGCGCAGATTGGTGACTACGACATGGATCGAGCAATTCTTGATATGGGATCAGATGCCAATGTATTGCCAAAGAAAACGTGGGAGCGAATGGGAAGGCCGAAGTTGCAATGGTCACCGATCCAGTTGAGAATGGCTAATTAGCAAAAGATTATTCCTATGGGAAAATTGACTGGTATAATAGTAGACATTGAAGGAGTGCGCACGATGGAAAATTTTGAAGTTATCGAGATTGTAGATGATAGCAATCCATATCCAGCGCTGCTCATATTGGATTGGGATTTTGATATTGATGCAATAATCGATCTAAATAGGATAAATATGGTGTTTGAGCAAGGTGATCTCAGGGTCATTGTTCCTATAGACCCGTCAGAAGGAGCACGATACACAAACCCTGTTTGGCATGAATACTCCAAGGGGGATATTGATAATATATATAAAGTGACAACGCAGAACGAAGATTGGATCAACCCTATGACAGACGGAAGACTGAGATGGGAGAAGTATAGTTCATGCATTTCATATTCTGATGAAGAAATGGATCATTGGAAGAATAGGTTGCACAAAGTTTCTACAAGATGTAACCGCATTACAAGATCATTTCGCTACATCACTACAAAGGTATGCAATTTTCCATACTATGATGGGATAGGAGATGTCAATTTGTTTCTTGAAGGATTTGAAAGAATAGTGCCCGAAGAACAAAGGTTTCAAGCCTTTGACGTAGCATTAAGATCTACGTCTGCTAGATGGTGGCATACATATAAGGGAGATATTGGAAGTTGGAGAGAATACCGCAAATTTATGAAGATCAAATTTGGTCAAGTAAATACTAGACTTGAAGTAAAATATGATGGCAAGGATGACCATCGAGGACAATGTGGGGTGAAGATCCAACACCAGAATGGGTACATACATTCATTCACATATTAGAGGGAATCCCTATGAATTGGTATCTTGAAACTGAGCTGTGACATGGAGAAACAAATTGGGAGGACTTGGTCAAAGGATTCCTAATGAATTTTAGTTTTGAAGATGACTTTCAGTACATAAACGAAGCTCTTCAAGTAGTCCGCACGAAGATTTTCAAGACTCCAACTGAGCCAACCTAGCACAACCTGCTTGGGCCACGCAATTGGAACTTGCTGTAGAATGTTATTATCTGACAACGGAAGAGGATGAGGAAGACCCACACAATGTTAATATTCTAGAATCAGAAGGACAACGTGAGGTTGCTAGACAAAAACCCGAGATACTTGAAATAGCGCAACTAGTGAAGACACAAAAGGTGAATTTAGGGACAAAAGAGGAACCAAATTTCGCGGTTATTGAATATTATTGGGATGTAGATACAATTAACAAGGTTGCAGAGCTGTTGCATGAATACCAGGAGCTCTTTCCCACTAAGTTCTCTGAATTGAAGGGAATAATAGGAGACCTTAGAGTTATGAGGATCAATCTAAAGCCAGATGCAAAGCCTGCAAAACAACGACCATATAGGCTGAACCCCAAATATAAGGAGAAAGTGAAGGAATAATTGGACAAGATGCTTAAGGCTGGAATACTTGAACCTGTGGAGGAATATGATGGGTAAGTCGTCTAGTTATCCGAGAGAAGAAAAAAGGTGAAATCATAATTTGTGTTGATGTAAGGAAGCTGAATGATGCATGTGTGCATGACCCATTCCCTACACCTTTTACAGATGAATTTTTGGATAATGTTGGTAGGCAAGAGCCCTACTCTTTTATAGATGGGTTTTCAGGGTACCATCAGATTAGAATTGCACCAGAAGACAAGAGTAAGACAACTTTTGCCACTGAATGGGGATCTTTTCAGTATACATTTATGCCTTTTGGATTGAAGAATGCTCCTGTAATATTCTCTATAGTAGTTGTAGATTTTAAGGAGTATATACACAAGTTCTTGGAGGTTTATTTTGATGATTGGACAGTCTATAGACTGCTGAAGAAACATGTTGTGAACTTAAGGCTAATGTTGGACACATGCAGGCAATATCAAATATCACCGAACTTGAAGAAATGCATCTTTTCGGTACCTTTTGGTATACTATTGGGGCATGTTGTTGGTAGACAAGGATTGATGGTATACCCTGCGAAGATTGTCGTTATTGTGAACCTAGAACCACCCAAGTCAGTAAAACAACTACGCACGACGCTAGGACATACTAGCTAATATAGAAAGTTTATAAAGGAATATGCGCAGATAACTACGCCGATGGAGAAGCTGTTGAAGAAGGACATTACTTACTATTGGGATGGTGAATGCCAAAAGAGCCTGGACATACTAAAGGAGAAGATGGTCACTGCGCCGATTCTAGTTTTTCCGGACTAGAATAAAGAGTTTCATGTACATGTTGATGCTTCTTGCATAGCTTTGGGTTCAATATTAGCACCGCCAGGTGATGGGGAAATTGATCACCCAATAGCTTTTGCAAGCAGGAAATTGTCCAAGGCAAAAAATAATTATTCTACAATAGAGCGCGAAGGATTGGCTATGGTATATGCACTGCAGAAATTCAGGGATTACTTATTAGGAGTGCACTTCAATATGTTCACAGATAACTCTGAGCTGAAGTATTTGGTGAACAAGCCGGTGCTGGGAAGAAATATTTGTAGATGGCTGTTGTTATTCCAAAATTTGTAGTTAAGCCAAGAAGACTGAACGCTGGACCTGATCATCTGTCGAGGATTGAGACAGGCGAAGAACCCACAAGCATTGAAGAGAACATGCTCAACACAACTATTTGCTATAAGGGTTGCATATGATCAATTCACATACATTATTTAGTTTTCGAACATAGGGATGGCACCTGTGGAATATACTACGCGACAGAAAAGAGAGATGGTAGTTAAGGAAGCATATTTTTCTTTGATTACAGGATGTCTATATCAAAAGGGGCTAGATCAAATATTGCGCAAATATGTCTCTGAGCATGAAAGACAAAGCATTTTAGAAGAAGCTCATGGCAGAGTTGTAGGAGGACATTATGGAGGAAAAACCACTGCACATTAGATTTTGAGAGTTGGATTATGGTGGCCTACGTTGCACAAGGATGCAAATGAATATTGTAGATCCTACAATGCTTGTCAAAGAACAGGAAGACCATATATTAAAGATGAAATGCCCTTGAATCCACAAGTGACATTGCGGGCATTTGATAAGTGGGAAATAGACTTTGTTGGACCAATAAATCAACCAAGGAAGAAGACTGGCACGAGGTACATTATCACTACCACAGATTACCTTGACCAGATGGGCCGAAGCTAAGCTAGTAAAGGATTGCACCACATATATTACTGCGCAAATCATATTTGAGTATATTCTATCTAGATTTGGGTGCCCAAATATTTTGATGAGTGATGAAGGGTCACATTTCTTGCATCAGACCATTGAAGCATTGGCTGAGGAATTTCAAATGCATCATCACAAGAGTACACCTTATCAGTCTCAGGAAAATGGAACAGTGGAAGCTTTTAACAACATTTTGATGAATGATCTAACCAAGGTATGCAATGCCAACATGAATGTTTGGGATTTGAGAATTCTAGCAGCATTATGGGCATATAGAACAACCTGCAAAAATTTGACAGGACAAACACCTTTTAGGATGGTTTATGCACATGAAGCAGTTATGCTTAATAAATATGTTGTACCTAGTCTAAGAATTACAACAGTAACGGATATGGTAGACATTGATATCATGGAAGAAAGGTTGGACACTTGCTTGCTCTTGAGGAAGATAGATTCATTTCAAGATATCATCAGCAAGTACAAAAAGCAAGGGAAAAATCTCGACATGACAGGCATATCAAGTAGAAAATATTCAAGGAAAGAGACTTGGTGCTGTTGTATGATAGCAAGTTCTCGAAGTTCCCAAGAAAGTTCAAGACACATTGGTTGGGGCCATACATTGTCAAAAATATATCGGATGGTAGCGCAGTTAAGCTCGTGAAGCTGAATGGTGAATTGTTTTCTAGACGAGTGAATGGAAGCAGGTTAAATATATACATGGGCGATTCTATCCTTTGCACTTCACATTGACTATATGGATGAAGAACAATCTTATTTCTACGCAGTTACAAGAAAGCACATGACTATAAACTACTCAACGACATAAGGGCTTCAACAAAGCGAAAGTATTGCACAGTTTTTAGGAAGATGGTGGAGTTCGAAGAAACTGCGAAGAAGCACGAATGACTATGCTATGAAGCAAGGTATGCCGAAGTTTAGAAGAAATATGACCATTGGAGGTGAAACAATTGATTTGACAAGAAAGTTTCCATTAAAAGGAGCGGGGAAAATGAATTTAATGAGCATAGCTGGGAAAATCTGCCGCCAAATCTACATTAATGAAGTGAATTTGAAGAGGATCATGGAGTTCGAAATTCAAATTGGTTATAAATATTGCATTCCGCTCCGCATTCAAACACTTTTCTTGCTGAGAAGTAGATTTGTGAGTTTTCACCTAAGTAAGAGTTGAGCGATTCACTGCATGTATGGAAAAAGTTTCGAGGGGCTTGAACAAGAATTTATCGAGAGAGGGCTAGTATACATCATGAATGCCACACAACTGTTGGTTGTGACAGGGGCGAGGTTGCCCAAGAAGTAGTTTGCTGTAGGAGCAGCGCAGACGAAGAAGCCAAAGAAGCCTGCTGGAAGACAATCTCCAAGAAATAAGATCACTAAGGAACAACGAACTAAGGATAGACTCGATAAGCAGAAGAAACCCATGGAGGTTGAAGAATCCGAAGAAGAAGTTGTGGCCGGTGGGCTTGAAGATATTGACGTAGAAGATGTGGAGCCCATTTCTAGGTTGCCATCATATATGCCTCTGAGGAAATCAATTGAAAAAGTGACAAAGGACCTAGGCACCGTCAAGTTAAAAATCTTTACACCATTGCTATCGAACGCTGTGCCATTTGAGGGAGAATTGTTGGCGAAGGTGCCCCACTTGCGCATGGAGCACTGGGATTTTAATGACCGAAGCAAGTATTCCTAGTTTGAGCCTAGCAAATATTTGTGCGCAATATATTATGAAGCGACCATAGTAACAAGGTTTGAGCCGCTTAGGTGGGCAGCGAGAATTCAACGAGCGGGGCTGCTGAATATGCTTTATGTTCCTTATTCAAGCGCAACAACATCAATACCATCTGTGCGCCAAATGTTGTCTCTAGTGCATGACAGGTGTCTTTGGTTGGGTGAGAGAATCCCCATTGACGATAAGCTGATCTGACGAATAACCGTGCTTCCATGCCAAGGGTTGAACCCTGCCGACGAATTTGTCGGGAAAAATTAGGATAAGGAGCTTGCAGATAATATGAAGGAGAAATATGACTTAATAAAGAAATCCCAGGGATACACCATTAACTTGATCAATGACCAATTTGTGCGCTTCGCCACACACAATTTGGTTGGAAAGAAAGTGTAGAGAAGAGGTGTCAACATCGGTTGTGTCTTTGGCTGCGCAATGCAACAAGGGCGTCTAGTATAAATGGGATGGGTTTTTTTGTAAGGATTTCTTGGATGATTTCTGAGAAGTCAGGAGGATGGTAAGCAATTCCAGTACGCGTGGTTATTGCTGTTGATAGCTTTGATGGCATGGAGAGAGCTTGAGGAGTCACAATTCATGAATGTGGATTTGGACGTATGCGAAGCTGTGAGGTACGCCTCACTATGGTTTTCTAAGGAGCCTACCCGAGCTACAGAGAAAAAGTTATTCTAGGTCTTATTGGAGATGGATTTATGTATGGTGGTGAGTTAGAAGCCGAGGTTGCGAACTGTTTTGTTTGAAGAATATCGAGCGATTGTAGAATTTAAAGCATATTTCCATCGTATATACATCCATGCGTGCATGGATGAGGAAGAGGAATGGAACCCACCACCATATTTGGTCACGAAGGAGGATCTTGCATAGATTCTACGCAGATGGCCGAGTCATTGGTTGAATACCCTAGACATAGCACATGAAGGAACCAGTGGGAAAGCTACCACTGTGAAGAAAGTTACAAGGAAGGGAAAGGACACATAAAAAGAAACTACCAAAGAAACAGAGAAAGAAACTAAGCAGGAAACAAAACCAGAGACAGAGTAGGATGGAGAAGACACTGTGGGGGACACGTAGGGTGGCGAGGATCCCCTAGATGATACAACAATAATAATAGACACTTAGGGTGGCGGGGATCCCCTAGACGATACAACAATGATAATAGAACCCTAGTTCATTGTCAAGAAGCGGTAAATACCTACTGCAGGAGGTGCACGAAAGAAGCATAAGTCTGATCGCTAAAGAGGAGCAGAGCTATGGTCCTTACTGATGGGGCCTCGACAAGATTGGTGAAAAAGTATGACATGTCACTGAGGAAAGCTAGGATCACATAGAAGATCAATACAAGGCCGTATTGATGGAGGTTCAATAGGGCCTCAATGATTTAAAGGTAAAAATGAGTGTGGTCCAAGCAATCGTGGTTCAAGCGACCGTGGCACAAGCGAGCGTGGTTCAAGCGACCATGGCGCCAGAGAAGCAGACAATGCAGCCACTACAACAGACGCCAGTAATGACAAAGTTTCATGCTATATAGGTACCTAGAGGGGAATTACATTTTGAAAACATAACATATCATGAGGCGCGCAACACTGGCGAAACATTAGTATCAATCTCGATGTGTTGCCCTTCCAGGAATTGCATGATTTTCATCATGGAGTTACGGAGGAATTGCAGGTGCGCGAGCATTGTGCCTTCATGGTCGTCAAGGAGGTAAAGCAAGACAACAAGTACATGTTCTATGACATGCAGAAGGCAATACATGACCGTGATGAGGCAACAACCCAAAGGATGCAACTAGAGGAGATTATTACTAAAGCTTGCAACGAGTTGTCCGACCTCTAGATTTAAGCTGAGGGAGCACCAGAGCAAAATTTTGAGAAGATTGCCACTACAGTTAAAGAGTCCAAGCATGAGGTGGACAAGGTCAAGTTCGAGATGCAGATGCAGATTCATGAATTACAGTTGAAGCTACAACCAGCTACACCACTAGAGGTACGGGAGCAACGCGAATCAGATATGAAGGTTATATTAGAAGGAATCGCAACCACAGTCGAGCACTGTGGCCAGATATTCGAAGACACTATGGATATTTGGACCTTGTTGTAGGAGGATCCAACTGTGCATCAAATTGAAGATGAGATCCTAGCGAAGCAAAAACATTTTGATGAAATTAATGTAATGGTGAGGACCCTCACACTTGCATGACATTTTTCCCATTTACAGGAAGGAATTTTTTTGCAAAATCAGATTGAGGAGTTGAGATGAAAATAATAGCTCTTCACAACATTAACACAACCTTGGTAGGATGAAGCCATGCAATTATCACAAACTGTGGATACCAAGCTTAAGGAGATGAGGAAGCAACATAAATATGTGCTTCAACATACCACCAGGCCGACTACAAAAAAGCTGTTGGAAGAGGTGTGCCAGAAGAAGAAGCAGTTGACAAAAATGATTCCACCATCGAACGATGCATACGCCAGCATAAAAGAAAAGGCACAGGGCACACCAGCTGAGTGACTTGGGACGAGTAACATGTGAGTGTCGGGGGTCTATTGGGCAGGGCCCAACTTGGTTCAATTTTGAGTAAAAGACTCCATATTTTGAGGAAATGGAGTGCACAAAAAGAAGACAATCACGCGGAGTTTAAGAGCTTCACGCAGAGTTGTAGGAGTCTTAGGGGCTTTGGGGCGGGTCAAAACCCCTCTTTTTGTAAAGGGATTGGGTTGTTTTTGATATTTTGAGCTCCAATATATAAAGAGATGTATTAGAGAGTTGAGGGATATAATAAATGGAAGATGTGATGTAATGAAATGAGCACGAGCTAAGTCTGAATTATTCATCTTTTTATCTTTTGGGGTAAAAGGAAGGCTCTGCAACTGTGTGCGCAGAGGCCTTAGGAAGTCTGAAACTGTTTGTGCACACCCCTGCAGCTGAGTGCACAAGGTGATAAGGGATTGTAATTGAAGGATTTTTCTAATAAAAGGATGATTTGAAGACATATGTGTAATTCCTATGTATTTTTATGTTATCTATTTTTATAAGTTATATGCTTTGGATTATGGTTTTCTGTATATTCTCTCGGTGATTGCATCGCGAAGGCTTAAATGTTGTTTTATCTGATGATTACATTAGAGTGAAAAGGTGCAATGCGCAAAGTGATTAAGTGAGTAATTGAATAATGATTGTCTTAACAAGTTAATGGTTTAGCGAAGCTCAGATTGAGCCCTAATTAGAGATAAGCCTTAAATCCACACTCCATAGTCCTTATGGATGCAGAAACCTGGTTCTAGGGGTAAAGGGTTTTGTTGGTATAGCGTAGCTATCATAACCTCGGTCTAGACCACCTCAAGCCAACAATAGGACACAAAAATATGAGTTGTAGTCTCCTCACATGCTTTACACAATCAACACCTTTCAAGGTCAATCTTGTTCCTCATTTGAAGCATTTCCAAAGTCAATATTCTATTATTTAGAATTAGCCACATGAATAGTATATTCCTAAGTATACCCTTAGCCTTCCATAATTTTGACAACCATCATCTAATCTTAGCAAGGGCTGAGGGATTTCAAATATATATAGACGATCTTTGTAGTGTAAATACCACCAATATTATTCATTTCCCATACTAAATATTTGGAATCCCCACTCAACCTTATATGGACTCTTCTTACTTCAATTACAAATGAATCATCTCATCATTCAACCCTAGTTGTTGAGCTGAAAATCAACCTTGGGACCATAGGGTAGTTTCAATTTTATTACTGATTATATTTAGTGTGCACCTCCCAAATTCTTGCAAATTTTGTAGAAAATTTTAATAAAATTATGTATTGCATGGATTCTCCTGATCTAACAAATATATTCCAATGTTAAATACAGAATCCTTATACTAAAATCTTTGCGGAAATTTAATCGCCAATTACAAACACATGAAGAAAGATCAATCACACATAACACAGATGTTTTTACTGGGAAAACATAAAGCTAAAAACCCCGCTATCATATATTATGTATATATCATGGATCATGAAACAATCTCATACAAAAAAATAATCCAAGAGCTCTGAGTACAATATATAATCGTCTTACACTGTCATACAAAAATTGGCATATTCATGCACCAATTTACTGCCTCCTGATAGCTCGCCTCCATTGCGCAATCCCTGCTGATCACAATCCCTGAATGAATGAGATCATGCCTTGCCTTTACTGCGAAATCCTCATTGGAATCTCCAATGTGTGTGTGTGTTTGCAAGAGTGTACCCACTAATGTCACAACTGATAGTCAAACTGTCCCTTTCACCTATCTCTCAACTGGGTCTCCACTGGATCTGACATGCATGTACTTAACAGTAGTAAATCTTCAGTTGCATGTGAGATCACTCCATGTGAATTAATTTAATATTTAATTCACTGATATTTCACTAGTGTATCTTTAATTACAACTAGTTACAACTAGCACCACTGAGTTTAACTCACTTAACTAAGTTAAACTACTTTACAACTCACATAATTACACATCCAACTCTGTTACAACTTTGAATCACTCAGTTACAACTAAGTCCACTTGCATGTCTCACCAACCAACCTTAGAACTCGAAATTCCTTTAGCTAACTAGTTTGCCACTTCAGTTAACTGAAATCAAGTGCTTCAAGAGAATATATTATTATTTATTGTCTAATTATTATTAAGAGATAATAATAATCGACATGCATTCTATTTTTAGACATGTGATCTATGCATTCTATCTTTAGACATTGCATTAGTGAGGGTAATTTCACTTAGATTATTTTTTCTAGTATTTTATTTTAAGGATTGCTAGTTTACGACATCCAGATTGTACTCATATTATTTCACTGCTGCTTAATAATATAAATCCCTCAACTGCTACACTTAATTTTCTTAAGTTGGGTTTTTATGGGGACATTTGTACAAAAACAACTGTGTTAATTATTTTGTACGTGTGTTTGTATTTTCTCAGTTCCAACACTATTTTTCTTCTGCAGTTTATTTGTGAAGATCATAGTGTGAATTATTTGATATTTTCTGTAGAAAATAATTTGTTAAATAAATTAAGTATTAGAAAAATAATTTCCAGTTGCTGTGATAAATGAAATTTTCACATGGTACCAGAGCATGGTATGAATAGATGAATATGGACAGAAATCCTACATGATAATGTGGTGGCAGTTCCCCAAGATTTTGATAAGCTCAAGGAGTACATAAAAGAAATGGCGAAGGCGAAGTGATTGATCTTGGATAAAGTTTGACATCATATTGTCTCACACGTAACTCACAAAGGTATTTCCAAATATATGTGGGATTCTCTATCCATGCTATATCAAGGTTCTTCCGAGCAGTGGAAGATGTTTCTCCATGAGAAGCTCAGGAGAATTAGGATGCAGAAGGGTGAAGGCATATATCCCTTCCTCACAAGGATTCAAGAGGTTTGTGATCAACTGGTAGCCACTGGGGAGGCACCCCAACCCACAAAACTTATACGATTGACACTAAACAGTCTCTTAGAGGAATGGAAAGTGTTTTTCCAAAGCATATTGGACATAGACACTTTTCCTAGATGGGTAAGGATGTGGGAAGATTTTCAATAGTAAGAGTTGAGGTGGGCTCTTTTAAAGAGTACCATCAACGAAAACAACAACAAGGGACCAAAGAGTGAGGAGGAGAATGTCGCCCTATCATCTAAGGGTCCTAGTCAAGGGCAGGGGGGAGAAAAATATGAAGAATAAGGACTTGTCAAAGGTAAAGTGCTTTAGATGTGTTGAGCTCGATCACTACAGTACTTATTTTCCTCTTAGGAAGAAGGACAATCAGGAGAAGTAGGACCAGGAAACAATGTTCGCAGAGATTGAGAAGCTGTCTTCCAGGTTGGAAGAAGAGTTTTCCATGTTTACAGACACACCTCTAGGAGAGAGGTGGGGAAACTTAGAGTTGTAGTCCAAGAGATTGCAAAGATTGGGAATGGTTCATTTAGGAGTCCACCTCATGCATCATTACGTGTCTACAGTGGCCCACAATATTCAGTAGTAGGATGTATTAGTGTTAGTGATGCGATCAGATTACAAAGTGACAATTGTATACTAGTAGCAGTCATGTGGCGAGGAGAGTAGTGCATAGTTAGCAACAATCAACATCAACGTAGATTATTCAGTGACAATGTAGAGGCTAGTAGCAGTTAGGAATCGTGAGACTATGCATCATATTGAACACAATTGATTTAGTAGTTTGGATGCTTCTCAGTTGCAGTTGTAGAAACAACAAATGAGAGGGAGTTGCAGTGAAAATGCAGAGTTGGAAACAATATAGCAGTGTCAAGAACAACATGGATGCAACATCATAGTTGCACAGTGGTTAGTGGATGGTGTCTAGACATCAGTAGCATGACAGATGGGTGATACATAGACAGGGTGTTGTAGGAGTAGTGGTGCAACACTATAACACCTTCCTAGCTAAGAGGGAGTGCTAGTTTTTGTAGCACCAAAGGTGTTCTAGTCTCGAAAATTTGTGGAGAGGCTAAAACACGAGATCTCCATAACCTAGAAATCATTTATGGAAATTCCACCTAGAAGTTTCTCAATTATATTCTTAACCTATTTTTAATTATTTCCCAAGTCTAAAATTATGAAAGGGGTCAATTAATCAAAATTAATTGAGACAAGGTATGAATCATCTAGAAACTCACACAGATTGACAGGAAATTAATATGGGCCCTTGATTAAGTTATAATCTTGTCTGTTGGTGCTCTAACAAAGAGTTATAAGAATAAGTCGATGGGTATATGGAGAATACACTTGTGGGGTTTGATTGCTTTGACAATTTGATTTCCAGAGAGCAACAACAGTTTCCAGAAAGAGAAAGAAGGATGTAGAAACAGTGAGGGGCAGAGACAGTGAAGCCGAAGGAATATTTCCATATTCGGTGAATGCATTTGCATAGAGGCCAAAATTTCTCTAGGAAGTTGCAAAGAGGCAACACAAAATATTCAAAAGGAAACTCGATTTGCTGAGAAGGGAATACATTTTCAGTTCCAAATGTCGGGAAGGAGTCCCAGAGTGCTGAAGAATAATTTTCCTAGTTAGCAACATGAAGGATGAATTGATTAGTAGTTGATCTTGGCAACACGTGTGGCAGACAACGTCAGCTTGACACAGACCCAGTTGGACGACTTTCTTTTTAGAGGAAATCCAGTGCTAGAATTGCCTGAAGTGAGGGTAATTTCCGTCAGATTATTTTTGCCATTTTTTCTCTACAAGATTGCTAGTTTACGACATCCATATTGTACTCATAATATTTCACTGCTGCTTAATAATATAAAACCCTCAAATGTTGCACTAGTTTTTCCAAGTTGGGTTTTTCCTGGGACATTTGTCCAAAAATAACCGTGTTAATTATTGTGTGCGCTAGTATTTTCTCAATTCCGATACTATTTTTTATTATGTAGTTTATTTGTGAAGATCACAATGTGAATTATTTGATATTTTCCATAATAGATAAATTGTTAAATAAATTAAGAATTAGAAAAATAATTTCCAGTTGTTGTGATAAATGAAAATTTCACAGTAAGATACCTTGTACTTGCTTCTTTCTTTCCATAAAAAAATAAATCAACATTTCTAGATCCTTTCCAAAAAATCCTTAAAGATGTAGGCTTGAGTGTGTCAAAAAGACTATAATTTCCTCCAGTGCATAATTTTCAGGAACTAACTTGCACCATCTCCAATTATCTTTAGCATAATTATTAGGTTTTTTAGGTGAAACCTAGGTATTTTACCCCTTAATTAATATCAAGACGCTGAAAAAGGAAAATATTATTTCCACATCAATATTTGAGAGTCATCCAAGCCAGGTACGAACGATGCAAATTTTTTATTGTTAATCTCTTCATACCCATACTAGAAATAACACAATAGAGTTGTAAAATATCCTCAAAAACCCGACTTTCACCATCATTAACAAAATATAAAAGAAGTCCACCATCCAGAGAAATGAGATGTGTTAATGATTCACTCCTCCCCGTCTTGATGTCTGAAATTTTCTTTTGTCTCTTAGCCTCCTTAATTAACCTACTAAATATTTTTGCCATCAATTAGAAGAGGTATGGGGATAGGGGGAAACCCTTCTTGATCCCATTGGAAGGAATAAAGAACGAAGAGGAAATGTTATCTATCAATACAATAAAGAGAGAAAAATTGACATGTAATGGCTTGAACTTCTATATTAAATAGAAAAAAATCGCAAATAAAAATCCAATCATTGATTGATAAACATATGAATATTTTTCCAATAAATACATAATCCACAAGAGGAATGAGTGGTGAGAGACTTACTTGCAAGATGAAGAAACTAGGCATACTTGTGATATTATGAATTGAAACAATCGTGCCCTAGTCTAGTATCTGATTAATCATAGTGAACATGTGGGGGATGAATCTTCACCCAACCATAGGCTTAGCTGCATTATATCTACTAGACTAGTATAAGGCCACTCTAAGTGACCATATTGTTAGAGAATTAGAAAGGGAAAAATATCCTCTTGTTCTTGATTATTTACTTGTCATCTTCTTTAGTTATTATTATGTTCTTCTTATCTTTATTCTTATCAGTTAATCAAGCAAATATCAAAGCAAAAACACATAGATCAATGACACCAGATGTAGGCCAACAGCTAGGGAAAACCCCCTCGAGGGGAAAACCTAGTCAGTGATTCTTCCTTCAATAGTGATTCTTGAGACTCTAGACCTTGACCCAGACTTCCTCCCCACCAAGTCAACCTTGCTTGTGATCCTTCTTGAATTTGGTAGCAACAACAACAGTAGCAGCACTATGATGACTTGGAACTTCAACCTTGCTTATTGAGACTTCAATATAGCTTCGAAGACTTCGATTTATGATGCAAGGGCATGAGGCTCGAGGGATAAAAACTTAATTTTTATTCCAAAAAAAAAAAAAATTACAAGCAAAGGAGTGGGATCCTTTAGCCTACGATTTATTGTTTTATTAGATAGGATTTGACTGATATTTAGGGATTTGAACTACTTGTATATAATTCAACGTATTTAGTTTTAGTTTAGGATTTTTAGGCAAATATTATCTTTAGGATTTTTTGCCAAAATTAGAAGAATTCGATTCCAAAGAATCGAATTGAAAGGATAGTATAAACATTATATATTTTTAAGTTGGAATGTATCCGGGAGAGGAAGATTTGATAAGACTAGAAATGGAACAAATAAAAAATTTTGATTTTCCTCTATAGCAGAAGATTTGGCAAAATTGCCAAATCCTGGAGGTTTAGATTTTTTTCGAATACTTCTGAATTGTTTAATTCCAATCGATTCTTGTTAAATGATGGTGTATGAAGTGTAATCATTATTTGCTGCGTTCACATTGAATTGGAATAACAACTTGGTTTATTAGTTTTGCTTTCGCAAAATTAATGAGAACAACCGAGAAATATCGAATTAGCCAGGGTTGAAGAAATGGAATTGCTATTCATTGGATCAGATTGTAATGTTAAATTTGATGGCGTTGAGGTAAATTTGAAATGATTCTATGTGTTTTATTTAAGTAAAAATTGGGTAAAACGCAGTAGAGGCAACGTCAATCTGGGTCAGAAATATAAATAAGATTTCCGTAATGTTTATGAAAACTGGAGGAGCAACAATCATCTGATCAACGATCGACGATTATCGCATTTTAAATTGCAAGGATTTTAATAATCCAAAACGGACCCGATGATTTCATAAAACGGATTTAAATGTCAGATTAATTTCCAGCAACTCTTATCATCTAACAGATTTTTCTTGAGAGGTTTGAAATCTACAGATATTGCATATTTAGATGCATTTTGTTTAAACAGAATTTTGGATGTAATAATTCTATTAAATCGGATTTAATATTGTTTAACTCCGTCAATTGAATCCGCAAAGGGTTGTCAGGCATAATTTTATTAAGGTTGTTTTTTTAAGTGATACAATTATCTGCCGTCATTTGTGTGAAGAATTTACATTGGATTTATGTAAAGGTCAAACTCCATTGATATAACATAAAGAAAGGAAATGCAATAATTTACTAAGATGTATTTCCATCATTCCAAAAAGGGCTTTAATGTTTTGTACATTGGGTCAAAATTATGGGAAAATTATAAAGTAGGTTTTAATGCTATTTAAAATTTGCATGAAACAACAAAACTATATGCTTGTTGACTTTTAAATTGTAAAAATACACAAGAGGTACTTGTAGTAATAATTTATTATATAAAATGTATATGTGATTGATGATAAATGTTACAATGAGGTCCTGCTTATATGCCTATGCAGGTGACCTTTCATGACTAGGCATGTCTTTTAGACATGCCTTTTCAGTTAACTAATGACTACTTAAAATAATCCTTATTTGAGTATTAATAATTATACTTATTGCTTATTTATTCTATTTATACTATTGCTTATGAATTATATTCATAACATTGTGGAACGAATTTTTAATTGCATTTGAAGCTTTGGGTTATAAAGTTAAAGGTTGATGACTTAAGTTGAGAGGGAAATAGAGGAAATTGTCACAAGATTCGAAAGCTTGTCATTAACACTTGCATCCAGACCACCATTAGTGGTATCAGAGCAACAATTAGACACTGAGAAAGATATCAGAAAACAAGAAAAGAAATCCAACATGGCTTATAGAGTTGGACGAGGAGGTGGTGCTGGTCGAAGAAGGGGAAGACCAGTTGCAAATGCCGAAGTGAGAGAAGTTATGCAACAAATGCAAGCCATATTAGAAGCAATGGAAATGGGAAATACAAGAGATGCAGATGCTGGAGATGTCAGTGAACCTGAAGTTGAATCTGCAGAAGAGGGAGAACCTGCAGAAGTTACTCTTGAAATGAGATTTTTTAAATCAGTGTTGGGATCCACATCTAAACCCAGACTTGAAGTTTTGATTTTTACAGGAAGTTTAAACGCAGAAGAATTGATAGATTGGGTAAATGACATGGATAAGTTCTTCGATTATGAATAAATGGATGAAGGAAAAAGAGTAAAGTTTGCTATCACAAAATTAAAAGGACATGCAGTGCTTTGGTGGGATGGAGTGCAGGCAGAAAGAAGGAGACTTGGTAAGTAGCCGATAAAGAATTGGAACAAGATGGTGGCAAAGTTAAGAGGTAAGTTTTTACCAAGTGATTATCAGCTTTCATTATTTATACAAAATGCAAAATCTTAGACAGAGATCAATGTCAGTCAAAGAATACACAGAGGAATTTTACAAAGTGAGCATAAGAGCAGGAAAAATTCAAGATACAACAGAGAAGATTGCAAGATATATTAATGGTATCAGATTGGAGATCCAAGATGAGATAAGTCTGCTATCTCCTAAAACAGTAGAAGAGGCTTATCAGATGGCCTTGAAGGTTGAAGAAAAACTCACAAGGAAGTAATCTGCCAGAAGTAGAGGTACTTTTCGAGGAAAGGGAAGTCAAGGTGGTAGAGGAAGATCTGCAACACCAAGAGAAGGAGCTAGCAGCAGCTCAAGTCAGCATACACATACAGAAGGTGATGCAAGTGGCAGAAGGAGTTTTTCCAGAGGAAGAGGAGGCATAGGCAAAGGAAGAGAAACTAGATGTTATAGATGTAATAAGCTTGGACACAGAGCTTATGAATGTCCAGAGAATGTGGGGACAAATCAGAGAAATATAATTGTTGCTCAGAATGAAGAGGAAGCAAAAAAAATGCCAAAAGTAGAAAATACACCAGAGAAAGGAGAATCTTTGGTAGTTAACAAAATTTTGTTAAAGCCAGCAATGGAAGTTGTTGAACGACAAAGAATTTTACGCGGTTGTACAAACATTAAAGAAGTGGAGACATTACTTGATGTCTAAAGAGTTTGTGCTTTATTCAGAGAATCATGCATTGCAGTATATTATGCAACAGCCAAAACTAAATCAGAAACATGCAAAATGGGTAGAGTATCTTCACAGTTTCAATTTTGTATTGAAACACATCACTGGCCAAGCAAACAAAGTAGATGCCTTAAGTAGGAAAAAAATTCTAATTCAAGAAAGTCAAATTCAATTGTTGGGTTTTGATTTTCTTAAAGAATTGTATAAAACAAATTTGGATTTTAAAGAGACATTTGAAGCATGCAGTAATCCTGTTTTATTGGACAGAAGTAAGTGGCTAGATTTTTTCTTGCAAGAAGGCTTGTTGCTTAAAAGAAATCAATTGTGTATTCCAAATTGTTCTATGAGAGAAAATTTAATTAAGGAGAAACATAGTGGTGGACTTGGAGGACATTTTGGTGCAGACAAAACTTATGAACAACAGAGTCATTTTTATTTTTGGTCAAAGATGAGATTTGAAGTGGAGAAGTTTGTGCGAAATTGTAAATTTTGTCAGTATGCAAAAGGAAGAAGTCAGAACACAGGTTTGTATATTCCATTACCTATTCCAGATAGACCTTGGGATATGGTAAGTATGGATTTTGTTTTGGGTTTACTGAAAACACAGAGAGGGAATGATGAAATCTATGTTGTAGTGGACAGATTTTCTAAAATGGCACAATTTATTCCATGTTATAAAACCAGTGATGCTACTGATGTTGCTAATTTGTTTTTCAAAGAAATTGTAAGATTCCATGGGTTACCTAAAAGCATTTTCTCAGATAGGGACACCAGATTTGTTGGTCACTTCTGGAGGACATTGTGAAAAAATCTTGGTACTAAACTGAGTTTCAGCTCAGCTTATCACCCTTAGACTGATGGATAGACTGAGGTGGTGAAGAAAAGTTTGGGTAATCTTTTGAGAAGTATTGCAGGTGAACATCCTAAACAATGGGATCAGATTTTGGCACAGGCTGAATATGCTTATAATGACTCTACTAATAGGAGTACAAGATAGAGTCCATTCCATATAGTTTATGGAATGCACCAAAGAGGAGTGTATGAATTAAGGAATTTGGGAAAAGCAGAGATGAGAAGTGCTGATGGAGAAGAGTTTTCTTCTGAAATTCGAGCAATACATGAACAGGTAAAACAACAGTTACAAGACAACAACATCAAATACAAAACCAGAGCAGATTTGAAGAAAAGAGAAGTTAACTTTAAGGTTGGAGATTTGGTTCTAGCACACTTGAGGAAGGAAATATTTCCAAAAAGGGCGTATAACAAATTGAAATTTAAAAAAATTGGGCCATGTAAAGTATTAAGAAATTTTTTCTGCAAATGCTTATGAAATTGGATTACCCCTGACATTGGAATATCTCCAATTTTCAATGTTGCTGATTTGTACAGGTATGAGTAAAAAGAAACAAATGATACAACTGAAAGCAAAGAAGAAGTTGACTGGTTGAGACAGTTACCCACAGCAAAAACATTGTAGCCAGAGAGGATTTTAAACAAAATATTGTCTAAAAAGACAAGAGGACGAGAATACTTTGAGTATTTGATCAAGTGGAAAAATCAACCAGTTGCAGAAGCTACTTGGATGACAGATACCATGCTATAGAAATTGGGCAGTTCTATAGAGGAACTTATGGACAGGAGCCCATGAAGAATTTTTTCCTCAGGAGTCTGATGAAGGAGCATGAGGCTTGAGGGATAAAAACTTCATTTTTATTCCAAAAAAAAAAAAAAGTTTTACAAGCAAAGGAGTGGGATCCTTTAGGTTGCGATTTATTGTTTTATTAGATAGGATTTGACTGATATTTAGGGATTTGAACTACTTGTATTTAATTCAATGTATTTTAGTTTTAGTTTAGGATTTTTAGGCAAATCTTATCTTTATGATTTTTAGCCAAAATTAGAAGATTTCAATTCCAAAGAATCGAATTGAAAGGATAGTATAAACATTATATATTTGTAACTTGGATTGTATCCGGGAGAGGAAGATTTGATAAGACTAGAAATGGAACAAATAAAAAATTTTGATTTTCCTCTGTAGCAGAAGATTTGGCAAAATTGCCAAATCCTGGAGGTTTAGATTTTTTTCGAATACTTCTGAATTGTTTAATTCCAATCGATTCTTGTTAATCGATGGTGTATGAAGTGTAATCATTATTTGCTGCGTTCACATTGAATTGGAATAACAACTTGGTTTATTAGTTTTTCTTTTGCAAAATTAATGAGAACAACCCAGCAATATTGAATTAGCCAGAGTTGAAGAAACGAAATTGCTATTCATTGGATCAGATTGTAATGTTAAATATGATGGCGTTGAGGTAAGTTTGAAATGAGTCTGTGTGTTTTATTTAAGTAAAAATTGGGTAAAACACAGTAGAGGCAACATCAATCTGGGTCAGAAATATAAATAAGATTTCTGTAATGTTTATGAGAACTGGAGGAGCGACAACGTCTAATCAACGATTGACGGTTATCGCATTTTAAATTGCAAGGATTTTAATAATCCAAGATGGACCCAATGATTTCATAAAATAGATTTCAAATGTTAGATTAATTGCCAACAACTCTTATCATCTAACAGATTTCGCTTGAGAGGTTTGAAATCTATGGATATCACATATTTAGATGCGTACTGTTTAAACAGAATTTTGGATGCGATAATTCTATTAAATTGGATTTAATATTGTTTAACTTCGTCAATCGAATCCATAAAGGGTTGTCAGGCATAATTTTATTAAGGCTGTTTTTTTTAAGTGATACAATTATTTGCTGCCATTTGTGTGAAGACTTTACATTGGCTTTATGTAAAGGTAAAACTCCATTGATATAACATAAAGAAAGGAAATGCAATAATTTGCTGAGATGTATTTCCATCATTCCAAAAAGGGCTTTATTGTTTTGCACATTGGGTTAAAATTATGGGAAAATTATAAAGTAGGTTTTAATGTTATTTAAAATTTGTGGAACAAATTTTTAATTGCATTTGAAGCTTTGGGTTATAAAGTTAAAGGTTGATGACTGAAGCTGAGAGGGAAATAGAGGAAATTCCACCAGAATTAGAGGAAATTGTCACAAGATTTGAAAGCTTGTCATTAACACTTGCATCCAGACCACCAATTTAGGCTCAATACAACTTCTCCAAGCAGTAACATTCAGCAAAACAAAATTTGACTTCCTACTCCCTTGGCAACATCACCTTGGTAGCAACCAATGCAAAGACTGTTGTAGCAAAACTTTGAGAACTCTGATCTCCCAAATTATAGATCCAAATGCAGAGAGATTGATGCCAAAATTTCGATTTTATTCAACTCTGTAAATGTGCCCAAAACCGAATCCAGAAAGTCCTTCTCCTTAATTTCGCAATTTATCCTTGTTGCAGCTACAAAATCGAATTTCTGTGTTGCAGTGAATTATCTCCAAGTGAGTTCGATTTGCCTATATATATATATCCTTCTGATGGGTTCGAATTACCGGATTTGAGGCCAACTTGATCACCTTAAGGCTGACTTGATGTGGAGGCTTCATAAATCATATTTTACTCAATACTTCACCTAATTGCATGATTCAAAAGCCCAATATGGATCAATTTAAATTTGCAATAATCTTATATACTTAGAATAAAACCTATAAGTCCACAATAGGTACTTTTACCTAAAATAAATATGACCAAGGCATGAAACCCATGCTTTAATAATTCATTTAATAGTAATATAAAATTATTTTCTTTTTTCTTTTGACAAGTACAATAAGTATTGACTCAAGTACAATTTATGAAGACCAAACCTAGTTACATTCTTCAACACTCCCTCTTAACTAGGGAGGTATTCATAACTAAATAGTACAAGGTAGATCTCAACTATATGAACTATGAAGAATCTTTAGACACTTAAATGCCATGGACTATATTCCTGACCAGGGAACTCTATCCATTGGTTACTCAACAATTTAGGCACCTTGATTCCATGGATTAGATTCTTGACCAAAGAAATTTGTCGAAGTGGGACTAGGATGGAATAAAGCTTTCAGCCTCTATAGGTACCATCAAGATTACTTACTAACCATCAACCCAGGGAAGTAGGTGCACATCCACCCGATGCCACCCTTCAAACTAGACATCAACGCAAAGTGTCGAAGCGATGTATTTCCAGACAATGCTTCACTCACAAAGCCTCATCATAATATTTTCAGGAAATGATTCACTCACAAAGCCTCAAGCAATGCTTCACTCACAAATCCTCAATACACCTTGATCCAATAGATCTAGGATAAACGATCTCTCCCAATCAAGCTGATTGGTAAACAACATGCTATCAAGTTCTCCGAGAGTTTCACCTGTGCAAACACAAACCCCAATCATAAATAATTTAAAATTCATAAAAAAAAACTACGAGGTTTCAATGTTTCCCTTCAACTAATTCTAGTAGGAATATCAATAGGATATTTCAAGAGAATATTCCTCTTCCTACTTCCCATGTGGCAACATATATTTCCATAATATATTCTCCAACCATGACTATGATTCTTATTCATGAACTTAACTAATACTTGCGACTATTAGTCATGGTCTAGTGTATGATACATGAAGTAGAGAACCATAACCATTTCTTATTTTATCGAGGCTCCCTCTTAATCTAGGGAGATCAACTTCTATCCAGGCTCCCTCTTAATGTAGGGAGACTTAACTTCTTCTTTAGGTGTTGGAGAATCTTTCATGGCTTCCATCCTTTTCATCATACTTATTAACTTCTCAAATTCATGATATACTTGCACAACTTTAGATAGCAAGTACAATCAAAACTATAGAAGCATAAATTTAGCCATATCGGAAGCATTTTCAACTTTAGACATATCAGATACCCAAATAAGATACATATGCTCTTCAACATTTCTGCAAATGACTTTTATCATAAACCCTTGACTAATTCACAATGTCTTTCATTTTATCTAGGGTTTCAATGTTTCTTTCAAAGGTATAATATACCTTGCTACAAAATTTAGTAAACCCTAGAACCAATATAGATCTACAAGATATATAAAAACATTTAGAATTCATATGTTAGAATTTCCACTAGGGATTCATACAAATCTTAGATTTTATATAAAGGAGTTAATCAAGATTAACCAAAACTTAGACATTGTCATGATCTACTTTCACTAGAGTTAGATGCATACCCTAGATTTCAAATCATTTATCAAAACATAACATGAATAACTTCTACTAGGGTTTAGTGTAAATCCTAGAATTCAATAAAAACATCATAAGTAACTTACACCAGGATTCTATTTAAACCCTAGATTTTATAAATTCTCATCACATTATATATATCCAACTTAACATACTAGATAATTTAATCATTACTATGATTTATTTATAGACCCTAGACTTTTCAATCATCATCCTAGATATTTTCAAACTTTGACTAAGGTTTGTTTTCCAAACTGTAGAACTCAGGATCATTAGAAATTTTATCAACATACATATCTAGGAGATCACCATTATAAGCATATTATATGTTAGTCAACATTAATACATCTAGGAATATATATTGTCTTAGAATAGGCTAGGGATTCAATCAAGAGAACATATACCAAAGATTTCCTAGGACTTTCCATAACAAGGGTTTACCTGTAGACCTAACCAAAACTTAGGGTTTCAGTTCATTGTCAAAGTAAACCCTTATTATGTCAAACTTCAAGGGTTCGGGATTTTGAACACCCTCATTTTAACTCAAGAAAGTATATAGCTTCCGAGATCATATTAAAATCCCAAACTTGACATTATCAATGCATTAATCATAATAGCAATAATATATCCCTAATTAGGTATAGAGTTTTACATATCATCAACATACCCTTAGGTTAGGGTTTTCTAGAGAACCTATTTAAGGTTCTATTTATATAAGAAATAAGAGGTGTGTAAGATGGGTAGATTCATCAGGTGCTGAATCATCCCAGACAAGAATTCTTTTAGGATTCAGTAGAGCATGACATAGCAACAATTAATAACATAGAAATGGATATTTCAAAGAGAGTATCAAGACTATATATTTTCAATACATACCTTTGATTCTTTGAAAAACGTTTTTTATTTTTGTGGCCTTCTTATTTGATCCTTGAAGCCTTCTCCATGATTCTTGAATATTCAACAGATCGATTCCTAGACAAGGAATAGAAGTAGACAAGTGATTAGTATTTAATATAATCAAAATATTAAATAAGTACATGAAGACAAATAGAGGGAATGATATACTTATCTTGAGGAGTTGTTGTGGGCTCCCTATTAAGCTTGAGGGAAAACCTAAAACTTATAAAAAAAATAAATACATATCCAAGAAGATGTTAAACCTATACTACATAAAATATACAAATGAAACATAAGATGGAAGGGGCTTAGTAGTGCAAGTCCCTTAGTTCTTCTTCAATATTTTCTTTCTTGGGCGATGATGTTTCTTCAACCATGTTTGCATGATCTCTATCTCTTTTCCTGCTTCTAGGGTTGTGTTGGTCGTTAGATTTTCCTATGTTTACCTACTTTTTATCCATTTCACCTTACCAATTTCGTAGATTTTGCGAGGTTAATTTATATCTCAACCAATGGAGGTATATAAATTTATCATGTCTTTTTGAAATATTGATTAATGAAACGTAGTCCTAGCGGAACACTACTTATGCAGCTTGTTGACTAAAGTTCTTTGCAGAATTGGGATGATGATGATCAACAAACTACAAATCAACGCATGGATGTCAATGAGCTGACAAAGCTATTCCAGGATGAGGACTGCAATGATGATTGACCAATGAGAAGTTGATGGGCCAATACGATTGCTATCTTTTGCATTTCTGTTTCTGCTTAATGATTACTGTATATTTGCAAGCAGACAGAGTTGCTGTAATTTATGAGTTTGTTAATACTATTCTTGTAATGATGTAATGTATAAGTGATGGTTAACGAGGCAGAAACAAGAGCTCTGGAATCTTATAAGTGTAACAATAGAATTTTTCTATATTACTTTCTGAATTAATGCAATTCTGATTTCCCGAGCATCGCGTAATCTACGATCTTTCACCACATCTTTGATCGGAGATTTGGGACCACTCTCCTGATCAGGTGCTGTTGGATTAGTGGTGTGTGTAGATTTATTTCTGTTATGATTTCATTTCCATTGCTGTAACAATTGATCAGTTTGTGTTGCTTTAATTTCAGATTTCTGTTACTCTGATTTATTGTTACTGCAATTGGTTTCTTGTCATTTCATTGTTATGATTGATTTAATTCTCAATGCTGGGTAGGGAACATGTGGCCTACATAGAATTTTCATGGTAGCCTTGAAATAATTATGAGCCTCGACACTACTACATTCGGGGGAAATTCCAACACTTGGTTCCGACGCTTTTGACCAAATGTCAGAAATTTCCCCAAATTTTTTCAATCCCTCCCGAAACCGTCGCTATACCGATGTTTATAGAAAAGTGTCGCAATACCGACACTTAGAAAACGTGTCGCAATTGCGACGTTTGGAGGAATACGTCGCAATTGCGACACTATGCCCCAAAGCGTCGCTATTGCGACGACTTCCTCCAAATGTCGCAAGTGCGACACAATGTCTAAGTGTTGCAATTGCAACGTTTGGAGGCATCCGTCGAAATAGCGACGCTTTTTCCGCCATCGGTATAACGACACTTATATGCGCGCTACATAAAAATACGAAACTTATATGCGCGCTACATAAAAATGATTTTATTAAAAATACGAAACTTATATCCGTCGCAATAGCTACATTAACGTCTGATATCATGTGTGCATTCGCCCTCCGCTCTTGCAGAACAACATTCGCCCTCAGCTCTTGCAGAACAACATTTTCCCTCAGCTCTTGCAGAATAGCATTCGCCCTCAGCATTTGCCCTCAGCTCTTGCAGAACAGCATTCGCCCTCAGCATTCGCCCTGAGCTCTTGCAGAACAACATTCGCCCTGAGCTCTTGTAGAACAACATTCGCCCTCAGCATTTGCCTTGAGCTCTTGCATAACAGCATTCGCCCTCAGCATTCGCCCTCAGCATTCGCCCTGAGCTCTTGCAGAACAACATTCACCCTGCATTCGCCCTCAACATTCGCCCTCAGCTCTTGCAGAACAACATTCGCCCTCAGCTCTTGCAAAATGGTAAGTTCTTACTGCGGGCCCTTCCTCCTATAGTAGGATTGACTCTATTTGGGTTTTTTTGGTCAATTCCATTGGATTGTGTTAGGCTGTAGGGTTCTCTCTAGATGTCAAGAATCAAGATTCAATACCCTCTATTATCTTCATCACCCAATACAAGATTTAAATTTTTCCCAAAGAAATGCTTATTAATTTGGAAGCCATTATTTCTCCCTGCTTTAAAAACCCTACATTTAAATGAAAACAAGCATTGCATTTCAACTACAAAAATCTATTAGTGTTCAAATGTACATGTGTGCATCACTTCTGTAGGGTATTCCTTTTCCACTTTCACATTATCCAAGAATGTGTGCAGTATAGTTCATATTTTTTGTGATTTAGATTATCTTGAAAAAGGAAAGGTAAATTATTTCCCATGGAAAAAGAAGGTTTTCCCTTTTTACTACCGGAAATGGTACAACAAAGTTCCATTTCTACCCGAAACTCCTATGAAACAGGAACCAAATAAAGGCCATGTCCTCAATGGACATCATTTGGCTTTGAAAATGGCCATTGCACCGTGTTGTTTCTTATATTACATCACGATAGTTTCTTAGGTCATTTCTGTTTCTTGAGATGAAAAACAACCAAAGAAATTGTGAAGATCCTTTCATGAAATAAATGACCATTTCTCAATCATATCTCAACTATTTTTTATTTTATTCAGTGGTTGCTTACTTTGAGAGAAATTTGACACTTTTATAAGGAATATAACATAAAAACAAAAAATGGGAAGGAATTGATGAGGTAGATGTCCTTTAGTTGTTGTCAATTAAGAATTGATAATACACGATGCATGTTCTGTACTACAAACTAGATTCCTTCCTGGAGTTAGGACACATAGTATTGAATCAAAGTTGTAGTTTCTAACTTCTTGTATTGGTTCATCAATATTGGAATTCAGACATTGCATGTCTTCATTGCTTCATGTTTGAATAATTTGCATCATATCGTACAATAGGAAATTAGGAATTATGATTATTATTACTTTATGGATCTATTAAGTTACTTTTAAGTTTGCATGGTTTAGTGTGAAATTATTCTAATGTGCCCCTAGGCCCAGGTGAAGGAATGCCAAGGACTGAGAACCCTAGTTTTTAAATGGTATTGTTTCTAACTATTTTTTAAAACATACAAATTACAATTAGATTTTAAAACTTAAGAGTTAGAACTTAAATGATTCAAATGAATTGGTATGCTATTTGGATGAATTGGTCTGGCATATTTAGAAAGATCAAACCTCAGAAATAAACATGTCTATTTTTTAATGGTAAAGAAGTCTTAGACATTAAAGTTACAACTCTGTTATAGTAGATGTATAAAGTGCTTCCTATAGGTTTATTGGCATGGGGTTGATCGAATACAATCTGGACATACACAGCCTAATTTCCAAGAGGGATTATTTGTTCACACCAAAGGTGCTGTAGCTACTATGACTATGATGAAAAACTAGAAAAATAACATATCTATCATACTAGGCATGGCTTAGACAGAGTAGTTACTGGTGAAGAAATTTCTGCTGGCTTTGACTTTAAATGTAACAGAAATTTAATCTCTTAACCAGAGGTTTCCTGGATCTTAATTATGTGAATTTTCTGCCTTGGGACTACTATGAAATATTATACAAAACAACAGTGGAAGTGAACAATATTCCAATTGTAATGTTCTCTTATAATTAAATTGGCCAAGGGAGGACAAGGTAGCCTATCCAACCCCATAGGCTATAGTCAATTATAAAGGGGGAAGTTAAAACTTAAAAAAAATAAAAATTAAACCTTAAAACATACCTACCTATCCATGAATCATAAGTTCATAACTTACCCAGTGAAAGCGTAGGCTTACCACAAACATCCATCCTCAAATTGCTATGGATGAGCCAGAGCCTCAAGATGAGAGTGATTCCTACTTGGAGAGCATGCTAAGTGAAGATCTAAGTGATGTTGATGACATGGATGTTGATGATATGGCTTGAGGAAGCCATTGCTCACTATTAGGCTTTAGCTATTTTTATTTTAGTATATCAAAATTTCCTAGTTCATGTTTACAGTTTGCCATTTGGAGATGCCTTGAGGCAAATTTTGAATTTAGTATGACAATGGACATATATTTTGAAATTTTGAATCATGATTCTAATTTCTTATAAGTTATTAATATGTAAACTGAGCTCTAATTTGCACTTGATATCATATATGAATCATGATATTATCAAACTAGAAATTTTGAAATTTCAATGACAAATGTCACATGTGAATGTTGAATGATGTGCATGTTTAAATCTTTAAAGTTTAAAGTTTATAAATTTTTAGTAATTTACAAATTACTATATTAGTGTCATTAAATTTATAATTTATAAATTATAGTTTAGAAAATATAGTATTATATATGATATATAAATTATAATATATATTAATATAAAAATACCCAGACGAACCCACGCACCCTGTTTCAAAAAATGCCGTCCTCGTCCCCGTCCCCGTCCCCGAACCCACGTTTCCTAGCAACATAGTTTCAAACATTAAATATCAACAAAATTGTTTAAATGATATTGAAAGGAAAAAGGTGATGGAAGATAGAAAGTGCCTTACTTAAATGCTCTAAGGATTTTTCAATAGTTGCTCCAAAAGCTTCACTTCAAGGCCCTTCAAGATCGTCTCCAACAACTTCAACAATGTTGCTCCAAAAATATCCTCAAGGTCTTCACAACAAGTTTACTACAAGTTGCTCCAACAATATATTCAATAAGGTCTTCATTGTCAACTCGTCTCTTGTTTGGGTGCCTTAATGTGCAATGACATGTTTCCAGGACTGAATTCAATGCAAGACATATTTGAAACTCTAACTCTATCTTCCGGTGTCTTATAAGAAATTATTTCAGTTTTCATTTTGTGTTTTCAAGTTAGATATTGTTTTCAAGTTTTTACATTTATAATTTTATTGCAATGTGGCAGATTGATCAGAGCAGTGCAGGAACAACCCCGAGACGGGATGATCGCGGAAATAGGCCAGCGGAAGAACATGTAAAGTGCCAGCATTGCTCTATCTTTAGGTATTTTAGTTATTTACATAATTGAAATAATATTAATTTTGTTCAAATATGCGGACACCTAGCCATGGTACGCCTGATGATTCCCTCTTTGAGGAAGAGCTTTTTTCATCCCTATCTCCAGTGTTGTTGTTGCAAAAAAAGGCACGAGATGCAAGGTTGGAATTTAATGCTTTGATAGATGCGCCTCAAACACCTGAAACAGAAGAGAGGATACAACATCTTATGAGGCAGCTAAATAGATATCAGGTAATAATAAAAAAGTCAAAAGGATATTTTTTTTGTTCTGCATGAGATGAATTGTGATAGTTTGATTTTTAATTTTTACATTGACTAAACTAACAAAAAGTTCTTTTGTATGTAGCGTTTTCTGGCATTTGTTGAACCCGGTGTTGGTGGTAGTGGGACACAAGGGCAAGAGATTGCCCAACAACCCTCTCATACACCTTCTACTCCTTTAGGTGCTAGCCAAGAAACACACCCTACCCAAGCAGACACCCAGCCAACCGCTGAACGTGTTGGCAATGATGAGGCCGATATGGCCAACTACATTATTGCGTTTCCTGGAGCTACACGTGTCAGCTCCACAGGGACCATTAATGGCACGTTGTTGGTGAACGATGAGGGTGTCCCTATAAAGCATGTACAACTCCCATGTAAATTTTAATATTTTAACTATTTCATGTACTTTATCTAAAACATATTTATCATGATTTTTATTTTTAAATTAATGATAATATCTTTTTTTTTTCTATGTAGGAAACAATGAGTTCTACAGGTTTCTGGAGAGCCATGCGTTGGTACTTTTTGGCCCAACCATACGCACAGGGTGGAATTCCCAGAATTCCAACCTGAAAAAAGAACTTCTAGATTATCTAGAAGCCCTTTTTGGGGTCGGCACATTTGACAGAACAACGGTGGCTTGGGTAGCCGACAAATATTTGAAATATACCAGGGACACCTATAGGACGCAATTGCAATTTAACCCTAGATACGAGCATCCTCTCACAGTTCCAGAGAGTGAGTGGAGAGCACTCATCCATGACGGAAAAGAGAAAAGGGCAAAGAAAGAAGGAAAAATGTCAACTGGACCCGCAAGGTAAATTACAACTTTAATTTAATAGCTTTAATTTTCTCTATGTTTAAAATAAAAGTGTGCTACGTCATATCTGAATTCAATCTTTTGATGCTAGGTTGCCTGACACCTCAAAGGCAACCAAAGCTAGGATTGAAAAAAAGGGCCATCAAAAGCTAGGCCAGGGCGGCTACTTGAAATTAGCCGCAAGAATTGTAATTAAGTAGCTAAACATCTTATAATTAATTGTATCGCCTTCCAACGTTTTTGTAATCCTATCAAATATGATTAAAAATACACAATCATATGTAATGTAGTGTGATGACTTCGGAACAGAAACTACAGAGGAAGATAAAAATATCGCTTTCCATTTCGGCTATCAAGCCGTAGTTGAACGTCGCAGAAGCTTGGGGCAGGTCCCAAGATCTAGAATGCCTGATAAGGTAAAACATTAACCTTTCAATAAGTTTGTTTTCGTCCATAAATTTAATGTCTAAAAACTTTGTTTAAATCAAAGGAGCAACACTACCGACGAGGAAAATAACCCAGTTTTAGAGCCAGATGTAGATGATCCTCACGTGCAACCTGATCATTGTAGTGGGGACCAGGCCGACAATGCTACTATCAGTGAGGGCCGTGATGGTAATTAATTTCCACTTATATTTTTTTCTAATTATACCTTGATGGTTGTCCTTATAAAGTTTTTTGTTTAAATGACAGAGAATGTTTCCCTTGAGGATCTTACCACCAGAGAGGAAGACAGGGCAACAGTCCCAACGGCGACAACTGGTGCACCAGGTAAATAATCTCATTGCAATTTTTTTTATTAGTATTACCGAACTAGTTCAATGATATTTAAAAACTAACAATTAAAATTTAATATTATCCGTTTTTGTAGGCGATGCCCCGTCACTGGATGAGACCAGACATCGTGACAACGCAACTAGGTCAGCGGCGACAACTGGTGCACCAGGTAAATAATCTCATTGCAATTTTATTTATTAATATTACCGAACTAGTTCAATGATATTTAAAAACTGACAATTAAAATTTAATATTATCTGTTTTTGTAGGCGATGCCCCGTCACTGGATGAGACCAGACATCGTGACTACGAAACTAGGTCAACGACGACAACTGGTGCACCAGGTAAATACTCTCATTGCAATTTTTTTTATTAATATTACCGAACTAGTTCAATGATATTTAAAAACCGACAATTAAAATTTAATATTATCTGTTTTTGTAGGTGATGCCCCGTCACTGGATGAGACCAGACATCGTGACTACGCAACTAGGTCAGCGGCGACAACTGGTGCACCAGGTAAATAATCTCATTGCAATTTTTTATTAATATTACCGAACTAGTTCAATGATATTTAAAAACTGTCAATTAAAATTTAATATTATTTGTTTTTGTAGGCGATGCCCCGTCACTGGATGAGACCAGACATCGTGACTACGCAACTAGGTCAGCAGTGCGAGTTGAAAGGCATGAAACAGGAGCAGAGCATGATGATATTGATGATGTAATTAGGAGTTTTATAAATAGGAAGAAGAAAAAGAAAATTTGATAATGTAAAATATTGTATTATTATAAGACAAACGTTACCATACTTGGAACATTTTTTGCATTATATAAAAAACTCATTTATCATACTATTTTTATGTCAAACATTAATTGCAATGTTTCCTTGCGTACTTTTTGTTGAATTGTTTTTTTATTAGTTATTGAATATTTTTTTTTATGCTCATGAAAGTAAAAAATGAAATATAGATTGGGTATTGGAGAATTGAGAGTGATGTGGGGGGGGGCGGCATAAGAGCTTCCACCTTCACGTGGTTGGCCCTGTTTAATAGAGAATAGTTTATTGGAGCGATTTAATCTTGGAGCAAACCTCCCTCGATCCAGCGTAGCAACAAAAAAGTCACTGTTGACTTAGTTGCTACTCATTCAGATCGTGGGAGGCTTGTTCCAAGTTCATGCGACTCCAATAAATTGTTCTTGAAATGAAGAGGAGCTTATTCAGGTATGTTTTGACATTTTCAACATATGTTCTAACATTATCATAAGAATGCATCTTAGACTAAAAAATACTACATCAATTACTTGTATTTATTGTATAGATAATGATGGATTTTGATTGACTTGGCAGTGCAGGTACAAATCCTCTTGCATCATGAGCAATACAACTTGTCAACCAGGGTCATGTCCAGGATATTTTGCTTGTGCGCTTGACCAGGTTCGTAATGTCACATTTTGTAAGTTCCTTTACAGTTCATAATTCAATATTAAGCTTGTTCATGATTATTATCTAGGTTTTTTGTATGTGTTTTTTCATCTATTTGATTGTAAGCAACTCTGCATGTTTCCTGTTGCTCACTATGATTTCTCCCATTACCACTCCCAGGATGAATCCGACTTTATTGTTACATAGGTTACTTTATTGTTACTATGATTTCTCCATTTACGATTTCATAGGTTACATCATGTAAAGTTGTCAATCTCAAGTTGGTGATGAGCTTTAGTTCTCCAAATTTGGGGCTTTTCTGATATTTTCTCCCTCATGTCATTCCTGCATCACCTCATTGTTTGAGCATGCCAATTGTCTACCACTTGTACCAATTGGCACATGTCAATCTCTCAGTGGTGCCACATTTCACCTATTTTCAGTGAGAGTTTAGGGTTTCTCTAACATAGCTTCAGAAATCTGATTCAGTGCCTGCTTGAATATCGTCACATAATACTCATGGTTTGGATTGATGAGCATGTTCTAAATGGTTGGTTGATTCATAAGAACCACCCATATAGTCATCTTGAGATATTTCAGAAGTTTTCTCAGGTTTCCTTTTTCACCGTTTCTAATGGGTGGGATGTTGTGGGGTGATCCATCAATACTAGTGCTCTTGTAGTAGGGAATTTGTTTTTGGGGATATAAAGGAGCATTTGATGTAGATATCCCATTAGATGCATTCATAGATGGGCATGAGAGGTCAAGAATTTAAATTAAAAATATGCAACCTCTAGCATGGCAACCTGAAGGCCGCGAGAGACACTGGTTAAAGATTGTTTTGTGCCGGCCTTAATATAGTCGTGATTTCTTTCTATTATCTTAATGCAAATATATAGTCCGGTCTCATTAAAATGAGGATTGTGGTTGTATTTCTCTTTGGTTGTTTCTCTCTTAATACTCCAGAAGTTGCCAAAAGTTGCGATAGTTGTTTAGTTTGCCTGTTACAACTTAAAAGTGGTTTTTAGCAATGGGAGTCATTTTTTTTAAGGTTCATACGAATATGAAGATCTTGTAATTCTATATTCAGCATAAGAGAAGATGGCCTTTGCTTTGCGCAGTATGACAACAATTGCCACATCTACGTCATTGGGTAACAATGGAAAGGGGAAGAATTTGGGTGCAATGTTTGATAATTATGGCAGACAATTGTCTTCTCTTTCAATTTTTTCACCCATTTCCTTTAATCGCTCAAGCAGAAGAGGGACTCTGAGATTACGAGACAGAGAGAAGGTAGTTAATACAAGAGCTATGGAAAATGAGTTGTACTTCAACAAGGATGGCTCAGTGACAAAAAAATTGCAGGTCAGAGAAAAAATTATGTTTAAAGGAAGGTCACCTGCACGTGAAACTTCACTGCGGTGGATCTTTGCTTGTCCACTTATATTCGATTTTAATGTGTTATTTTAATTTTTCATGGAGGGTTGTTTTGGCATATGGTCTGGCATTCAATTGCACACTTACTGAAAGCATTGTCAATTTGTCTTGCAGGCGGTGTGAACAAACTTGCTGATCTTGTTGTAGTCACCCTTGGGGCGAAGGGAAAAATGTTGTCTTGGAGAGCAAGCATGGTTCTCCGAAAATAGTTAATGATGGTGTGACAGTAGCTAAGGAGGTAATTTGTAGATGTGTGCTCTGGTTTTCTTTTTAACGTTGTATTAGTTCCCCCTCTAAAATGTCTTAGATTTGGTAGGCATAATTTGAAAACTCAAAGGTGAAAGGAAACATATTTGTTACCCAGTGGTCTACTTGGCCTATGGACTAGCCACATTAGAGTAATGCATAAAGCTTTTCACAACAATAAAAGGAAAGGGTTATGGCTGAGTCAAATTTTATTGTTATTGACAGTGTAATGAAATGTATCTCAATGCTATGGTTTTGGCCTTTTATTGGTTGAATTAGAGGACCCAGTTGAAAATATTGGGGCCAAGTTGGTAAGGCAAGCTGCGGAAAAGACAAATGATTTAGCTGGGGATGGAACCACAACATCTGTTGTTCTTGCACATGTTGGAATATTGAAAAATTCCAGAATAATGAATGGAGAATAAATCTCCCTTCCTCTAACACAGAGAAAATAAAAATTTCTTTGACAGGAGACAGAGTTTCAATACTTTGAAAACAAACTTCTATTCCCTTCAATAACTCAAAAAAAAACTATTACACTACTTCCTCACTGAGAGGGATTACAAAATTATGACTGCTACAAAACGCAGTGCATAAAACCAACTCACTGTCTGTTCAAAACAAACATACTCTGTCTCTAAAACACTCTGCTGTGTTTTTCCCTTTCGCACTGCTGTGCATACACACTTAAAAAGTTACACTCAGTCTTTCACTTTTTACACACTGTTGTGTAATAAAAAATTTACGTACTGTCTATAAAAAAACTACCAAGCTTTTTTGTCCTTTTTATTTTTATATGTCGTAACATATAAAACATATTATAATAAACCCTCTTTTTAAAATAATAAAATTAAAACTAAATTCTATGGCCCACCTTTCATTTCACATATGATATATATATAACATATGTTTAAAACATATGTATATATTAAAGCATACATAAAATTAAACTATCAAAACATTAAAGAACCCTTTTCGTCGAACTTCAAAAGTCTGAATAGATTGAATTTCAAACCAAATTCGCGTTCCAAAATGGGATGCTGACGTCTGCCTAATTTGTAACGCGAATTCTCAATCCAATGTGCCTTATAAAAAATTCGGGTCCGGTTTTTAGGTTTTCAGATTCCCTTCAATTTCATGTGATCCAATATTAATGCTCCACGTGTCCTCCTTTTGAATTTACAAAACTGGGGGGTAAATTTCTGTTTGTTTAATTTCTGGTTGGTGAATTGCGTTAATGCTGGTTGTTGTGTTTAAATACAATCCTGTATAGAAATATGGCTGCGGCCGTCTACAAAAAAAATTTGTAGGAATTTTAAATTTTGAATTAAATTTCTGGATGGCGTGCAAGCAACCTCAAAAAAAAAATGTTGCTGCTGCATCTGTCCTTCTGCTGCAGCAGTTGAAGTTAAAATTCAACAGCACATGGTTTAATAAGTGAGGGTGTAAAGGTAACTTTTTGTCGATAGTACTGGATTAAGACCATCTATTCATTTTTGTAGGGTCTTATGGTGTTTGGTTTTTTAGTTTTGGGTTGGGCTTATTGAGTCTAAGATAGTTTTTGAGTGAAAAAATTGCTATCAGGTATTAAAAATTTTTGGTTCTTTTGTCAAAATTTATGAGCTTGTAGGAAATACAAAACTGACAATGGTTGTATCTTAAATTTGTGGAAAATAATTTGGAATGAAACCTTTTTGTTTAGGTTGTTGCAGCAGGTGCAAACCCCGTTCAAATTACTAGGGGCATTGACAAGACTATAAAGGCCCTTGTTTCGGAACTCAAAATTTTGTCAAAGGAGGTAAACGCTTGCCTTTTGAGTAGGCTGGTTTTCCTTTTTGCTGATGGTTTGGTGTATCTAATTGAATTAGTTGCCTAAGGTATTTTTGGTTGCAAACTCCTTTTCATTTTTCTTACAGTATTGGCCTTGTGGAATACATTTGATTGTGTGGTCTTGTTAGATCTACAACATTTGTAGTTGTTTAGTCTTATGGCCGAGGTGCATTTTTATTATGGAAATAGTTGATGCAATATTGTCATTTAATCCTTACTGTAGGGTAGCATGTTGAGAAGTTTCTTGTGAAACATTTGGTATTCAAAATGACACTTGATCCTATACAACATCATGCACTTGACTTCAAAATTCATATTCAAAGTGTGCTAGACAATTCTTGCAAAATTTCAAATATTTATGTTGTTTTAAACCATTATCTTTTTCATGTATTGGATGCTGAAAATGTGAAAAAGACTTTGGTATGAAACCAACCGGTGAATAATTTCCAGCAAAACAACCACTTCCAAGACATGATTTAGAAGTAGAACATATGTACTTATGAAGCATAGAAAGATATCCTTGATGCATTGTCAATGTTTGGCTAGGGTTATTTTTGGAGAAAATAACTCCTTATTCCTAGAATAGTGATCTTTTATACAAGTAAATGCCAGAGAAGAGAGATCATCGTGTGACATAAACCTATTAACAAAAGTGAACAGGGAATGATTATTAATTATGGCATACTAAGTTGTCAGTGATTTTGACTATTTGTCTTTAACATGTAAAAATGTTAAATTCCAAACTTACATCATCATGGTTTGGCATCACGAGCTTGACTAATTGTCCACCATGCTCATAATTTCATTGTTGTCTTCATATATATAAACAATGTTTCAAATAATAATAAAAAAGTTCTATAAGAAAAATCCAGACCTCCATGCTGCTGCTCCTTGTGAGACAAAGTCAAAATTTCATTACACAATCTGACACATAAGAATCTCCTATATCCCGGTGGTATGTATCTAAATTCTTATAATAGTGTCTTCAAGACTTATGTTGACATTGCCAATGAGATATTTAAGCAATGAAAGATGGAGCCTTCTTCATTGTTGTATATGTAACAGTCTTTTATTAATATAAAGATTGATGGTTTGTCTTTCTGAAAATGAAATGTAAAAATAATTTATTGTGGTCAATTGAAAAGTTTTTTTTTTTAAGTTTTTCATTATGGAAGGGCGACATAGATATATGCCCTTCTAATTGAAATTCGGACCTGCCCTTCAAATTTGATCACTGTGTGGGACCTTAACAAACAATAAAACTATTCCGCCACACATTATATAAAACATATAACAAAACCTTTGTCAAAACTTCAAACGAACCCTTTAGCCGTGGGTATTTCATCACGAATTGATCATTTTACCATGTACCTTCTTCTAGAGGAATATTCTTCCACTTGATTAGGTACTTCATAATGGTTATATGTCAAAGAGATACAAAATGTTTATCTATAAATTTTTGTGGTTCAAGAATCAACTTTCATTCTTCATCTAATTTTGGAAGTTCTATTTACGTTGGCATATTTTTTCCCAAAACCTTTTTTAGGCAAGATACATGAAAAACCTTATGAATGCAAGAAGAAGGAAAATATAACTTCTATACCACTTGTGCAATCCTGTGAATAATTATTTAGGGCCATAACATTTTTGAGCTAATTCTTTATTCTTCTTTTTCTTGAATGAAGATTGCTTATAATGCTATAATTTAAAAAATACCCAATTACCCTCCTCAAATTATCTTTCACTTCAATGTTGTTCCCCTTGTTTTTTTATCATGTTTCATGTCATTTGAAGGTTTTCCATAATAATTTTCAAAGTTTCTTTAGTATTTTCCATATGTGACTCTGTTTCCTATACTTTGGACTTATCTTGAAAAAAGTATGAGATACTAGGAGTTGGATATCCATAAAGGGCCTTAAATGGGGAAATTTTAGTAGATGTCTGATAGGTAGTATCATATTACCATTCTTCCTTGACGAACTCACTTCATCCATTAAGATTGCTTTTTTAAAGAGTAACATTGTAGATAACCTTAAAAACATTTGTTAACTATTTTTGTTTGACCATTTGATTGTGTTTGATATGTAGAACTCATGGCAGCTAGTGTTTCTCCACTCATATTAAATAATTATTTCCAAAAGTTTCTTATTACTATTACTTTAGGAAGACCATGAAGACTATGAATTTCTTTCATGGAAACTTCTGCCACTTGGCTTGTTCTTTATGTACTTTGAGCTCTACCAAAAAAATCTACAAAATTTGTCTACATAAATGACCACAAAAATGTAATACTTACCTTTATATTTCAGTAACCCTCTAATAAAGTCTATTGATATATCTTCTAGTCTTTGAATATGTATGTGGAATGGTTGAAGTAACCCTAGAGATTTTACTATCTCTCTTTTATTTATTATGCGAACCTGACCTTCTCTTACAAAATTTTGAATATCTTTCTTCATTCCTTCCAAAAATATATTTTTGATCCTTTGAGATGTTTTAAGGAACCCTGCGTCCTACCATCAGAGAGACATGGGACTCCCTTAATATTTGTTTATTCAAATATGCTTGCGTGCATAAAAATATTCTACATTTGCACCAAAGTATATCTCTCTGTCACTCCCAATGCTCCATAGAGTTCATCCCATCCTTTATAAATTTTAGTTTTCGTTTAGTACTATTGTCATTTTTCCATTATGGCAAGCTTGTTCTAGCCACCTAGGAATAGAAAATGTAATTGGATATAAATTTGAGGCCTCTTCTATTTTAGAAAGAGCATCATGTACTAAATTTTCCTTACCCTTTTTGCAAATTATCTCAAAATTAAAACTTTGCATTTTTTCTCCTCATTTTTGTTAATATTCCAATGAAATCCATAGCTTCAAAAAATACTTTATGCTATCATGGTATATCTTGACTTTAAAGTACCTCCCAATGATATACTATCCCCATTTTTTATTGCATGTAATATTGCTTCCATTTATTTTTCATACGTAGATTTCACCAAATATTTTCTTGGAATTCCTTGCTTTTAAAAGCCAATGATATCCCTTATTGTGTTAATGTTACGTAAATTCCTTGTCCTAGTGCCTCACACTCTACTATGAATGTTTTACTAAAAGTAGGTGCAACCGATGTTGGTGTAGAAGACATGGCATCCATTAAAAGATAGAATGCCAAAGTAGCCTCATCATTCCATATAAATGATATTTTCTTCAAGAGATATGTGAGTGGACTTGAAATGCATGCATAATTCTTAACAAATTATCAATAATATCATGTAAGTCTAAAAATCTTCTAAGAACCTTGATTTTCTTAGGAATAGGTCATTTTGTAATAGCTTGCATCTTTTGAGGCTCCAACTTCACTCCTTCCTTTAAAACAATATGAACCAAATACTCGAATTCTTATTTCCCAAAAGCACGTTTGGATATTTTTACATAAAAATGATTGTTCTCAATAATTTTTATAACTTTTCCACATGTTTAGTGTGGTATTCCCATGATTTATTATAAATATGTGTATTATCAAAGAAAACCAACACAAATTTTATAAGATGGGATCAAACAAAATTGTTCTTAAGTCGAGCCCTCCGGAATTCAAACGACGATAAACCATAATTCAAACCAAATTCGCGTTCCAAAATAGCCTGTTGACGTCGGCCAATTTTGTGACGCAAAAACCAAATGAATTCCGCCCTAATCTTTTTCGGGTCCGAAGTTGGGCTGGCGTACAGAGGGAGAGTTGTGACGCGAATTTCTTATCAAATTCGCCCTAATCTTTTTCGCGTCCGGATTTCCACTGCGCGAGCGGCCCAAACAAAGATCCGCTCCAATCAATTTCTGCCATGTGTCCTCAATAAAAACTTTCCCTGCTCCCGGCTGCGGGTGCATTCGATGGCGTTTAAGGCGATGTGACATGGATGTGGAGATTTCATATCAATCGCATTAAGTTTTAATGCTGTTCAATTAAGTTCCAAGGTTTTCACATCAAATCTGCATTAATTAAGTTTTAACACTGTTCAAGATCGGACCTCCACTCCTGTTAGCGATTCCGCATGCTCCAATATGATCCGGCCTTCGGCTCTCATTAATGATCAGAGATTAATTATGACGGGCGTCCTTTGATTGCATTGCAGTCGGGTCGATAAAATGGCGTTTCGCTATGGTTTTTCAGACGAGCCGGTTGCTGGGTTACACTGCCTGCTCACTGTGACGAGAAGGAAAAGTGGCCAGCTGAAACGCTGCTTAGACCTTGCTGCATATCTGCATTTCTCTCGGTCTCATCTGTGTCTGTCTTCCTCTGTTTCTTGGAATTCTGCTTCTCCGTCTCCTCTTGTGCCCACTGCTGAGACTACACCCATGCCTCTCCTGCGTCAAAGGATGTGTTGCCACAGGGGGAGAACTAGAGGTCAACCCCTGCGCGCTCCCTCCAGCCCCTCAACTGAGTCGTCTTCCGGCTAGTCCAGTGATTATTACGCAGGTCGCTATCCAAATACTAGGAGTGGGCGGGGTCGGGTTGTAGGATCTGGCCACCGTATGGATTCCCCTGCTCCTCGTTTCCCCATCGCTAATTCACCTTCTCCCACGACGCGCACTGCGCAATTTTCCTTTAATTTCTCTCTCAACTGCCCACTAATCACAGCTTCAGTCACTGTGGTTTTCCGCTAGGAGGCCCAAACGAAGGAAGAATGCACCCGTCCGACGGGTCTGAGCTCGGAAAAAGCCGACCAACATTCGGGCCTTCAAGAGGGGAGCCGTGGCATGAATGTGGAGGTAGCACCTAGCGATCCTGGACCTTCCGAAGGATGGTGCCAAATCGTGGAGGAACCACCGGAGGAGTAGTTTGGTTAATTTGTTTTTCTTGCTTCGCAACCCACTTAATTGGGCTGCATTCAGATTATATTAATGTGTTGGACCTCTGTAATATTTTTGAATTCTGTAAACGTTCAAGACTGGTTTCCCCGTATGAGGGCAGTCTTCTTAATTTTTTGATTTTTTGATGACAAATTTGCCATGAGTCTGGACAATGTTTTTGTGTGAGGCGTATATCAACAGTACATGTCTCTGCACATTTCCTGTATCCGCTTTATGATACTATTTTCATGGATGGTTTTACTTCATATAATATATTCAAAACAACGTTTTTTCTCTTGTGAAAAAAAATGATTAATGTTTATTACTCTGCCTTCAAAACTAGCGATGCTGGTTTATTGATATGGTCTGATGGTATTTTTATATTTTGGACATATCACACTCCTCACATGATTAGCGTTTTTCTCTGTTCAAGGATTTTGGGTACTTTAATTTGTATTTGCAGGAACAATGGACGTCGGTACTCTATATGTTGCTTTACTATTCTGCATACTGCTATTTCACTTTCTTATAGATGCCTCGGGCATATTTGGATGCTTTCTCAGATTGTCGATAATCTCCATGTGGACCGTTACTGGGTTTTATATCATGTCCCTGTATGTGACATGGGGTATTTTTCTATCATTGTCTGGGGTGGGACTTCCACTTTTCTCGATGGATATTTGGGTTCCAATCTTCAGATGTGAAAATGTAATGACTTCATGGACTGTTTTACTTCATATAATATATTCAAAACAACGTTTTTTCTTGTGAAAAAAAAATGATTAATGTTTATCACTCTGCCTTCAAAACTAGCGATGCTGGTCTATGTTGCTGGTTTATTGATATGGTCTGATGGTCTTTTTATATTTTTGACATATCACACTCACATGATTAGCGTTTTTCTCTATTCAAGGATTTTGGGTACTTTAATTTGTATTTGGAACAATGGACGTCGGTACTCTATCTGTTGCTTTACTATTATACATATTGCTATTTCACTTTCTTATAGATGCCTCGGGCATATTTGGATGCTTTCTCAGATTGTCGATAATCTCCATGTGGACCGTTACTGGGTTTTATATCATGTCCCTGTATGTGACATGGGGTATTTTTCTATCATTGCTTGGGGTGGGACTTCCACTTTTCTGGATGGATATTTGGGTTCCAATCTTCAGATGTGAAAATGTAATGACTTCATGGACTGTTTTACTTCATATAATATATTCAAAACAACGTTTTTTCTCTTGTGAAAAAAAAAATGATTAATGTTTATCACTCTGCCTTCAAAACCAGCGATGCTGGTCTATGTTGCTGGTTTATTGATATGGTCTGATGGTCTTTTTATATTTTGGACATATCACACTCCTCACATGATTAGCGTTTTTCTCTGTTCAAGGATTTTGGGTACTTTAATTTGTATTTGGAACAATGGACGTCGGTACTCTATCTATTGTTTTACTATTCTACATACTGCTATTTCACTTTCTTATAGATGCCTCGGGCATATTTGGATGCTTTCTCAGATTGTCGATAATCTCCATGTGGACCGTTACTGGTTTTTATATCAAGTCCCTGTATGTGACATGGGGTATTTTTCTATCACTGTCTGGGGTGGGACTTCCACTTTTCTGGATGGATATTTGGGTTCCAATCTTCAGATGTGAAAATGTAATGACTTCATGGACTGTTTTACTTCATATTATATATTCAAAACAACGTTTTTTCTCTTGTGAAAAAAAAATGATTAATGTTTATCACTCTGCCTTCAAAACTAGCGATGCTGGTCTATGTTGCTGGTTTATTGATATGGTCTGATGGTCTTTTTATATTTTGGACATATCACACTCCTCACATGATTAGCGTTTTTCTCTGCTCAAGGATTTTGGGTACTTTAATTTGTATTTGGAACAATGGACGTCGGTACTCTATCTGTTGCTTTACTATTCTACATACTGCTATTTCACTTTCTTATAGATGCCTCGGGCATATTTGGATGCTTTCTCAGATTGTCGATAATCTCCATGTGGACCGTTATCGGGTTTTATATCATGTCCTTGTATGTGACATGGGGTATTTTTCTATCATTTTCTGGGGTGGGACTTCCACTTGTTTATCACTCTACCTTCAAAACTAGCAATGCGAGTCTATCGACATGGTCTCGATGATATTTTTATATTTTGGACATATCATACTCCTCACATGATTAATAAGCTCATTCAAGGATTTTGGGTACTTTAATTTGTATTTGTAACAATGGACGTCGGTACTCTATCTGTTGCTTTACTATTCTAAATATTGTTATTTCACTTTCTTATATATGCCTCGGGCATATTTGGATGCTTTCTCGGATTGTCGATAATATCCATGTGGACCATTACTGGGTTTTATATCATGTCCCTGTATGTGACATGGGGTACTTTTCTATCATTGTTTGGGGTGGGACTTCCACTTTTCTGGATGGATATTTGGGTTCCAATCTTCAGATGTGAAAATGTAATGACTTCATGGACTGTTTTACTTCATATAATATATTCAAAACAATGTTTTTCCTCTTTTAAAGTTTTTTTTTTTTTTTTTTTTCAAATTGAACCCACCATCGGTATACCGATGCCTTGTAAGCGTTGGAATTGCGACAGCTGAAAAACGTCAGAAGAACGACAGTATAAAAACGTCGAACGAGCAACGTTCAAAACATCGGACCACATTTCGTCGGAATTGCGACAGTTTACAAACGTCGGAAGAGCGACGTCCAAAACGTCGGACCACATTGCGTCGAAATTGGGATAGTTTACAAACGTCGGAAGAGCGATGTTCAAAATGTCGGACCACATTTCGTCGGAATTGCGACAGTTTACAAACGTCGGAAGAGCGACGTTCAAAACGTTGGACCACATTTCGTCGGAAGTGCGACAGTTTACAAACGTCGGAAGCGCGGCGGTTTGGGAAATGTCGGAAGAGCGACGCTTGTTTGGAAGCGACGGAAAAAGTGTCGATAGTGCGACACTTTTTAAGTGCATCGAAACTGCGACGGTATGGCAAACCACGTTTTTCCCGCCCTCGAACTGTCGCTCTTGCGACGACTATGTGTTGGAATAGCGATGAATTGGCTGTCGGAAATTCTGCCAAATTTTCTAGTGCGGGTTGACAATTAATGTGGGGAAGGGTGAATTCCATTATTCATATATGAACACCAACATTTTTGCATCCTTGCCGGGGAGGCTATCTAAGGCGCAAAAGTTCGACCAATATTGACCATGGGACCACTCTCTCATCCTGGTGAGGCAAGGTTTTTACCTGTCCTTACACCAAGACCCGAGCTTATATTTTATGATCATTTGGTTTTCTTTTTGTTTTTACAGTCACTCTCATCCTGGTGAGGTAAGGTTATACTAGTCCTTATACCAGGACCCAAGCTTAGATTGATTTGTTTTTATTTTAATTGATTTCTTGATTCTAGGGCCACTCTCTCGCCCTGGTTAGGTGAAGTATGCACTAAACCTTTTTCAGGGCCCGAGCTTAATTTGGTGGATTGTTTATTTTTTGTCAATTATAGGGGTCTCCCTCTCATCCTAGACATGCAAGTTTTTTTACCCTGTTCTAGGACCTAAGCCTTTTATTTTATTTTGCATGTTTTCCTTTCATTTTCAGATTGTATGAACACAGACACAAACAACATAGGTAGGGGCAGAGGAATACCCCCAAGTGAAGGAAGGAAAGATCTAGGCATACTTACCTACATCTAAGAGATAATTTCAAGAGTTGAATCAGGAGAATCATCAGGAGATGTTGTTAGGGTTAGATCTCAGACGAGATTGGAAGGATGACCAGTTTCACAACCTAAACCTTCCCCAACAACAGAAGAAAACTGTAGGGAGGAAGAATTAGAAAGCAGTGGCTATGAATAACTCAAGGGAGAAGAAGCAGAAAGTAGTGACCTTGCAGAGATAAAAGAAGAAATAAGAAGAAGAGGATTTGAGGAATTAAGTATTGCAAGTTCATAAGGAGAAGAAATGGACACAGGAGAATCAACTCCACTATTTGATCGAGGAAGTGCTATCAAACATACTCAACCAACTCCACCATTTGATTAAGGGAGTGTTGTCAAACAAACTCAACCATGCATTGTAGAACAACCATAACCTACTGAGATCCCAAGTGAATATTTAAGGATATTCATGGCTCACACAACTTCCATGATCAAGTTCCCAGTTAGAGAAATTATAGGTGATGCATGCACCTATGAAAAATGTTCCTTTAACATCATTACCTAATTTCCATGGTATCTCCTCTGAAGATCTGGATAAATTCCTCTTTGAATTCAACGTTGTCTTTCGAGGATATGATTATATTTATGATGCTAAAAAATTGAAGATCTTCCCTACTAATCTGAAAGGAAAAACTTTGAGATGGTGTATGGGTTTAGGGGGGAAAAATATTACATCATGGGATGGAATGAAGGGAATTTTCCTTGGAAAATATCAGGACTACTGCAAGTATAGAGATATTAAAGAAGAAATATTTAAGTTTATGCAGAAGGTGGATGAAAACATGGAGGACTTTGTGGAATGCTTTAAATAAAACCTGCAAAGATAAGGTCATAGTGACCTAGATAAGGAAATTTTAAAGGTAATCCTTCTCCAAGCACTAAGAGAGGAATACTTAGAACTCCTGAACGTCTTAGGAAAAGGATATATCTCAAAGGAAAGTTTTGGCACCATCTGTGAGCTGTGCATCAAATGTTCACGTGGAGCCGCAAGACAAAATCAAGGGATACAAACTCTCAAGGCATCCAACAATGGTGTCACAAAAGAAGGAATTGGGAACTGGATGGAAAATTTTAGGACTAATATTTTAACACATTTTCCTCACAGGTGGACATCTTGCAGGAAAAACATAAGTAGATAGAATCCGAGAAGGAAATTACCATTTTCTTCCCTAAATGTAGGAAGAAGCACCCGCTGAAGGAATGCCCACTCAATATTGTCGAGACTTGTGTAATATGTGAGAAAAGCCATTCTACCAGCACATGTCCATCTCTTCCTAGGCTGAAGAAATCTTTCAAGAATGTAATGAAGAAGTGGATCAAATTTACTTCATGGGATCAAAGAAGCCATGGAAACCACGGAAATAGAGCATGAATCGAGGTATGCTCCAAGAACCTTTTCAGTACTTTAATAATTTGAGTTTTGGGCCTCAAACTACACCATTCCCACCTTTGTGGCCGTAATACTATCAATATCCAACACCCTGGCAGTCATGGTACCCACAACCTGGCCCATATCCTTCTTGGTCCCAGGGCTGGTGTGGACCCCCTCTTCCTACAAGTCAATTTCCCCAGCCTATGCCACCACAAAAGTTACAAATTCCCTTTAATTCCTCCACCAACAATCCTCCTCTTCGTCCACAATTTCTTGTTCGAACCCAAATAGTAGGGGGCTCAATAGGTTGAGACACTCAACATTCCTACATACATTATTTCTAACGTGGAATTCAATGAATTAAATCTTCGATCTGGGCGGGTAGTAAATACCAAGACTTCACCAATAATAACTGAACATATTGATGATGAAATCTTATAACTAGAACCTAGAAACTCCTTTGGGAGGACTGGGAGTGATTCAATGTAGAATGCCTTGCTCAAACAATTGTCACTCAAGAATTTCAAATTGGCTCACCTTACCCTGAAAGGCTATCCTTGAGTAAACAAATTCCTCACCCTGAATTTGACTTTTTGGGGGAATTACAAAACTTATTTTTCAAGATCCCATTACTTCAGGCTATATGAAGGATGTTCCAATATATGCTAAAACGATTAAGGAATTTTGCTCCAAAAATCCTGGGAGAAAACCTAAAGACCCAAAAAATATACATAGTCATGGGAAAAATATCAGACATAATTTTAGGAAAAACTACATCCGTTGAGTATGGTGATCCAGGAAACTCAATTCTTACAGTACAAATTAACAGAGTGGATATCCCAAATGTGTTGGTATACCTAGGAGTTGCAATTAATGTTATAACATCCTCAAATGTACTTACCCTGGGTCTACTCAACCTAAAAATTACTCCTTCGGTTCTCGAACTTGCAGATAGATCCATTGTAAGACCGGTAGGAAAATTGGAAGATGTGACTATCTCTGTAGATTCGTGGAAATACCCTGTCGATTTTCTGGTGATGCACACTGAATATCCAGCTGGGGGGATCCTTTGATTCTGGGTAGAACTTGGCTAGATACTGTAGATGCCTACATTGGGCGACGATTGGGAAATATGGTAGTATCTAATGGAGAAATCACGAAGAACCTTGTTCTTAATCCGCCTACAAAACCGAGTTCGTCAATAAAACCAAGATTTGCCTTAGTACAAAAATCTACACTTGCAGATGAGCCTACACCTAGAAATGAAAACATTAGAATAATTCTTACCATAGGTGAATCCCTCTATTTTAAGGATGAAACTAAAGATGATGCTATTAGCACATTTATAAGTAGCCCTAGTTCTGTTTCTAGTTCGATGCATCAACTATTAGAATCTGTCATGAGCTGTTCGACTCAAGAAACTATTGAACCAAAAACATAAATTGAAAATATTCCTATCACTGCACCCCATAACAATATTCCTGTAGAAATCTATTTAGGGAAAACATTGAACATTAATCCTAACCTTTCACTGTCCCAAACTGAGCAATTACTGAAGGTTCTTCGAGATCAGAAAGAAGCCTTTGCTTGGGAATATACATACATGAAGGGAATATCTGCTGATGTATGTACCTATTATATATACATAAGAGAAGAATGTCGACCTATTCAGAATCCGTAAAGAAGGATGAATCCCTCCCTGAGAAACATTGTCAAAGATGAACTACAAAAGCTACTAGATGTTGGGTTCATTTATCCAATTTCAGACAGTCAATGGGTATCCCCATTAGTAATTTTTCCAAAGAAAAATGGAAAGTGGAGGATATGTGTTGATTACAGGGAATTAAACAAAGCAACCCAAAAATACCATTTTCCCTTACCTTTTATTGACCAAGTCCTCAATACACTAGTTGGGAAGAAGTTCTACTTTTTGGATGGATTTAGTGGATACAACTAGATCTAGATATCTCCCGAGGATCAGGATAAAGATAGCTTCACTTTCCCTTGGGGAGATTTTGCATATCGGGTCCTCCAAGTTGGCCTCTGTAATGCACCTACCACCTTTCAACGAGAAATATTGGGAATTTTTTCTGATCTAGTTGATGACAATGTCGAAATATATATGGATGATTTTACCCCGTATGGGGAATCCTTCGAAGAGAGTTTGGATAATTTGGAAAAAGTACTTAAACAATGCAAAAAAACTGATGTTTCTCTTAGTACAGTAAAATTCCATATGATGATGGAAGAAGGAATAGTTTTGGGGCATTTACTATCAGCTGCGAGAATACGGGTAGATCCTACTAAGGTTGAGGTGATTTTAATTTTTCCTACACCAAAAACACCAACGAAGGTACATATTTTTCTTGTTTATGATGGATACTATAAACGCTCTATAGAAATTTTTTCTAAAACAACATTTCCAATTTTCTAATTACTAACCAAAGATGCGGAATTTGTATGGACTGATGCATGTGAAGCAGATTTTGCAGAAATCAAAGAACTAGTTTGTAAAGCTCCGATATTATGAGGACATGGCTGGAAAATCCCATTTCATATCTCCACTGACGCTTATAATACAACAATTGGGGCAGTCTTGGGACAACAAGAGGACAAGAAACCATATGCGATCTACTATTCCAACAAGAATTTAACTCCTACTGAACTCAATTATACGGTAACTGAAAAAGAATTTTCGGCTGTCATTTATGCTGTTAACAAATTCTGACATTATATTACAGGATACCCCACCTTCGTGCACACAGATGAATCAACCATCAGGTATCTGATGAACAAGCCTATAACTCCTGGACAAATTACAAGATGGTTGTTGTTGATACAAGAATTTGATATTAATATTGTAGATAAACCAGGAAGAGATAATGTGGTAGTAGATTTCCTGTCTAGACTGAATATTAATGATGAAGACACACCTATAGAGGATAGTTTTCTTGATGAGAACCTTTTTGCAATCTATACTCACATTCCGTGGTAAGCAGATATTGCTAACTATCTTGTTACAGGAAAAGTACCCCAACATTTTCCATATAGGGAACAACAAAGAATTGTCCTGCAAAGTGCCCGCTATACATGGGTAGAAGGATACCTCTTCTACACTGGACTAGATTAGAAGATCCGACGTTGTGTAGGGGAGTATGAGATTTATGATATTTTGAAGGCTGCCCATGATGGCCCTTGTGGAGGGAATTTTTCAAACAAGCGGACTGGGAATAAGGTGTTGCAGATGGGATACTATTGGCCCTCTATTTTCCGTGATGCTAGGAAACATGTTTGAGGGTGTGACAACTGCCAGCGAATGGGTCAGTTTGGCCGGTCAGATGAAATTCCGCTACAACCTCAATTATTCCTTGAGCCCTTTGCGAAATGGGCTATCAAATTTGTTGGGCTATTTAATAATCCTCATCAGAAAGTCCATATTCTCGTCTTCACAAATTACATGACAAAATGTGTGGAGTCCAAAGCTGTTGCAAAGGCAACTGAAAAAGTTGTCTCAAAATTTTTATTTGAAGAAATATTTGTATGGTATGGGGCTCCTAGAGAAATAATTTCAGATGGAGGGTCATTTTTCCCATCACATCTCCTAACGACGCTTATGGAAAAATATGGAATCAAGCATAGGGTGGCATCTCCATATCATCCTCAAGTGAAGGGTCAAGTCAAGAGAACAAATAAGGTATTAGAAAATATCCTCACAAATATTGTAGCTAACCATCGCTGAGACTGGGTTGAAAAACTTCCTGAAACACTTTGGGTGTATATAACTACATGGCGGAATATAACAAGATTTTCCCCATATGAGCTTGTGTATGGAAAATCCCATTTGTTTCCAGTGGAATTCGAAATTAAGATGCCCAGGACAACTCTCGAAGTAGGCTTGGATATTACTGCAGCCCAAAAACACCGGTTGAAACAACTCAATGAGCTAGATGAAATTCATTTGATGGCTGTACAAAATACTGCTGCAATCCAACAACAACAAACTAAGTGGCATGAAAATTTATCAAGAAAAATGTGTTTCAAAAAGGTGATTGGGAGTTACTCTGTGACTCTCTATTCAAGGACTTCAAAGGAAATCTTTGCTCTAGATGGATGAGACCATATGAATTTGACACAGTTTTTGACAATGGGATTTTTAAAATTACAACAATAGATGAGGCACATACTCCTTTGCTTGTAAATGGACATCGCCTCAAATTATATCACTGCAAGACATCTAGAGATTCTTTTATTAAGCATATTTATGATAATTTTGGTTTTGATATCATTTGTGCAGAAAATACTTCCTCTGCACCTCACACACACACATACATATAATAAAAATTTAAAACTCTGCTACTACTCCACCAATGGCGCCCCTTTTCTTGTAGGTTCTGATCCTTCATTGGTGTTGTTACTCCACTGATGCTGATACTCCACTGGTGCTGACACTTCATTGGTGCTGTTACTCTGCTGATGCTGATACTCCACTGTTGCTTATACTTCATTGGTGCTGTTACTCAGCTGATGCTGATACTCCAGTTGCTGGTACTTCATTGGTGCTGTTACTCCACAGATGCTGATACTCCACTCGTGCTGATACTTCATTGGTGCTGATATTCCACTGGTGCTGTTACTCTGCCAATACTGATACTCCACTGGTGTTGTTACTCTGACCAATGCTGATACTCCATTGGTGCTGTTACTCCACCAATGCTGATACTCCATTGGTTCTATTATTCTGACCGATGTTGATACTCCACTGATGCTGTTACTCAGCTGACACTGATGCTCCAATGGTGCGGCTACTCTGCCAATGCTGATACTCCACTGGTGCTGTTACTCCGTCGATGATGATACTCCACTGGTGCTTTTACTCTGCCAATGCTGATACTCTGCTAAGGTAAGTCACTAGGTACGTCCTCGAATGACATCGTGGATTTCATTGGTATCTCATTTATGACGTGACCAACCTTGACCAAGGACGGTCATACCTTAGTTGGGGGGAGATCTCGCATTTAATAATGATGATGTCATCTCATCATTTTTATTAAACCTCACATTAGTCGTTCATCATTACATGGATCCGTTATATTCCCACTATACCCTTCACACATATCCATGTGCATTGAAAATTTTAAATGTACAAATATGCAGGACGACATTAAGCTGCGGTCTTTTCAAATGCGTTGGAATAATCACCATAATCATGACACATTTATCATTTATCTTGCCATAATTCTCACCCAAATTTACCATTATCCTTTTTACTGCAAATTTATCGGCTAACAACCTCCTCAATGAATTGCTACTACTCCGAGTGTTGATACTTAGAACTTGATAGAATGGTTGGCCAAGCTGTTAGATACGAGCCAAAAAACACAGAGCATGTTTGGCACCAACAAAAAATATGGCTGTTTTTTCAGGATGCAGGATGGCACACCTACTTTGAAAGGTTGCAAGGGTTTTATGAGGGAGTAACAATTGAATTCCCGTTGAATTTGGAGGGGAATTGTTCCAGATTTTGGGGGCTGGAAATTTTAGTAATGGAGGAAGTGATCTCGACTGTCAGCGGATTTTCGCAGGGAGGGAAGAAGTGGTTTTCCTAAAGAACACCCATGCCAGAATTTCTGGAATTATTCCTATAGGCAGGAGAGAATGTGATACATAAGAGGAGAGGATATGATTAGAGGTTGTTTCCACAACCATGGGTCAAGGTCGCATACTTTGTGATGTGATATATTACCTGTGAAGGTCGGATCTCTACCATGTTTAAGTATCATTTAAAGCTTTTGGCATGTCTCCGATTTCGTCACGTGCACCCTTTAGATACTCCATTCTTCCTTTGGAACAATCTTCAACTAATGGCATGGTCTGCGCGTTGATCATGCCAAGTGTTGGAAATCCTCACAAACCATGGAATTGTCAGATTATTGGTGATGCATGCCCTGTTACATACTCGCGTGACTTGGCAACAATTGGTTGAGCTAGTGATGCCAGGATACTGGGTTAAATCATATCCCAGCATGTAAAAACTCATGTGCTTCCAATGAAAATTAAAATTCTTCTAAAAGCCACAACATATTCAGTTCAAACAATACACATGAAGGAAAGAGAGCCATACAAATAAAATACTAATATAAAACATAAAAACTCTTTGGCCAAATATTACAATGGGTGGCCTCTTGGTTCTCGGCCCTTCAAACCATTTCTCTTACTCTCTCTGTATTCCTCACTTCCTCACTTGTTTTTTCACACTCTCACAAGCTACATATTTATACATAAATATGAATTTATTCCATTCCATAATTTCCTCTACACAAATCTCAATTTAAAATCTAATTTAAATTTATCTTATTTTGGACTCAACTAAGTCCTGTTTATGGAATTCCTAATCCCTGGATTATCTACCTAATTCAACTCCACTCATATCCTTAATTATTTAAGGAATATTTAAAATAATCCTCACATTTATATTTTCTCTCCTAATTTATTAAAAATGAGCAAATTAATTAATAAAATAATTAAAAACAATCCCCCCCTAATTACATAATTGAATAATGAAAATTTAACTTTGATGCTCCTGCATCAGCTAGCAGAGGAAGAAGTTGAAGAAATGATGCCAGAGAGGGCCAAGGAAAAATTATTGGATGAGGAAGAAGCCCCTATTGACAATGTCCCAAAAGAACCAGTGTCGAATTTGGAGCAAACAGAAGAAGAGGATGCTACCAATAACACTAATCCAAAAGAACCAGTGTGAACTGATGAACAATGGAGGAAGCATTGGGACAAGCGCCAGAAGTAGTAGGGGAAGAAAGGGAAGCATTAGGGGAATTATGAGGTCTAAAATGAGCCTCCTAAGAAAAATTTACAACCAAAATAAACTTTATAAGAACCAATAGGATTCAAGATGATGATGTCAACCATGGGGGATGATTCACCATTTTTTAATTAAAAGGGTAAAATGACTAAAAAATAATAAAATAATAAAACTATTTTTTCAACTCATATTTTCAACTTATTTCCCAAAGTTTTTACTCAAATTTCGAGCGGGAGTACTAGTTGGATGCAAAATTTAATTCCTCATCCAAGGAATACCCATGTTGTATACTTTTGATAGACCCTGCTACACGGAAAATGAGAAATACATGAAAAAACATGATTGCAATCACATTTTTCATGTATTTCTCATTTTTCATGTAGTAAGATCCATTGAAAGTATGCAACGTGGGTAATCCTTGGATGAAGAATTAAATTTTGCATCCAATGAATACTCCCACTCGAAATTTGAGTAAAAAATTTGAGAGATAAGTTGAAAATACGAGTTGAAAAAGTAGTTTTTTCTTCTTTTCCCTCCAAAATTTGATGATGTAATCAAATATTATTTTATTATTTCCACTATTATTTTATAATTTCCTTAGGAGACCCATTTTAGACCTCAAAATTCCCTGAATGAAGAGATGAAAAACTAGCCAGATGATGTAGGGAATGAGGGCAGAGCTGAAGAAATCGAGGCAGAAGATGTTACCAGAACAGAAATTGAGGATGTTACTCCTCGTTCTGCACTCCCTGCTTGCCTTCCAAGAGGGGTAAGAAAATTTCATTCTTGTACTCGCATAGTAAAAGAAAAGGCCTTTCTTCTAGAATTGAGGTTCATTGGAACAATTTATGAAGAGAGGGTTGTTGCTGTTGACACTGCTCCACAAGAACTAGTGTCAACTATTGAACCAATGGAAGAAACCACTCTTGACATTGTCCCATAAGAACCAATGTTAATTTTTGAATAAAGTTATTGATCTAAGAGGATCTTGTTTCAGTGCATATTGACGGTGAGGTCCAACCAGCTCCAGTTTGTTCGTTGAGAATTCAATTCAATCTTCAGTTCGTCCTCCGATGTTCCGGATGAAGGTTGCTTTGTCGTGGTTCAGTTTGATTTCATGGTGGCATGGTGATGTCATGGTGTGTGTGGTATTTGTGATGGTGGCAACATGTGGTAATTATGTAAAGGAATTAAATTCCTAATACCTAAGTCTAAAGCTAAGGATGGAGACATTATGTAACCTAATCCTAAGTTCCTAAGTCATTAAGGCTATGTGTTAGACCTAGCAACATGGTGTTAGAAACTTTGCATGTAATAAAACCCATGGTGGAAACAAGGTTTCAGACCTTGTATTATAAACATTGCAATGTAAAACCTAGAATATAAGTTTATGACCATATGTATTAATTCACCAAATGTAATACATTACAAAGAGTCCTTAACCGAGGAGAAAGTAGACTATGTCGAAACCACATACATGTGAACAACTTAGAGCAAACCATAGGCGAAGATGTTAGGCGTTTACCACAACCGCGTCAGAACTGTTGAAATGTGAACATGCATAATTGTATGGAGTTAATCGTGGAGTCAGACCGCAACAACAACCGCTGGAGGCTCTGAAATAGACCACAACCATTAGAGTTAGTTGTCACATGGTTCAAGGGGTTGACCACTAGCGCGTCGGAACCACCAGGCCAGACCGTGAGGTGGAAGAAGTGGGTTACGCCGCACCGGTCACATGCAGCTGTCAGGTCACTCCGCACTGTTAACATGACATTCAAGGCCTATTTTTATAATAAGGTTAATTTTGGGTTTTCAATGTTAAATGCACCAAGGTGTTATTTCAACCACCAAGGCCTAATCCTCTATGTGTTGAGTTGTAATAAGACTGAGACCTATCAGCACCATAAATGTAAAACCATATGCCATGTTGGGAGCTAAAGACAACCTATTTAACCTTGGAATTTTCTTCATGAAGGGAAGGTGTGAATTTGTATTCAGTTTCTGAGAGACATAGGTAGTTTTTGTTTTCAGCATTGCTAGGCCGTCTAGGAGGTGGAATTGGTGTTGAGATTGCAAAAGGATGATGAGCTTAGTGGAAAGAAGTCGCCTTCACTAAGTGGGCATGCAGGCTATTTTTGGCGCAAAGTCTATTTTTAGACATATGGATCATATTCTATGAGTTGCAGGATGCTATTTGTGGATGGTTGGTCAAGTTGGAAAAATAGATGGACTTCTATTTTTAGACATATTGGGCGGAATCTATTTTTAGATTGCAGTCTAAAAATAGATATGTCGAATATTATTAGCTCTTAATAATATTTGGACTCTAAACATTATCTTATTCTCTTGGAGCACTTCAGTTAAGTGCACAGATGTGGCACAGGAGCTGACAGAAGGAATTACGCTATTCCTAAGGGTTAAGTGGAGCTATTGCATAGATACTTCAGTTAGAACTCATGTGACAGAGTTTGGTGGAGTTGATTGAGGAGTTAATGGAGTTGTGTTCAGTTTAACTAATCTAAACATAGTTGAGCTAGTTGTATTTAGTCTAACTGATTAATACACTAGTGAAGAGTGGTGTGAATTGATTATTAATTAATTCACTAATTATAAACTCATTAATCAACTAAATAATACATCAGTTAACTTCAGTGCATGGACATTTTCAATGGAGACCAGTGCAGAGATAGGTGAAAGAGCAGGTTAACTATCAGTTGTGACTATACTATTGCATATTTGCAACAACCAGTGATTGCAGAAGCCCATGAGGATTGCGCAGTACAAGCCAGGTGGTTCAAGTTATTTAATGAGCCATCCTACAACATTGATTACGCAACAGAGGCTGGCTATCAGGTGGCAGAGATTGGAGCATGTGTTTTGCTAGATCTAGCTTGATTAGTGTGTAGCAATTCGAGGTTGTGCTGAGAGCTTGTGAGGAGCTTTGTACAATGATTGTTACATGATCTCTATGACATATAATATACAGATAGTTGGGGGTTTTCAGCTTTAAGCTTTCCCATGAAATACTGTGTTCATATGTGTGGTTGTTTATGGTTTTAATGTGCGCATGCGATTGTTTTTATTTCCGCAATTAATGATCAATGGTAGAAGAGATTCTGTATTGTGCATGAAGTTAAAATAGTGTGTGATTAGGAGAATCTCGGTGAATAATATATCAGTTATTCAAATTTCTACATGGTATCAGAGCGATATTGATCATTGGAGCAATTGCAAAACATTGAAGCGGTTGAGTTTTGTGCTGGTGGAATTCGAATTTGCAGCAGTGTTTTCTTGGTGTTGAAGTTGAGATGTCTTTCAACGGATTGCGATTGGAGTATTCCCTTGAGGGCAGCTCGAATTATATTGCATGGAAGGACATGATGGAGGCGGTGCTGGATGACAATGGGTTGAAGGAGTTCATAGATGCAGAAATTCCAAAGCCTACTTCTAGTGATGCTGCCGTACTTGACGCATGGCAAAAGAAGACAGCAAAGTGTCGAAGGATTTTGTTGGAAGGTGTGAAGGATCACATAGTATCCAGCCTTCATGGTAAGGCTTCTCCATTCTTGATGTGGAAAGCTTTGACAGATTTATTTCAAAGCAAGAGCGACCAGAGGAAGTTGGCGCTCAAGGATAAACTCAGGAACATAAAAATGGAGAAAGGCGATAGTATGCCCAAGTACCTCACGAAGTTCATCCAATGCAGGGATGAGCTGGGAAGTGTGGGGGTTACTGTTGATGACGAGGACTTGGTGAGCTTGGCTCTCCTTGGGCTTCCGAAGAGTTGGCATTCCTATCAGGACTCTGTCAATGGTCGGGAGAAATTGCTAGGATGGGTGCGACTTTGGTCGGATCTTGTGCAAGAGGAGATAAGGCAAAGTACCAGGGACGAATCTTCATCAAAGAACTCAGATGAAGAAAATTGCGCTTTGGCTGCCAAAGCAAGGAAAGGGAAGAGCAAGAAGAATGCTTCTCAATCCGGTGCGAAAGGCAAGAAGCAGGACATGTCCAAGGTGAAGTGCTTTCACTATCACCAACACAGACATTACGCCACTAATTGTCCACAGAAGAAGAAAAATAAGCAGGCTGTTGGATCTACAGCTGGCGAGGCCTTAGCCTCGCAATTTGAGCTGGATTTTTCGCTGATCGCATGCTTGGTCTCAAGTGTGATGGGTTCAGTGTGGTTTCTTGACAGTGGTGCGTCTTTTCATATGACCGGAGACAAAGATTTGTTTACTGATCTGGATGAGAAAGATCTTGGAGTGCACATCGAGATGGGCGATGATGGTAGATACAGTGCGACCGGTATCGGTACCATTTCCTTTGAGAGGGAGTCTGGTAAACCCTTCGTATTGAAGGAAGTGATGCATGTTCCAGGATTGAAGAAGAATCTGATCTTTGTGGCGATGTTAGAAGACAAGGGATATGATGTTGTCTTTAGCGAGGGAAAGGCTTTCCTGCGCAGTAAGGCAACTGGTGAGACCCGGAGGATAGGGGTTCGAGTTAAGAACCTTTATCAATTACAGGTAGATGGCTGCGCAACAATGGCAGGCAAGGCAGAAGGAGTGGTGAGTCGGGATGATGGCGAGTTGTGGCACCGGAGATTGGGCCACCTTTACCATGGAGCTTTGAAGATACTGCAACAGATTTCCACTGGGCTTCCTAAGGGTACTCTTGTGCAGTCAGATCAGTGCAAGGGATGTACTTTCGGAAAATTTGTGAAATCCACCTTTCACGAGAAGGATAGTTGCGCCACGACGATCCTTGAGAGAATTCACACAGACGTGTGCGGACCTTTCTCAGTAGCTTCGACAGCAAAGCACAGGTACTATGTGATATTTGTTGATGATTTTTCTCGGAAGTGCTGGATCTTCTTCATGCAGAAGAAGAGCGAGAGATACTCAAAGTTCTGTGAGTTCAAGGCACTGGTTGAGAAATAATGGTGAAGCAGGCAGAGGCTCTTAGGAGCAATAATGGTGGTGAATTCATCTCTAGCGAATTCAAGGACTTTTGCAACGCAGAAGGAATTCTAAGAGAGCTCATAGCACCTCATAACCCACAACAGAATGGGGTTGCTGAGCGGAAGAACAGAATGATCGTGGGTGCTGCACGGGCGATGTTGCATGATCAGGGCCTTCCCATACACTTGTGGGCTGAGGCATGCAATATTTCAGTATATGTGCAGAACCGTTGTCCTCACAGGGTACTTGGCATGAGTACACCTGAGGAGGCGTTTTCTGGTAAGAGGCATGATATTTCCCATTTGAGGATTTTTTGTTCACCTGTTTACATTCATGTGACGAAGGATGTTAGGAAGAAGCTGGAGCCGACTGTAGAGGTTGGGATATTTGTGGGGTACACTGATACACCCCACAACTATCGTGTGTATTTTCCAGACAGTCGCAAGACTGTTGTGTGACGGGATATCAAATTTCATGAGGAGAAAACCATGAAGTGTTCGCTTGAGAGGGAGCCACACTTGCATGCAGATGAGGAGCTATTAGTTCCTAAGGATGAGTCTCAGGATGTGGATCAGCCAGAAGATGAGGTTCATGGAGTGGAAGAGACCACTCAAGCAGCGCCAACCATCAGAGGGCGGAAGCACACTATAGAAGCTGAGTAGTGGCTCAAGATGCGAGAGAAGGTTATAGGGAGCACCTACATACGGTACATTGAAAATTGTCATCCTGACATTCTGCCATGTGTATGAGTTCATTATTACTCATACTTCTCCCTTTTGCAAGTCTAACATATCAGTTCCTCATGTCAAGCCTTAAAATCAGAAAAAGTTCCTAAAAGTATCCTAAACTTTGGTATCGCACATTCTGGCTATCTTGCCTGCGGTCCCGCACCCAATGTTCAGCCTGCCTGCGTTCCTGAATGCACTTTATCTTTATTATAGGTGCGGACCCCTGTAAGATTAAAAAGGCACAAGTAAAATCCCAAAAAGCTCAATTAAAGTAAATTCTGGAAGCTTCTAGAATGGATTTTGCGGTGGCAGAACCGCTCTTGTAAGGTGCATGAATCCCTTACCTTATGGAGCTAACCCCTTGATGTGAGGAGCTTATCCCTTTGAAGGAGGATTCTATCCCTTCATGCTTGGAACATAAAACCTCCTCTTATCCACTATAAAAAGAGGCATTGGGTAGCCTCAAAGGGAGTTCAAGCTTTTAGAATTTTTGAAGTTTAGTGCTGTTGAGATTTAGACTCAGTTAACTAAGAATTTTGTGAGGAGAGATTACATACCTCTATTTTTCTTGGTCGGAGGAGTGCAGAACTTGTCAAAGTAAAGGAGACTCCTGCTTCGGACCCCGGAAAGTCCTGTGCAACATCAAGGCTCAGGTTGTAAGGATTTTCTTCTTTTGAAATTAATACAAATATACTCATTTTTCTCAATAAGATTTCAATCGATGGTTTATTTCATAGATTCCTTGATCACTATGATAAGCATGGTTTATGATGATTTCTATACAGGTGCTATGTAATATTTTGCTTGTTTGTGATTGCAGGTTTACGAGGAAAAATCCTTCAAGCGCGCGAGGGACAACAACGACTTCAAACAAGCACTGGACAAACGGTAAGTCTTTTACACCTCTATAGAGCCTTTTGTAAACCTTATATGCTTAGAGAAAGATTAGTATGTTTGGCTGTTTGTTGCTAGATACTTTTAGTACTAGGGAGATCGGTCTTGTCCACAAGACGGATTAATCCATACAACAAATTGGCGACTCCACTGGGGAAAGAACTTGTTGTTTTTGGTTGTCTTTTATTTTGATTTGAGGAAACGTTTTCTTGGTTTTTGATTGATTGGCATCTGCCTGGGTAGCTTAGGTTTTCTCTGTTTTTGAAAATTTTGAAATCCTTTAAGTTTTTCTCTAGTTTTTCCTGGGACCGCACTTTGCCTTGTTTTCACAGTGCGGGCCGTTTCACACTTTTCCTGTGTAAACAGTGCGGGACCGCACCTGTGATATCTTGGAGCCTGCGGACCCTGTTAAAGTTTTGAAAAACTTCAGATTTCTTTCTTTAGTTTACCTTGATTTTGATTTTCAGTTTTTTTTTTTTTTTTTCTGCCCAGATTGATGATTGTTTCTGTCAAAAGCTTTCTGTTAATAAATGTCAGCAGTATTGGTGTTTTGATGATTTTCTAGAAGTTTTGCGTTTTGGATTGCGTTTCACTTGGTTTGTAGTGATTTGAAGCATTTGACGTTTGAAGTACCTCAGATTACCTTGGTCTTTTTGGTCTTTTGCTGAATCTGACCTGATTGTGAAATCATCCTTTATTGAGAAATAGAGTTACCTGTTTCTTTTCAAATCTTCGAAAAGAAACTTCGTTATTGGTTTTTGAATTTCGTTTTTTTTATAAAAACATAATTGAGTGTTTTTCGATCTGTTTGTTATTCTGAACAAATAGATTCTTAGTTTGCTGAACGACTAAGATAAAACATTCTTCAAAAAACATTAAAGCTTTTATTCATTTAGATTATTAAAGTTTGTAGTTTTGAGTGCTATTAAACTTTGTAGGTCTTGAAATTAGTTTGTAGTCTTGAGTGCTTTTAAAATTTTTAGATTTCTTTTGAAGGAAAATTGTGTTGTAGCTTCAAGTTTTTGGAAAGTGAAAGGATTTTCATTGTGAGCTTTGATAAATTGTTGGAAAAGACAAAAATAGTTTCTTTCGATTGTTCTTTATGTTTAAAGAAGGAATTGTTCATTAAAAGAATTGCATTCTCTAACTTTTCCTTAATTAGAATTTCATTGAAGGAAAACAATCTGATTATCATTTTTAGGTGCATTTTTAGTGTCTTTTGGAAATCGAGTCATTTCACACCATTTCATTTCCGCACCCATTGACGTAAGAAACAACTCTTAAAATTAACGCTTAATTAAAATTCACCTAGCAATATTTTTATTTTCTAGGGCTCTTATCACCAACATAGCTTAGGCTAGTATCTTGGAGTAGGGAGTAATTAACTCTCCAAGGTAGTAAAAACAAACAAGTAGACAAATCTTGCGGTAGGAGATAAATCCAATTGTAATTCGTATAATCTGGGAAGCTTCTCTTAAAGAAGTCAATCACGAGATCATATCTGATCCTTTGAGACAATCAATTCTATTTCATTAGGGAAGATAGAAGATTTTGCGCGTATTACAAATGGTAAACCTCGGATTAACCATTGTCGAGGAGCCTGGGGTCACTTGTCAGTAAACCTCGGAATAACCATGTCGAGGAGCCTTCAAGGGGATTGAGCTTCCTACTCTGCCCTTGCGCGTGAAATCGGATCGTAGACTGTTCCCCCAGTTATATTTGTTACTGTTGGTAACCTTAGTGTCCATTATCTTAAGATTATTTCCTAAGGTGACGGTGAAGGAAAGATCTCACTGTACCTGGAGCAGACGTCGACTAGAATCACTTGGACTCTTTGGGGGGTTCTCTTCACACGAGATGGTTTTGTGAGGAAACTTGTGCCAGTCTGTTTCATTAAGCAGGTTGTCGGGGTAACTGTTCCAACTGCCCTTTCTGTGTTAAATTTCTACTAAGTTGGATTTCATCACCAACTAGTGTTTTTAGTGCGGAAAGTTACTGTTTGTGTGTGGTTTGAACTCTTAGATTTTTTAAGCGTGTGATTCAGCTGTTTGTTTCTTTAGAGACTTTAGGTGTTTTCATTGAAATTTTCTTTGTTTGCGTGTGATTAGTTAATATTTAATCGTGGCGGAATTGCCGAGACAATCCCGGAGGCTACAAGGGAAACCCCCTGAATATTCACCGAGTCATCTTGAAGGGCTTCGTGCTCTGGTATCATCCAGTAGTGGTAGGATTAGATCAACAGAAATTGGAAGTTCATCCATAATTGTCCATCCTGATCATCAAATACCTACAACAGAATACATTCATGAACCGATTTCAGTTTCTGAAGTTGCTGGTAATATTTCTGCTTCCAGTGAATTAGCGGACGAACCTGAAATCTCTGAACCTGAAACTGAACCTTCTGTTTTAGAAACATCCTCAGGATTTATTTCACCAACTTCTAGCGATCTTGATTCACCTAGGGTAAGAAATATTGTCACTGACGATCTTCCAGCTGGTCTTATTTCCATTGAAGAACTTACTAATCCAGACGAAGATATATCTCTTCCCAACTCCCCTCAATCTTTAAATCTTAGGGAGCGTGAATCTATTTTCTACAGCCCTATTCGAACTAGTGCTTGGTATCTATCTTTAACAATTTTTTTAGAGAATCCGGGTCTTGCTTTTTCTCCACCTCGAGTTCCATTTCATCCTACACCCAGAGGTTACTATTCGCCGTCCATTATGGCCGGAGAGTCATCCATGTTTTCTCAAACACCGGAATCATTTTTACATGGTGGTCCTTCTGTTCCTTCGGGATATCAGGCTTTGTCTGGTACTTTCTCGGGAGCAGCTCCTCAACCAATTGAACAAGTGTTGTTGTCTGGTAATAGTGGTGTTAAAACTGAAACGTTGAACGCAGCGCAAATTTATATGATGTCGGGTAATGTTCCGAATCCTCAACCTCAAGGCAGTCAGTTACCGCCTGGGGGTCCAACACAGGGAAATCTGTTACTGCCTGGGGGGCAACCTTTAGCTAGTCAGTTTCCGCCTGGGAGGCAACCTTCAGGTAGTCAGTTACCGCCTGGGGGAGAACCTTCAGGGAGTCAGTTACCACCTGGAGGGCAGCCTCAAGGTAACTTTTTCCCAGCACAAACTGTGGAATCATATTATTTTGGGGGACAACCCCAAGGACTGTACACACCTCAAGGGTATCAACCTTTAGGACAGTACATGCCCCAAGGTCAACGCCAAACTCAATATGCTCCTCAGGGTCCTTATCAACCCCAGCTTCAGTATGCACCTCAGGGTTATCAACCTCAAGTTCAGTACCCAATTCAAGGTTTCCAACAGCCTTCTGGTCAGTCATATATTCAAGGAGCCGGAAATGTACCACTCACTTATCAACCCTACATTCAAGCAGGTTATGGTCCTTATGTTCAGCCTTCTGCGGGGCAATACCCCAGAATAAATATGGTGTGGGATCCGTCCCAATATCAACAGCCTATGCAGCCTAATGTGCAGTTGCCTTATCAACCTGGACAACCTTTAATTACTGGTCCAACTCAGCAACCTGTCTAGCATACTATTCAAACTCCTGCACCTGGTCCTGTTCAGCAAGCCGGTCCTAGTTCGCCTAAGACTCCGCCTCAAACTGATGCAACAGCTGCTACGTCTGTTCAACCTGTAACACCTGCTTCTGGAGTATCTGTAACCCCGAGTTCGTCTATCCCTGCCTCTGTGCAAATCCCTCAAGTCTCTGTACCCCAGCCAGGATCTTCAGTTCAGACTTCGGTTCAGATGCCTACGGGACAATCCGGTACAAGTACAGTTGTCACAAGTCAACTGCAGTTCACATATCAACCGTATCAGGGACAGCCGCAATTCGGTCCCTATACACAAAATCCAAACTATCAGTATCAACCGTACCCTGGCTATACTTATCAACAGCCTCAACAACCCCAGTTCGGTACGATTAATCCTGGTTTTCCAGGAGGTTATACAATTCCTAATGCTAATCCGATTCCCATCTACCCTGGGTATCCACCTCCTGGAACTGCTTTGGCTACTCAAGGTTTTCGTGACCCTAACCATCAGTTACCCTTTATCGCAACTTTGGATTTACCTGATTTGACACGCCTTACAAATGATCCAATTTTCTATTATCAGTATTGGCCGCCGATGCCGCATAAGTTGCCCAGTGATATACCAAAATTCAAAGGTAAGCCAGGAGAGGATCCATCAAATCACGTTATGACTTATCACCTTTGGTGTGCATCTAATTCAATCATAGATGATTCGATTCGCTTACGTCTTTTTCAAAGAACGCTTATTGGTCTCGCAGCCAAATGGTACATTGAGTTACCACGAGGCTCGTTTCATAATTTCAGTCAGTTAGCAACCGCCTTCTTGACTCATTTTCAGTTTCCAGTCAGATATGACAATGGCACGGAATTATTAACTTCGCTGAAACAATCCACGTCTACGTATATTTCTGATCATATTCATGAATGGTGATGTAGGAGACGTTTGGTGAAAGTTTACATTCCGGATCAAATTTTGGTGGAATGGTTTGTTAAATCATTGTTACCCAAGATTACTGAAGATGTTGCTAAGGCTGGTGTTGTTACTGAAGAGCAAGTAATTGCTCAAGCTCAGTACCTTGACCTCGTTTACATGCAGTCAGGTACTTTACATGAAAAAATCCCTGACCTTCCAAAACAAGGTCAAATAGCTGCTGCTCCTTCAGGGTCTCATGCCGATGATGGTATGATTGGTACAGTCAATACTAAAAGTAAGAAGAAATCTTCAAAGAATTCTTCTCCAATTATAACTTTACCTGATTCCCCGAAAGGATAATCTTCCCCCGAAGTTTCTGCCGATATTCATGTTGTGGAGACATCCACGGCTAAATCTAATCTGGTAATAAAAAGAAAGGGAAGAGTAAAAACAAAAAGAATTCAAAATAAAAAACTGATAAAAATGAATCCAATGACGAAAAACGTAAACCACGTTATCCTTGTTACATTTGTGACGAAGATCATTTTACTAAGGAATGCCCACATCGGGCCGAGGTTGCGAAATTCGTCAAAGGTTCACAACCTGCTGTCTTGAAGGATCCTTTTCCGACTCAAGATAGTAAGATGGTTGGTTCTACTTCGACTGCTTCAGAAGAGCCAATTTTGACGATGTCTCATGTAAGGATTGTGACGCGATCGAAAGATTATGGTACTAAGAAACCTGTTGATGATAAAGAAGCAGAATATTCTAATGAAAATACATCAACTACACCTCCTCCTGTTTCTGGTCCGCTACAGATCGAGAAACCAAATCTAGACTTAATAATCAAACCGCCTGCTAAAGGTGTTCTTCGTAAATCAGCTTTCAATCCACATGCGAGAGCTGCTCAGAATTACAACATTGTTGAAGACTTAGCTATTTATCCTTCAGCAATGTCGGCTTTGGAAGTGCTGCAATCATGCCCAGCACAGCATAAATTTCTTTTGTCTGCTATAGGAGCTGTTGATATTCAGGATTCTAATCTTATAATCTTCGATTTCGAAAATAGTACACCTCGTCTACCTCATCAGATGGCTTTCCAGATACCAGTGTACGTCAGAAACAGACCGATCTATCGGACTGTGATTGATGAAGGAGCTTCAATGTGTATTATGTCGATTCAGTGTTGGAAATCACTTTGTTCTCCTACGCTGAACCAATCTCCAACGATTCTTAAGGCTTTTGATGGTCGAGGTTTCCACCCTTTTGGTATTTTGCAGGATTTACCCATAGGGGTTGAAGGTAAAATTGTAAATCTAGATGTGGAAGTGGTTGATGCCCCTCTAGATTACAACCTTCTTCTAGGTTGTAGTTGGTCTTATGCTATGACGGCTGTTGTCTCTTCGGTCTTCCGACTCATAAAATTTCCATATCAAGGAAGAATCGTTACAATAGATCAGTTAACTTATTTTACTTCTAACCCAACCTCTACAAAAACAATCCAGCACGTTGGTAAAACGACTATCCCTTATAAGGATGTTGGAGTAGGTTTGATTAAAGATTCTGGTTTGCTAGGAACTTTTTCCATTCCTCCTCCTGACGTACCACCTTCTGTTGCAACTATTCATATGATTTCGTCAGACTCTATTATGTTTGATGATCCTTGGATCGTACCTTCCGAATCCGAGTTAGATTCAATTTATGGCATGATGCCTTTGAGTCCATTTGAACTTTCATATCAGGTCGTACAGTCATTTTCCGACCCCTCTTCAACCGAGATTGATCCAGTGAATGGGATCCACGAGGAATCGCTCTCAATATCTAGCTCAGTAGCAACAACATTTCCTGAACCTGTTCATTCCGATGAGCAGATTCGTGAATTATTATCTGTTGATAATTTACCATGGGAAGATCTACATTATCGATCTTCGTTTTTACCTGAACTAGATCATTTTGAAGATGATTTCGCTTCAATATTTACCGCTGATTATGTCAAGGAACCACAGAATCCATTGAAAAATCTTGATTCTAAGTTAAATTTGGAAAATATTTCTCGAACGATTCCTATTGACATTTCAGTAAAATTTGGAATAATTGAAAACATTCATATAGGTGCTTCCTGTACTGAAGAAGAAATTCAAACTTATAAAGCCCTATTTCAAGAATTCCGTGATGTGTTTGCCTGGTCCTACGAAGAAATGCCAGGAATTGATCCGTCAATTGTCGTACATGAAATCAAGACTTACCCGGATGCCAAGCCTGTTCGTCAACGTATACGTCAAATGCATCCTAGGAAAGCTGCTGCTATCAAAGCAGAGGTTGAAAAATTACTTCGTGCAGGTTTTATTTATCCGATTCCTTTAACGGATTGGGTATCTAATATTGTTCCTGTGACTAAAAAACAAGGAACCATACGAGTATGTATCGATTATAGGGATATTAATCGAGCTTGTCCTAAAGACAATTATCCAACTCCCTATATCGATCTATTAATCAATGATTGTGCCGGCAGTGAAATGTTTTCCTTTATGGACGACTTTTCGGGGTATAATCAAATAAACATACTCCCTGCGGATCAGCCAAAAACAACTTTTATTTGTCCGTGGGGGACATTTGCTTACTGCAAACTACCCTTTGGATTAAAGAACGCTGGAGAAACTTTTCAATGGGCAATGTCTTATGTGTTTCATGACATTAAGCACATTGTGCAACTGTATCTCGATGATTTACCTACTCATTCATCACACAGGGCTGACCATCTTACACATTTACGTGCTATCTTTATGCGATGTCGGCATTATCGGATTCAGCTAAATCCACACAAATGTGTTTTTTGTGTTGAGTCAGGTCGTTTACTGGGATTTGTTGTCTCGAAAGCAGGTATTCGCGTTGATCCATCGAAGGTCGAGGCTATTGTTAAATTACCTCCTCCTTCGACTTTACGCCAACTCCAAAGTTTGCAGGGGAAAGCAAACTTTTTACGTCGATTTATTCCTAACTACGCCGAGCTTACGAAAGGTTTTACCCGGTTGCTGAAACAGAACATTCCATTCTTTTGGGATGAGATCGCTGATCGATCTTTTGATGCACTTAAACACGCGTTAACCCATGCACCGTTATTGCATCCTCCCAACTACAACCAAGATTACATTTTGTACCTCGCTACTTCTCATTCCACCATTGGGATGGTGTTAGTTCAGGAAGATGAATCTCACACTGAACATGTGATTTACTATCTTAGTCGAAATCTGCATCCGACTGAGATTAAGTATACGCATGTGGAGAAATTGGCCTTCGCAGCTGTTCAAGCTGTCCAACGATTTAGACATTACATATTGTTACACAAAACTACGGTGATTTCTGATTGCAACCCTATGATGTACATTTTGACCAAACAGTTGCTAGGGGGCAAGTATTCCAAGTGGATAGTCATCCTGCAGGAATTCGACTTGGAATTTGAAAAATCCAAGGCGAAGAAATCCTTGGTTTTTGCGGAACTAATGTGTGATTTCCCCTCTAATGATACTGAAACTGTGGCAGAGCAACCCATTGCGGATGAATCTCTGTTTCTTATCAGTACTCTTGATCCATGGTATGGGGATATTATCGTTTATATCCAAACCCAATCTTTTCGGACTGAAATTTCGCGATCTCAGCGACGGAAAATACGTTTCCAATCCCAACAGTATAATATTATTGGTGATACACTTTATCGTCGGGGAGCAGATTATGTTTTCCGACGCTGTCTTATTCATGAAGAAGCTGAAAAGGTTATAAATCACTGCCATTCTAGAGCATGTGGCGGTCATATGTCTGGGTATGCCACAGCCCAAAAGATATTGCGCGCTGGTTATTTCTGGCCGTCGCTATTCAAAGATTGTATTTATGCAGTCCGGAAATGCCACAATTTTCAACTGTTCGATCGTAAGATGCGCACGCCACCCGCTCCTCTTCATCCCATAATTGCTGTTGGTCCTTTCGCAAAATGGGGTATTGATTTTATTACCTGTAACCCTCACTCGGCCGGGGGGCATGCATATATTATCTTAGTAGTAGATTATTTTACTAAGTGGGCCGAGGCGATGCCTACATTTTTGGCTGACGGCAAGACTGCTGCAACTTTCGTGTTTAATCACATAATTGCGAGGTTCGGTGTTCCTCAAGCCATTATTACTGATCATGGAAGCCATTTTCGGAATGTCATGATGACTGAATTGACAGAACATCTTGGCTTGCGCCACGATAGTTCCACTCCATATTATCCGCAAGCCAATGGTCTGGTCGAAGCCATAAATAAAGTTTTAGTCACCATGATCAAACGAATTATTGGTATTCACAAAACGAATTGGCATTCCATGTTATTTTCAGCACTTTGGGCATATCGAACTTCAGTCAAAACGTCAACTGGTTTCACTCCTTTTCAACTCGTTTACGGTTTGGAAGCTGTGTTGCCGATTGAATGCGAAATTCCATCTTTGAAATTAGCCATAGAATTACTCCCAGCTACGTCTGAAGAGGAGAAACATTTTTTGTACTTGGCTCAATTGGATGAAAATCGGAGAAACGCTGCAATAGCAAACGGGGCTCATGTCAAAAGAGTAAAAGCTCAGTATGATAGAAGTGTTACCCCTCGAAATTTTTCAGAAGGAGACCTAGTCTTAGTTTATGATCAAGCCAACGATAAGCTAGGAGCTGGAAAATTCGTGCCCATGTGGCATGGTCCTTTCATTGTTAAGCGAAAGATAGCAAAAGGGGCCTATGAGCTGATAGATTTTGATGGTATCCCTTTAGATAAACCCAGAAATGGGCTATATCTGAAGCGATATTATGCTTAAACTTGGTATGGAGATCTTTTGTTTTTAGGTTAGATTTCTTTACTGCTGGTGTGTCTTAGATTAGAAAGGTGTGCCTAGTTTAGAAGTGTGTTTTATCACTATTCCTGCTTATCTGAGTCTTACTCTTGATATTGCAGATGTCGACGTCTCTTCAAATCTACATTGGTTTTGTTGATAGTGCTTGTCGTAGTACACGAAACATTTCTTCCGTAGCTTGGGTTATCTATTCACCCTTTGACGAGTTAGTTTCCATGCATGGAGTAAGCCTTGGTCAAACAACGAATAACATTGCCGAATATAGTGCAGTGATTGAGTTATTGTCTGAGTCCATATCATTTGGGATTCGGAGTTTGATTGTGAGGTTGGATTCCGAACTTGTTGTATTACAGCTTAACATAGTTTATGCCATTAGAAATCCAGTGTTGTTACGGTTGTTTTTGAGAGTTCGTCTCTTGGAACGTGAATTTGACTACATTGAATATCAACATATTCCAAGACATTTAAATACATTAGCAGATGCAGTTGCTTCTAGTATGACAAATTGACATTTGCAGTAATCAAAACAGTAAAACAAATAACATCCATAACATGTATACAGATAGCCGATAAAAAGGTGATATATCATAGGATAAAAGTGTTTTAAAAAATATACATCATCTTCGATCATAGGTTGGAAACACCTTATGATCGGCAAAATGATAACACAAAAAGTCAAAAATATGAGTCTACAACACGATCATCCCATCACTGATGGTTATCACGATAAGAAACCACTACCCGAGCCACCCTGCACAGAAACCTCCTAAAAGGTCCTGGAACACCAATCACGTATCTCTGCAATCTGAGTGGAATATCATCTATGTTTGTCTCTGGAATATCTAGAGTCAAACGCTCTAGATGATGCTCTAAGTTAGTCAAGATTTCCACTGATTGGCCTGCTGGAGTTGGTGCGGCTGCAACTGGTTGTCTTCTTTCATAGGGTTGGAGATGGGCTGGTCGCCGTGGGCCCACATTTGTATTCAACGAAATTTTTGGTTATTATTTAACAAGACGATCAAAAATAAAAAATTATTATTAGAACTTAGAAACTGTTGAAGAAATATTTTTTACCTGAGTCATCCCACTGTTCCCCTGCTGGGAGAGCCATCTCCCGGTCGCCGCAGAAATCTATCCCGGCATACGGAAAGTCCTCAATGAAAAAAAGTTGGCGGTCCAGCCAACGAAAATATGAAGAAGGAAATCGAACAATCTCGACGCCCTCAATACCGTGACGGGCCATCAGTGCGGACCAACGAACCATCCTAGGTTCTCTAGGTCGACCGGCATCAACAGGTGTTGAGCCCCAAAATTGTTCTTTCTTTTATCTTACTTCACTCCATTTTCCTTTGTCCATTGTTATCCCAGGCCCAAATGATCAATGAAATTAGTTAAAATTACTTTTAGAATGAATAACATGGCTAACTTGCTAAGTTTTGTGATTTTGTCATTGTAATGCATTTTGAACTGAAACTAGCTACAGAATTCAGACATTCCGTAGCTAACCACCAATTCTGCAGCTATCTTCACGTTCAAGCATGTTCTAGGTGTCCTCTCAGGAAAAGCCACACATGGGTATATTCCACATCATGTCCTCAACGTTTGTTGCTCACCATGAAGAATGAACCGAATTCTGGACGTGGTTTTGTACGTGGGAACTCATTCAAGGAGGCAGACTTCTAATAGGACAAGGAAAGTCCAGATGTCCTTTGTCCCTTTACGCTGCCATCTTTAGAGTTCTAGTACGATTTTGATAAGGAAAGACAATGATCCCCATATTGTTGCAAGTTCTGTTATGAAGATTTGTATAAATGTACTCGGGAAACCGAGAGACAAGCTCTAGATTTTGATTAGATTTCAGGGATTGACTGCTATATTTCTGAAGACCGAGAATACTCCGTTTTAAGTTATTTTCCTTTAATGAAGAAGACAACATTGCTTTGAACACGTTGAGTTGATCCTGAGTTAGATTCCATCTGGTGGTAGAGGGCCCCTACCTCCTGAGCGGCTTTACTTTCGCAATTTAGATAAGTATCTTAGTCGTTTTCACGTTTTTGAAGTTTGAGTTCATAGTTAATTTCATTAGTCACTATAGCTATACTTGTTCTAAGAAACTCTTCCAAAAGATCATGATAATGAATGAGAAATGGTTGTAGTGTGATAGATTTTAATTGCAATTTCTTTTGTTCATTATCACAGTTGAACTTATTCTAGTAAACTCTTCCAAAAAATCATTATGATGACTAAGGCATGACTGTGATACTGAAGGTTTCAGTTGCTTGTTTACACTAAGTAGCATAGCTGATCTTACTCTTAAAATGCTCTTCCAAAATATCATAACAATGGGTAGGAAATAGTTGTGATGTCTTAGTTTTTAATTGTAATTGCTTTCAGTCTTTATGTTTGCATTTGCATTGAATTGTACAGCCAGGATTGTTCTAACAAGCTCTTCCAAAATACCATTCATGATGGACAAAATAGGTTGTAGAATCCCATAGATTAATTGCATGATAACTTAGTTAGGGTACTCCGGAGTCAAATTGCATTCAATTCATGCTCTGTTATTTCGTTTTAAGTTTGATAATGGCTTGTTAGTTTAGCACTGTTTACTGTAGACTGGGAGCACTTTAGTCCAGTTCTAGCTTAGCTCACTGTATGTACATTCCACATTTAGTTGTTATTCATTGCATATTAATTTACATTAGTTGTTAAACTTAAACACCACGGCCTTCATTATTTACAAAATTTCTTTTGTTCCAAACCTATATTAACTCATAATCATCCGGACAGAAGACAGTATCAACCCAAGGCCTGAAGTACTTTTGCAACCTCTTTACCATTTCATAAACAAAGCCTTTCCTCAAAAGACTACTTTAAAAATAAATCTATAACTTTTGAGTAAGGTTTAGTAATGTTAAACTAAGTTGCAGAATAGAATTAGGAGCTAGTCTTAGAGTAGAGATCTTATGATGTTACCAATGTTCTTCTCCAAATATGTTTCAACAAATCTTTAATCATGGATAAGATGTTGTATCATTATAAGTTGATTGTTTAATTGTTTAGTTAGGAGAATTTTTATACTTAGCTACCCATTTCTCAAGCTCTTCCAAAATACCTTTAATGAAAGAATTGGACAAGTTAAGTTTATGTTTTGATTCATTTTCTTGAAGTCATTATCAAGCTTTGTATTCTGCTTAGTCATAGTTTAGGTTTGATTCTGTTTTAGTATTTGCATTTGCATTTGTCATTTGTCATCAACAAATTAGGATTCACTCTGTTTTTAAACAGTAGCTTCTTTCCATTAGCATTAAGTTCTTTTCCTTGTGAACATAAAACCATCAAAAGACCAAAAACATCATAAAACACTAAACACAACGCATTAAGAAACAAACACCTAGGCACATACAGTGCACTTCACTTCATTAGTTTACCAACCCTGGTTGACAATTAAATGAACTCAATTTAGGAGACTAGGTTGAGACCAAACAACAGGGATACTCTGTGGAGCTAGCATAGGAATCCTCTCTAGAGCAAAGGAAACAACGATGGATCCATATCCAAAGTTATTCAGTTTCCCATTTTTTGCTCTAGTTAGTTGGCCTTTTACATTAGCCAACACATCGTCACACCAGTTGAAAATAGTGCCACGAAAACAGTCCACAACAATGCGCATCTGAGAACCGGTAGCTACATGCAATGCTGCACTCCCACACAGCCTGGTAACAGTAAATGCAATAACTTTCAGCTCGGGACGGATGATAGTTTTTATATCAATCCGTTTGTCCCTGGGGTCTGCTTCATTATTACAGAATTCTTGCCGAAGACTAGCGACAGTCTGGCCACCTGGCCTAGTCCTAAATAAGGAGAGTTGTTCGACCCTTTTGGACAAACCAGTCAGAAAATAAATGTCCTCCAGCTCGATTTCGAGCCGGTGGCCGCCAATAATGAAACACTGGTCCTGCACATTCCACCTATTTACCAGCCATGTCAGGAGCTCTACCTATGCTCTCATGCCTTGGATGGCCCATAATTTATATATACCGCATGCTCTTAATGCCTGCATTGTGGGAAAATGGAGCATTGCGGCGTCATCCACGTCCTCGTGTTCACGTTCTCTCCAAATCAACATCTTGTTAATCCTACAATGCATAAAAAGATAGATTAGTACAATCTAATTTGAAAAATTTTGGGCGGCAAAAGAGAAATTTGAGTTTAAATTTAAAACGTGCGGGGACCGCACTTAACCTTTGTAAACAGTGCGTAGGAACGCACGCGTTCTTTTAGGAAAGTGCGGACCCACGACTTTTTTCTTTGTAGAAAAAGTCGGGGTCCGCAGGTACCATGTGTGTCACCTGCGGACCCCCGCGAGCGATTTTTTGAACCATATTTTTCCTTAAAAATGAAATTTAAAGCCTAAAAATGAATTGTAAACGGATGAAATGCAAGATTAAGAGGTCGTGGATTACCTGGGACTGACGGTTCTTGATTTCAACGGACGAATTTTCCAGAATCTTCACAGGAACTTTTTTACCCAAAAGCGTCTACTTTTCACTCCGAACTTGAACGTTAAGAATGAAGTTGAAAAAGTCCTTTTTATAAGTTTTTTCGAATAGATGAATTTTTAATTTATTTATTTTTCACTTTAAAAAGGGTATTTTTGAAGCATTTTTACTCATTTTAAACAGGTATGTGTAATGTTTCAAGTTTTTGTGCAGAAATTGGATTTTTTAGGAGAATTGATCATTTTTCAACAAAGAGGATACTTTTATCACTTTTTCGGACTCTTTCAAAAATTCACGAAAAAGCGAAACATTGGAGTCCTCTTTTAGGCCCTTTTCATACTCTCTAAATATGAAAAGATCGCCGAGTACTTGATCGTTCTAATTCGTTAAAGTAAATGAATGATCGTCCCTTCAGTATAAGTTTACCCCTTTTACGGACTGAAATGGACTATTTACAAAAAAGGTATACGTTGACTAATTACGGTCAATAGAGTTCTCTCCCGCATTATTTTATCCTTTTTCGGGCCCGAGAGACTAAATTTACGAAAAAGTACACCCATGGAGTTTTCTTAAGTTTTTTCTTCTGACTCCCTAAAAATGAAAAACACCGAGTTTCTCCTATACTGGACTCGTTAAAATTTAACAGTAAAGGACCTGTTTAATTTTCAACAAGAACGAACCACTCCTTCTTAGGGTTCGAATCTTAAACTAAGTTGGACTCATCCGAAGGATGAGCTTATAAACAAGAAAATGTTATCCTCCTCAAGCTTGTCAAAAATAAAGAGGTACTTGCCAGAAATGGTGGGGGAAAAAGAGAGGAAAATGGGCGTATTTGTTGTATTTTGATTCTTCGAAAATTCAGTCGACCACTCTTGAACATGACACTTTCATTCACCTGGGTTGGTTAATCTTTTTCCTAATAGTTAATCGAACCTCATTTGAAAGTCTTCATCCAGTTTCTGGGTATTAGCTTTGGGTCAATTGTTACCAAACCATCTGCAGTGTCGTTATGTGTTCAAGAGGACAGTTTAAATAAACCATTCATCTGCAAAATATCTGTTATCCATTTTGACCATCCCTGAGCCAGTCCTTGCCAATATATTTTCAAAACTTGATCTATGATTTCGTGTTGTGGGCTTGCCTACGACGGATCGCTTTCTATCGACGACAACTCATTATCTGGAAAGTTGATCTAGAAATCGTCAGTATCTTGAAATCTGCATGCCTTAATGACAGGTTTCTCGCCTTCGACGATAGGTTGCATCATTGACCTTCGATCGAATGATTCCGTGACATGTTCGACTTCAGCTCATTCATTCACATTTCATGGATTGTACTGGGTACTTTGAGAGCCATTGACATTACTGGTGGTTACTCTCACACTTGTTAACAATTTACATCATTGACTGGTAATCAAGTGGTTTCTACCATATTCGACTTCGACACATTCATTCGCATGGATAGAATCGTACTAGTTCGAGATGCGGAAATCAAGACCCTGGATCTAGTTTCTACCGTCCAGGCTGCGAGGAATTTTGTTATCATTTATACAATAGACTATTTATAAACAGATGGATGCGTCCATACTATGTCTACACATGTCTATACTGTGATGTACTCAAAATCATTCCTGTATCAGAACAGTTGAATCAGTTTTTAGTTAGTTTAATCTGAGTATGTGAATGCCTACCTCAGTGATGATACATATACATGTATATTTTGCATTGAATGTTTTTACAGGTGCTGACTGGGGTGTCCACAAGATGATCCTTGAAATGATAAGTACTGCACTCTTCATATATGACAGACTTCAGCATCATCTATTCCAGACTTTGCACTTTAGGGGGAAATCTGTTACACTAAAAATTGTCATCCTGACATTCTGCTATGTGTATGAGCTCATTATTACTCATACTTCTCCCTTTTGCAAGTTTAATATATCAGTTCCTCATGTCAAGCCTTGAAAATCAGAAAAAGTTCCTAAAAGTCTCCTAAACTTTGGTATCGCACTTTCTGGCTATCTTGCCTGCGGTCCCGCACCCAATGTTCAGTTTTCCTGCGTTCCTGAACGCACTTTATCTTTGTTATAGGTGCGGACCCCTATAAGATTAAAAAGGCGCAAGTAAAATCCCAAAAAGATCAATTAAAGTAAATTCTGGAAGCTTCTAGAATGGATTTTGCGGTGGCAGAACCGCTCTTGTAAGGTGCATGAATCCCTTACCTTATGGAGCTAACCCATTGATGTGAGGAGCTTATCCCTTTGAAGGAGGATTCTATCCCTTCATGCTTGGAACATAAAACCTCCTCTTTTCCACTATAAAAAGAGGCATTGGGTAGCCTCAAAGGGAGTTCAAGCTTTTAGAATATTTGAAGTTAAGTGCTGTTGAGATTTAGACTCAGTTAACTAAGACTTTTGTGAGGAGAGATTGCATACCTCTATTTGTCTTGGTTGGAGGAGTGCAGAGCTTATCAAAGTAAAGGAGACTCCTGCTTCGGACCCCGGAAAGTTCTGTGCAACATCAAGGCTTAGGTTGTAAGGATTTTCTTCTTTTGAAATTAATACAAATATACTCATTTTTCTCAATAAGCTTTCAATCAATGGTTTATTTCATAGATTCCTTGATCACTATGATAAGCATGGTTTATGATGATTTCTATACAGGTGCTATGTAATATTTTGCTTGTTTGTGACTGCAGGTTTACGAGGAAAACTCCTTCAAGCGTGCGAGGGACAACAACGACTTCAAACAAGCACTGGACAAACGGTAAGTATTTTACACCTCTATAGAGCCTTTTGTAAACCTTATATGCTTAGAGAAAGATTAGTATGTTTGGATGTTTGTTGCTAGATACTTTTGGTACTAGGGAGATCGGTCTTGTCCGCAAGATGGATTAATCCATACAACAACATCACAACGCAGACATAGACAGTCACCTGACTAGTATACTAGATACATGGCTTTTATGAGCAAGTTTATCGTGACGGAGCCATCCTCTTTCGAGGAAGCTGTGGAGGATCCCGCATGGGTAGATGCCATGGTGGAAGAGTATGATTCGATTGTTAGAAACAATGCATGGGAGATTGTCCCAAGGCCGGAAGGGAAATCAGTGGTGGGTTCGAGATGGATCTACAAAGTGAAGCAGGCAGCTGACGGGAGTGTGGAGAAGTACAAGGCAAGATTTGTTGCCTGAGGTTTCTCACAGATTTAGGGGATCGATTATGAGGAAACCTTTGCACCTGTCGCAAGGTATTCTTCCATACAGACGATTCTTGCTCTCTCAGTGCAGATGGGGTGGCACATTCATCAGATGGATGTAAAGACTGCATTCCTCAACGGGGTGATTGAGGAGGAGGTGTACATAGAGCATCCTGGAGGTTTTGAGATCTTCAGCAGCAAGTCGCATGTGTGCAGGCTCAAGAGAGCACTGTATGGGTTGAAACAAGAACCTCGTGCTTGGTATACACGGATAGACAGTTATTTCACCGGACTTGGATTCTCCAAGAGTGAGGCGGATCCGAACCTATACCAGATAGTGGTGGAGGGTAAGTTGCTGATCATTGTACTTTATGTAGATGATTTGATTTTGACAGGTGATAAGCTGTTGATACTCTCATGCAAGGATGATCTTGCAAAAGAGTTTGAGATGAAGGACTTGGGTCTGCTTCATTATTTCCTGGGATTGGAAATTTGGCAGCGTAGTGATGGACTATTTGTTTCTCAAGGAAAGTATGCCCGGGAGATACTGGAGAAGTTCAACATGCATGGATGCAAGCATGTTGATACTCCTCTTCCTAGTGATTGGAGGAAGGAGGATGCTACTTCGGCAGAAGTAGTGGATGCCACTGTTTATCGACAGTTGGTGGGGTCACTTATGTATCTGGTCAATACACAACCTGACATATGCTATGCTGTTAACCAGCTTTCACAAGCTATGGTTAAACCTACCAAGCTCTTTTGGAAGGCAGGAAAGCATGTATTGAGATATCTCAGAGGAACATTGGGATATGGATTATGGTACAGATAGTCGGATGAGGTGAGGCTATGTGCCTTCACGGATGCAGATTGGGCAGGGAGCCCAACAGACAGAAAGAGCACATCTGGAGGGATTTTCAGTATCGGGTCGACAATAGTTTCTTGGTACAGCAGGAAGTAGAGATCCGTGGCACTCAATTCAGCAGAGGCCAAGTATATGGCAGCGAGTTTGGCTGCATGCGAGGCTATATGGATGAGGAAGATCCTGGTCGGGTTGTTCGGTTCACACTTAGAGCCTACTGTGATTTATTGTGATAATCATAGTTGCATCAAACTCTCAGTTAATCTAGTATTTCATGATAGATCTAAACACATTGACATCTGGTATCATCATATCAGAGATTGTGTGCAGCGGAAGATCATGTTACTTTCATACATTCCCATAGAGGATCAGGATGCTGATATCTTGATGAAGGCACTCACCAGGAGAAAATTCGAATACCACAGAGGCAGGATAGGGGTGGAAGATAATCCTTATCTTGTTGAGAGGGAGTGTTGAGATTGCAACAAGATGATGAGCTTAGTGGAAAGAAGTCGCCTTCACTAAGTGGGCCCGCAGGCTATTTTTGGCGCAAAGTCTATTTTTAGACATGTCGATCATATTCTATGAGTTGCAGGATGCTATTTGTGGATGGTTGGTCAAGTTGGAAAATAGATGGACTTATATTTTTAGACATATTGGGCGGAATCTATTTTTAGATTGCCAGTCTAAAAATAGATATGTCGAATATTATTAGCTCTTAATAATATTTGGACTATAAACATTATCTTATTCTCTTCGAGCACTTCAGTTAAGTGCACAGATGTGGCACAGGAGCTGACAGAAGGAATTACACTATTCCTGAGGGTTAAGTGGAGCTATTGCATGGATACTTCAGTTAGAACTCATGTGACAGAGTTTGGTGGAGTTGATTGAGGAGTTAATGGAGTTGTGTTCATTTTAACTAATCTAAACATAGTTGAGCTAGTTGTATTTAGTCTAACTGATTAATACACTAGTGAAGAGTGGTGTGAATTAATTATTAATTAATTCACTAATTATAAACTCATTAATCAACTAAAGAATACATCAGTTAACTTCAGTGCATGGACAGTTTCAGTGGAGACCAGTGCAGAGATAGGTGAAAGAGAAGTTTAAATATCAGTTGTGACTATACTGTTGCATATTTGCAACAACCAGTGATTGGAGAAGCCCATGAGTATTGCGCAGTACAAGCCAGGTGGTTCAAGTTATTTAATGAGCCATCCTACAACATTGATTACGCAACAGAGGCTGGCTATCAGGTGGCAGAGATTGGAGCATGTGTTTTGCTATATCTAGCTTGATTAGTGTGTAGCAATTCGAGGTTGTGCTGAGAGCTTGTGAGGAGCTTTGTACAATGATTGTTACATGATCTCTATGGCATATAATATATAGATAGTAGGGGGTTTTCAGCTTTAAGCTTTCCCATGAAATACTATGTTCATATGTGTGATTGTTTATGGTTTTAATGTGCGCATGCGATTGTTTTTATTTCCGCAATTAATGATCAATGGTAGAAGAGATTATGTATTGTGCATGAAGTTAAAATAGTGTGTGATCATGAGAATCTTGGAGAATAATATGTCAGTTATTCAAATTTCTACAATTTGGAACCGAGACAGACATTGGAAATCTAGGAGAGAGAGATTTCTATTTTCAGTGACCATAAGTGCCTTAAAGCACGATCATTCTGGTGTTTTTGTTTTGTAAATACCTCCTCATATTAATCCTAATAAAGCAGACACACATCTTGAAAGCAGACCCAGAGATGTAGTCCACCTGGGACGAACTCCGTAATCAATGTTTGCTGTCTCTTATCTCTGTTCTTTGCTGCAATTTCATCTTTAATATGCTGTTGGTTTAAGTCATAAATGCTTTATATTTCATTCAATCTTTTACATTAAGCAGTTAAGTTAACAATCAATTCACTGATGGAAATTAATCAAATCTACTTCAGCACTTAATTTCAATCACCTTTAGATCATATATTTTGGTATCAAAGTAGTTTGTGTTGTAGGATTTTTGCCAATGAATGTTAACCAGGTCCAGATTGTGATGTGGAGAAGGGACACTTGAGGAGATAGAATCATAAGTTGGAAAGTGAAAATTCTCTCATCGATCAACAATGGGAGGAACCGATGCAGGTGAAAATCCTGAAGTGAAGGTCATGGGCGAAGAATAGATTCAACAAATGTTCTTGAACATGTAGCGGAAATTGGGAGAACTCTACGAAGATAAGAAGGCGAGAGATGCAACTTCTTCTTCAATGTCATTGAAGAAGGACATAGGAAAAGGAAAAGTTTATAAACCTCCTTCTCCTCCATGATCTTCATCATCATCTTCTTCTTCTAGTTTAGGTTCTGAAACAGAAAAGAAACCTCAGAAATCTCTTTTTAAGCTTGATGTAAAATTTTAACTACCTGTTTGTGATGGAAAAATGAACCCATAGAAACTAGATAAATGGATAAAGTAGTTAGAAGTGTATTGTAGAATTCAGAACATTTCTGATGGAAGAACAAAAATTCAGTTAGCTACACTTAGAATAGGGGGAATAGCTTTAATCTGGTGGGAAAGTAAAACACAAGTAGATTTAAAGCAGAAAGTTAAAGTCATTTCCTCATGGTCTAAGTTTTTAAAATCTCTCAGAAAGCAATTCTATCCTTTGGGATACATGCAACAAGCTGTTATTGATTGGAAGCATATGAGGCAAGGTAAAGGGAAGAATGTTCAGGAGTTTACTCAGGAGTTCAAGAAGAAAGATTTGGTGTTTGGTATTCCATTGGATACACGTGAAACTTTATTAAAGTACATTGGCAGTTTACATTCATATTTACAACATACGTTGTTGATGTTTAATCCTAATGACTTTGATGAAGTGTGTTCAAGCCATACATATTGAATCAAGTGGTAGAACGTTCAAGTTTTCATAGAAGGCATCCAAATAGTTTGAATTCAAGGATTACAAATACAACAAGAGGAAGAGCAGTTCGAAGGGAAAGAAAACAATGACAACTCAGAAGGAAGGTGAAAGACCTACTTGTTCTCATTGCCAGATGATCGAACATGATGAAGCCAGATGTTGGAAACTTCACCCGGAACTCAGACCAAAGAAGTTCCAGAAGAAGAAAGGTGAAAATAAGGCTAATGCAGCAATCCAACAAGATTTGGGCTCCGATTCAGGTGATGAAAGGAAAATAACTGCAATGGTTTCGACAGGTAAAATTTCTGACGCTAGTTCAAATTCTAGTACTTCTGCATCTTCTTCAAACTTATATCATCTGCATTAAGATAAAAGAGTTGAATTATTTCACATAAGGGTAACTTATAAGCGCACAAAAATAGATACTTTGTTTGACAGTGGATCACAGGAAAATTTAAGAAATTGGGTTTGGAGACAGAGAATCATCCAAGACCATATCCATTAGGTTGGCTAAAAGAAAAGACTCGGATTAATGTCACAAAGCAGTGCCGTTTAAAATTTTCCATCATAGCTAATTACATTGATGAAGTGGATTTAGATGTGATACCATTAGACATATGTGGAATAGTGTTGGGAAGTCCTTATCTCTATGATCACAATGCAATGTTTCATAGGAAAAAGCATAAATATCATCTTAAGAAAGATGGAATTGAATACATTGTCTGGGCACATAAAATCAAAACTCACTTGGATTTAGTTACTGCTAATGAGATGAAGAGACTAATAAGTTAAAGTAAGAGATATGTACTCATAGTTGTAAAAGAACAACATAAGGATCAACATGATGCTTTTTCAGGTTGTGAATCTCAGCTTAAAGATAGTTTGGTTAAAGTGGTAGATTCTTTTCAAAGTCTATTTAAAGAACCAAAACATCTGCCTCCTAAACGAGAAATACAACATGAGATACAATTTATGTCTGATGCCCCTTTTCCTAATGTTAGAATGTATCGCATCTCAGTTATAGAGAATGAAGAAATAAATAAACAAATCCAAGAGCTAGTTGAAAAAGGTTTTATTCGATCTAGTTCATCTCCATGTAGTTCACCCATAAATTTTGTTCCTAAGAAAGACGAGACATGGAGAATGCGTTTTGAATTTGGGGCCTTAAATAAAATCATAATCATTAATAGGTATCCTCTTCCTAGGATAGAGTATTTACTTGATCGGTTGAAAAATGTTGTATATTTCACTAATTTGGATTTGTGTAGTGGGTATCATCAAATTCACATTGTAGAAAATGACATCTGGAAAAATACATTCAAAAATAGGAAATGACTATTTGAGTGGTTAGTAATGCCTTTTTGTTGTGTAATGCACCAACAACTTTCATGTGTGTTATGAATGATGTCTTCCATACATACATTTATAAGTTTGTTATCATCTACTTAGATGATATCCTGATTTCCATTTCCCATATGGAAGAGCATGTTAGGCAAGTTAAATTTGTCTTTGAAGTGTTGCAGAGAGAAAAAATGTACCTTAAGTTGTCAAAATGCGAGTTTGGAAAAACTTCATTGGTTTATCTTGGTTACATAGTTGGAGGTGGTCATTTGAAGATAGATCCAACTAAGATAGATGTGATTGTTAAGTGGAGAAGACCACAAAATGTGACTGAAATTAGGAGTTTCCTAGGTGCAGTTCAATACTGGAGAAAATTCATTGCTTAGTTTTCTTTGATTGCATCACCTTTACATGCTTTAACAGGTTTAAAATATTCCTATCAGTTGGGAGGGAAACAACAAAAATATTTTTATACACTTAAGTAGAATATTGTCACAACAACAATCTTAGCTTTGCCCGATCTTCAACAACCATTTGAAATTGAAACATATGCAAGTGGTTATGCAATGGGTGCAATATTACTTCAAAATGGGAAACCAATTTGTTTTCATTCTGAAACTTTTTCCAAGTCAGTAATAAATTATCCGACATATGATAAAGAACTGTTTTCTTTGGTAGAAAGTGTAAAGAAATGGAAACACTACTTAATGGGTAAGGAAACCGTGATTCACATTGATCATCAGCTGCTTCAATACCTTTAGTATCAGACTAAGTTGCAACAATCTTACCATTACATATGAATGGGATTTATTCAACAATTTCACTTAGTAATTAAGTACAAGAAAGGTGTAACAAACAAAGTAGCTGATATGCTCTGTAGACCATCTTTGAATGCTTGAGTAGTGCTGCAGAATAGTTCTTTAAAACTAGAAATTTATTTAGAATAATATAGTACTGATGATGATTTTAAAGATATTTATGAATCACTAACTCATGGTACTCAGGTGGAAGAAGTCACTTTTCATGTTCATGACAGGTTGTTATATCATTTAGGTAAGTTGTGCATACCACAGACAGAAAGGGCGCATGTTATTCGAGCAGCACATTCTTCTCACATTGCAGGACATTTTGGCGTAAGCAAGACTATGGCACAAATTCAAAGGTATTGTTATTGGTCTCGCATGTATGAAATAGTTTTGAATTACATTAAAGGATGTGTGATGTGTTCGACAAGCAAGCCGAGCAATTGAAAGATTGGTTTGTACATGCTACTTCCAGTTTCTTTGCGACCATGGACAACATTTCCATGGATTTTGATGGAGGACTTCCTATGTCCAGGAGAGGACATGATTACATGTATGTCGTGGTTGATCGATTAAAAAATATTTGCATTATTTTTCCGTGAAAAAAGCAAGTGAATGTAGAATAGACGACACAAATGTTATTTCAATAGGTATGGTTTCATTTTGGGTTACCTACCTCCATTATTTATGACCGAGATACTCACTTTGTAGGAGAATTTGGTCCACTTTGTGGGGGCTCATGGACACAAAGCTGAAGAAGAGCACAAATTTTCATCCACATACCGACAGACAGACAAAAGTGGTGAACAAGACAGTGATACATATTCTTCGAGGGTCTTGCAGTAAACATCATAAGTTGTGGGATGAATCTTTACCTTATGTGCAAAATGCTTACAATCGAGCCTTACATTCTTCGACTAATCGATCGCCATTTGAAACATGTTTTGGGCATCTACCTAATTCACCGATGGCCTTCCTTTTTGGTGAAGAATATAAAGTGGATGGACTCGACGATTCAAACAAAGCAGTTAAGTTCATTCAACGGATACAACAGATACATGAAGCAGTGCATGATCAATTAGAGAAGAGTCAGGCCTAGTACAAAATGCACCATGACAAGCATAGATTTGACCATCATTTTCAGGCCGGTGATCAGGTATGGTTGTATATCAATAAAGACAGGTTGAAAGGTGAAGGTAAGAAACTGAAACCCATCAGGTATGGTCCTTTCAATATTGTGGAAAATATTGGCAATAATTCATTCCGGTTAGATTTATCTCCTTACATGCGCATTTATTTATTTGTGAATGTAGAAAATATGAAGTTGTATGAACCTCCGATGATCATTGATCTCGAGGAAGATACACGAATTCCTATTGTTGATGATTTGGCACCTGAGTATATGAATGAGTTGCATGAAGATACCATATTGGACAGGAAGGTTCAAACTACAAGGCCAGGAGATGTTGAATATATTCGAGTAGGACTCAAGGGCATGAATCTGAGCAAGGCGAGGTGGATGAAGATCAGAAAAGTGAGGGAGATATACCCTCAACTGATGTCTGCTTAAATCAAAATTTTGTGGTCCAAAAGCTTTCGAGTGGAGAGGATTGATCCAGGAGGATCTTGTTTCAGTGTAGATCGACAATGAGGTCTAGTAAGCTCCAATTTGTCCATTGAGAAGTTAGTTCAGTCTTCAATTTTTCCTCCAGTGTTTCGGATGAAGGTTGCTTCGTTGTGGTTCAGTTTGATTTCATGGTGGCATGGTGATGTCATGGTATGTGTGGAATTTGTGATGGTGGAAACATGTGATAATTATGTAAAGGACTTAAGTTCCTAATACCTAAGTCTAAAGCTAAGGATGGAGACATTATGTAACCTAATCCAAAGTTCCTAAGTCATTAACGATATGTGTTAGACCTAGCAACATGGTGTTAGAAACTTTTCATGTAATAAAACCCATGGTGGAAACAGGGTTTCAGAACTTGTATTATAAACATTGTAATGTAAAACCTAATCTATAAGTTTTAGACCATATGTATTAATACACCAAATATAATACATTACAAATAGTCCTTGACCATAGAGCAGGTGGACCATGTCGGAACCACATACATGTGAACAATCCAGAGCAAACCATAGGCAAAGATGTCACGCATTGACCTCAACAACATCGAAATTGTTGAAATGTGAACAGGAAAAAGTGTATGGAGTTAACCGTGGAGTCAGACCGCAACAACAACTGTCTAAGGCTCCGCAATACACTGCAATCATCAGAGTCAATTCCACATGGTTTAGGAGGTTGACTGCCATCGCGTCAGTACTGTCCGGCCAGACCACGAGGTGGCAGTAGCGAGTTAGGCCGCACCGGTCACACACAACTGTTAGGTCACTCCGCGCTGTTTAGATGACAGTCAATGCCTATTTTTATAATAAGGTTAATTTTGGGTTTTCAATGTTAAATGCACCGAGGTTTTAATTCAACCACCAAGGCCTAATCCTCTAGGTGTTGAGTTGTAATAAGACTGAGACTTATTACCACCATAAATGTAAAACCATATTCCATGTTTGGAGCTCGAGACAGCCTATTTAATCTTGGAATTTTCTTCATGAAGGGAAGGTGTGAATTTGTATTCAGTTTCTAAGAGACATGTAATTCTTGTTTTCGACGTTGCTAGGCCGTCCGGAAGCAGAATCAGGAACCGAGAAAGGTGTTGGAAATCTAGGAGAGAGAGATTTTTGTTTTTAGTGACCAGAAGTTCCTGTGAGCATGATCAGTCTGGTGTTTTTTCTGTGTAAATACCTCTTCAGATTAATCCTAATAAAGCGGATGCCCATCTTGAAATCGGACCTAGAGACGTAGTCCACCAGGGACGAACTCTGTAATCAATGTTTTCTGTCTCTTATCTTTGTTCTTTGTTACAATTTCATCTTTAATATGCTGCTGGTTTAAGTCATAAATGCTTTAGATTTCATTTAGTCTTCCACATTAAGCAGTTAAGTTAACAATTAATTCAATGATGGAAATTAATCAAATATACTTCAACACTTAATTTCGATCACATTCAGATTAGGTATGCTACTGGTGACACTGCTCCACAAGAACCAGTGTCAATTTCTGAGCAATTAGAAAATGATGCTACCAGTGACGCTGCTCCACAAGAACCAGTGTCAACTGACGAGCGAGTAGAAGAGAGGGTTACTATTGACACTATGTCAAACACCAAGAAAATGGGAAGGGACATGGTTACCAAGCAAGAGGGAGAATGAATCAGAGCCTCACAACAATTATAAAAGGGATATGTTAATGGTACTACCCTTCAGGAACCAGTACTGGCTTCTGAGCCACCCGAAAGAAATATGGCGGTACCAAAACCTATTAAAGGAGGTGCTGAAGCCGCTCCACGAATACCCGTAGCTGAAAAAATACAGGAAATGAGGGTGAAGAGGGAACCGGTTGATGAGTTTGTCGATGCTTATCCACCAAACCCAATGTTGGCCACAAGAAAAATGGAGGAGGTTATTATAAACAAGAATTTGGTGAACAACATAAAAAAATAAAAGATCTCATCCAAGACCGATATGGAGTGCTGTTCAGAGAAAACATTCAACTAAAAATGGGAATTACTAAATTGAGGAAACGGGTAATACGGTTGCAGGGTCGGGAAATAAAGAGAAAAAAAATGTTGGTTAAGATGTTGTAAATCCTGGAACAACCTCAGTATCAGTACAAACATAGGATAAACAGACAGATTATAAATCTACACAAACCGAACCACTTTCTCATTTGATAGAGGCTCAGGAATTCCTGTTGACAACAAAAATTCAAAAATGAAGGGCCACTACCTCTCGTCTTCAGCGTGGATCTATTTCCATAGAAGCTCAATGGAAAGGAGTGAAGGAATTCCAGGAGTTAGCGCCAATAGCGGTGGTGAAGGAAGTCCGTAAGTAGGCGGTAATAGCAGTGGCCGATCATATCACTTAGGAGGAGAATTCCAATCAGAAACATGAAAATCTATAGGAGAAGATTGAGGAATTGCAGGGACATGTCTAGTTATTGAAGAAATATAAGGCTGAGATGTTTACCCTGACGCAATAGATAATGGCATGTAGGCCTCCTGCTAATTTCTATGCCATGTTCCTCCATGATCAATACCTTTTCTTATGCCTGGAAGGTATCCATTAGGAGATAAGCCATGATTTAAAATACCCCACACAATTCCTGAGGGTTTTGAGAACCCAGTTTTATATGCATGATTATTTCTTGGAAACAGATCAATCGTTTAATCCAGTACTGTTCGTGGGATACATTCAGTTGAGAGAATTCACGTCCTTCATAATTAATCAAGTCAAGTGGAAGAAGGCCTTTGACATGTTCGAAGAAAATCAAGCAAATTGACCACTTTTGATAAGAATGGAACATTATAAATATGTGAATATTTATAAGAAACATTATTGGTTCCTGTAGTTGGAAGGACGAAGGGAAAAGATGTTGGAAAAAAAAAGGTGGTGTGTTGACATATGTATGAGGTAAATCTGTGCATGTCAGGAGGAAGCCCAGGATGCTTTTCAAAAGCGTTGGATGTTGTCATCATCAACAGTTTGTATGCGAGAATCGTTCGGGGGCCCCAACTTTTCCACGGAATTGGAGAGAATTCCACGTTATATTTCACGCATAAAATTTTGTGGGGTATGGTAGATAGGGATGAAATTTCAATTTAACATTATTTGGCTACCTTCTGAGCAGTACACACCAACTTAGGTGGTATAAGACGACTGGTGGAAGGATTCCAATTGTTCAGATGCATTAAAACCTCCTGGGACAGAAATGGATGCGCGGTACAATCCTGCACAACTCCATCTCATCCACAGTGGGTCTAATCCAGACCTGCAAAGGAAGCAAACTGCATGAATACATGAAGATAATCCAGTTGGGGGGAGATGTTAGTCGTTAGATTTTCCTATGTTTACCTACTTTTTATCCATTTAACCTTACCCATTTCATAGATTTTGCGAGGTTGATTTATATATTAACCAATGAAGGTATATCAATTTATCATGTATTTTTGAAATATTGATTAATGAAACTAGTCCTAGGGGAACACTGCTTATGCGATTTGCTGAATAAAGTTATTTGTAGAATTGGGATAAATATGATTAGCAAGCTATGAATCAGTGCATGTTTGTCATTGAGTTGATAGAGATATTCCAGGACAAGGACCACAACGGTGATTGACCAATGATAAGCTAGTGGGTCAATACGATTGCTGTCTTTTGCATTTCTGTCTCTGCTTAACGATTACTGTATATTTGCAAGCAGACATAACTGCCATAATTTATGAGTTTTTTAATACTATTCCTGTAATTATGCAATGTATAAGTGATCGTTAACGAGGCAGAAACAAGAGCTCTGGAATCTTAGATGTGTAACAACAAAATTTTGATATGTTACTTTCTGAATTAATGCAATTCTGATTTCCTAAGCATCATGTAATCTCCGATCTGTCACAACAACCCTTATCGAAGAGTTGGGCCCACTCTCCTGATCAGGTGTTGTTGGATTAGTGGTGTGTGTATATTTATTTTTGTTATGATTTCCTTTCCATTGCTGTGACGATTTATCAGTTTGTGTTGCTTTAATTTTAGATTGTTGTTACTCTGATTTACTGTTACTATAATTGGTTTCTTGTCATTTAATTTTTATGCTTGATTGAATGCTCAATGTTGGGTAGGGAACATCTAGCCTGCATAGACTTTGAATGGTAGCCTTGAAACAATTACGAGCCCTGAGTTGAAAATTAATGTGGGGAAGGGTGAATTCCATTATTCATATCTAAACACCAGCTAGTTGTCAAGACAATCACTCCTATAGTGTCCCATCTTGTGACAATGATAACACTCGATCTTGGAGATGTAAACCTTATTATTGGGTGTCTTCTTCTTGAATATTCCTTTATGAAGAGCAACATAAGAATTCGATACTTATTCATTTTTGGTTACCATGGAGATTCTTAATTCTTCTTGACTGCATGTTGTCCATAACTCTTCAAATGTGGGTGTTTCTTTCTAGCTATTGATATTTGAAGCAAAGGAATCCCAAGAAGATTGTAGTCCCAAAATGGCTGTAATCACTAGTTCTTTATCTGGTACTATTTCGTCAATGGAAAGAAGCTCATCCCTTATCCTTGATATCCTCACAAAGAAAGAAGAAACAATATCCTCCTTTTTCATCTTAGTAGTTCTTAGTTCATTCTTCAGGCTTGCCACTTTTCCAATGTTCTTAAAGGTGAATAGTTTTGACAAAGCCTCATACATTTCCTGAGCACGATAAATATTTTCTATGAAGGGGACAAGATTGTCCTTTATGCTTTCAACCAACAAAGCCATAGATACTAGTTCTAATTCTCTGTACTTCACCTTATCAACATCACTTGATTCTTCTGTAGAAATTTTCACTTTTCCTTTGACTAAATCTAAGACCTTGTTATTTTCAAGGATGATGTCAATCCTTTTCTTCCAAGACTTATAATTTGTAGTTTCTTCAAGTTTTTTTATCTTCCTTTATAGTGTTAGACATATTTGAAGATAATTGAGACTCATTTTCTTTAGTGAAATTCTTATGACTTCCTTAATCAAGTCATTGAGACTTCCTTTTTCCTTCTTCTTTCATCAAAGCTCTGATATCATGTTAGAGAATCAGAAAGGCAAAAATATCCTCTTGTTATTGATTATTTACTTATGATATTCTTTACTTATTATTGTGTTCTTATCTTTTTTCTTATTAGTTCATCAAGAATAAAACCTAGAAGTCCACGATAGGGACTTTGACCTAAAATAAATATGACCCAAGCTTGAAAACCATGCTTTAACAAGTCATTTAATAATAATATAATTTTTTTTCTTTATTCTCTTGACAAGTACAATAAGTATTGACTCAATTACAATTTATGAAGATCGAACTTAGTTACATTATTCAACACATAGTGGGCATCGAAAGTTCCCAATAAGTGAGAGAAACACTTTATCACTTCTCTAATTTCATAACAACAAACATTAGAAGTTCTTGGGAAGCATAAGTAACATTTTAGCACTTCTATACTTTCAAACACTAGGCTTAAAGCTAGCTTAGTCTATCATGATTCCAAGGAAATAGACTTCATCTGTCCAAAAAAAATCGCGGCTTGGTACTCATGTACCCCATGCATATGGAAAAGTTGTCCCAAATTCCTACCACAAATCTCTATGATACATAGACCCAAGCTTTGATGTCTAATCCCGTAACTCCACTAGTGGGAAAAACTCTAGCCATTTTATATATTTTGGGATTAGAACCCCAATATCAGACACTTGGCCTTATAAAGATGGTCCTCTGTACCATATATAATTATACAAGTAAAAGGAAGCATTAGCATAAGTAGTTTATTGAGCTTTTCCATATCCCATAAGATGTTACATATTCTCCTTCACAAGTATGAGATTCAATGAAATCATAATAAATCAACCTTCTCGGCCCGTTGGTGGATTCCTGTCATTCACCACCACATAACATGCAACTAGTGCATTAGTCATAGTCACAATATCATAATATTATAGAAGATAATACACATTCCAGCTTGCACATGTCATCATGTGAATACTACATTTTTTACAAAATCCTAAATAGTAAGATACCAAATGATCACACATGTTATCATAAAATTGCATGCAATTATGGCATGTTATCACTTCATGAAATACCATCATACTATTATAAAATTAACATATCTTTATAAAAAAATATAATTATATAAATATAATGAATGGAACCACATGTTAATACAACATCATATCATAAAGCCCAGAGGGTTTTCTTAATTGGTAGAATCTGCTTTGTTAAATCACCTTTGCTATTGAGAGGTCACGAGTTCAATTCTCTCAACACCCTCATGGTTAGGCTCCATGGTTGAGATGAAAGGAAGTGATCCATGGTACAAATATTCTATGGACGTAGAGGTCGCTGATCTCTAGGATCCGTGAAACACAGAAAGAAAAGCCATATCATAACATTATAAATAAGATAATAATCTCAACAAATAATAGATGTCAAGAAATGAAACACTGAAAGTGTTTTGATTGTAATTCATTCGCAAAAATGAATTCATTAGCTAATTCATTGCATTTAATGATAGAATATCATTTAACATCCTCACAATATGATTATTTCTATTAGATTTAGTATTATTGAATGTTTCAGTGGAAGCTACAACAAAGGATTTATGGGATAATTTAGGGGATATGTATAAGTTTAATTTCCTAGTGAACCTCACAAAAGAAGTTGTATAACCCGAGGATGAAGGATGCAAAATTAATGATAGAGCATTTAAACACATTCAGGATTACCACAAGTCAGCTATTATATGTAGATATTATGATTTCATATCAAGATAAGTGAATTATTTTGTTATGTTATCTACTAAACTCATTGGACATGCTCGTTTTTTCCGTAGGTATTAATGCAACTGCTTTAAAGTTCGATGAAATAGTCTCATCCTTGTTATCGAAGGAGATGAGATGGAAAAACATGGAAAGCCATAACGGATATGTCTTTTCTATAAGATGATACTCCCAAAAAATAAATAAGAACAATTCCTCAAGTGGGAGATCTAAATCTAGAGGAATATCTAAATCTGCATGAAAGTTTATAAAAGTATGTTGGAGATGTGGAAAAAAGGGTATTCTAAGAAAGATTGCAGATCCAAAATTGATTAGGAAGATAAGGATTTGGAGATGATCCTTATATGAAGGAAAAAATATCCTCAAATGAAGGAATGGATGTGTACTTTGCTTCTACAAGTACATGTAGAAATTTTATTACAATTATGTATTGCCGGATTCTCCTGATCTAAAAATTATATGCCACTGTTAAATACATAATCCTTCTACTTGAATCTTTGCAGAAATTTAATCTCCAATTGCAAACACATGAAGAAATATCAATCACACATAACACATATGTTTTTACCGGGAAAGCATAAAGCTAAAAACCCCACTATCATATATTACATATATGTCATGGATCATGAAACAATCTCAAACAAAACTCTACTCTAAGAGCTCTCAGTATAATATATGATCGTCTCACAATGTCATACAAAAATTGGCATGAACATGCACCAATTTACTGCCTCCTGACAACCTACCTCCACTGCGCAATCCCTGAATGAATTTCATATTACCTTGCCTTGACTGTGCAATTCTCATTGGCATCTCCAATGTGTGTTTGGTTGCAAGTGTGCACCCACTATAGTCACAACTGATAGTCAAACTGTCCCTTTCACCTATCTCTCAACTGGGTCTCCACTGGATCCGACATGCATGTAGTTAACAGTAGTAAATCTTCAGTTGCATGTGATATCACTCCATGTGAATTAATTTAATATTTAATTCACTGATCTCTCACTAGTGTATCTTTAGTTACAACTAGCACAACTGAGTTTAACTCACTTAACTGAGTTAAACTACTTTAAAACTCACATAACTACACATCCAACTCTGTTACAAATTTGTATCACTCAGTTACAACTAAGTCTTCTAGCATGTCCCACCAACCAACCTTTGAACTCGAAATTCCTTCAGTTAACTAGTTTTCCACATCAGTTAACTGCAATCAAGTGCTTCAAGAGAATAGATTATTATTTATTGTGTAATTATTGTTAAGAGATAACAATAATCGACATGCATTCTATTTTTAGACATGCATTCCACGAAACAACTTCGCACATGCATTCCAAAAATAGACGCCCATCCATCCATATAATTTTCTCAACCATATATAAATAGATTACTGCTAAAAATAGACTTTGATCCAAATTATAAAAATAAACATATCACCTAAAAATAGCCTGTGGGCCCCACCTAGTGTAGGTGCTTAATTTTCACTAGGATCATCATCTTGTTGATTCTTAACACTCCCTCTCAAAAAGAAAGGGATTATCCTTCACCCCGATCCTGTCTCTATGGTATTCGAATTTTCTCCTGGTGAGCGCCTTCGTCAAAATATATGCATCCTGATCTTCCGTACGAATGTACTGAAGCAACATGATCTTCGGTTGCACACAATATCTGATATGATGATACCGGATATCTGTATGATTATATCTATCACAAAAAACAAGATTAATCAACAGTTTGATGCAAATCTGATTATCACAATGAATCACTGTAGGACCTAAATGAGAACTGAACAAACAGACAAGGATCTTCGTCATCCAGATAGCCTCACATGCAGCTTGAATTGCTGCCATGTATTCTGCTTCCGTTGAACTGAGTGCCACAAATCTCTGTTTCCTACTGTACCAAGGAACAACTGTAGATATGATACTGAAAATATCTTCTGATGTTCTCTTTCTGTCCGTTGGACTGCCTGCCCAATTTTCATCCGTGAAGTCATGCAACTTCACCTCATTCATTTGTTTGTACCATAAGCCATACTCAGATGTGCCCCTGAGATATCTTAGGACATGTTTGCCCGTATTCCAAAAGAGCTTGGTAGGCTTAACCATCACTTGCCTAAGCTGGTTCACTGCATAGCATATGTCCGGTCTTGTATTAACTAAATACATGAGCGAACCCACCAACTGTCGATAGACAGTAGCATCCAATACCTCTCCAGATGTAGCATCCTCTTTCCTCTAGTTTCCTGAAAGAGGAGTATCCATGGGTTTGCAACCCTCCATGTGAAACTTACCAAGTATCTCCCTTGCATACTTTCCTTGAGACAAAAACAATTCACCTTCTCGCTGCCATTTCTCCAATCCAAGGAAATAGTGAAGGAGGCCCATATCCTTCATATCGAACTCCTTTTCAAGGTCATCCTTGCACGAGTGTATCAGCTGATCATCACCAGTCAGTATTAAATCATCAACATAAAGAAAAATAATTAAAAACTTACCCTCCACCACAATCTAGTATAGGTTTGCATCCACTTCACTCTTGGTGAAGCCAAGTCCAGTGAAATAGCTGTCGATCTGAGTGTACCAAGCATAGGGTGCTTGCTTCAACCCATACAACGCTCTTTTGAGTCTGCACACATGCGACTCGTTGCTGAAGATCTAAAATCCTTCAGGCTGCTCAATGTACACTTCTTCCTCAATGATCCCATTAAGGAACATAGTATTCACATCCATCTGATGAATGTGCCAACCCATTTTTGCTGAGAGAGAAAGGATGGTCCTTATGGAAGAATACCATGTAACAAGTGTAAAGATTTCTTAATAATCAATCCCCTCGATCTATGAGAAGCCCCGGGCCAAAAATCTTGCCTTATACTTCTCAACACTCCCAGCAACAGCTTGCTTTACCTTGTAGATCCATCTTAAACCTACCACTGATTTATCAACCGGCCTTGGAACAATTTCCCAAGCACTGTTTATGACAATGGAGTCATACTCCTCCACCATTGCATCTACCCATGTGGGCTCCTACATTGCTTCCTGAAAGGAAGATGGCTCAATCACAATACATTTTCTCATGAGAGCCATGTATCCATTGAATCAGTCAGGAGACTGTCTCTGTCTTGGTTGTGAAGTAGGGACTCCTACATTCTGTGTCGCATAAAGCTTCAACCTCTTAGTTTCTGTGGTATGATTTCTGCCAGTTCTAATGTTTGGCTCTGTGTGAGTGGACTCCTCCACTCCATGAACCTCCTCCTGTGGCTGATCCACATCTAGAGACTCATATTTGGGAACAAGTAGTTTCTCCTTTGCATGCAAGTCTAGGTCCCTCTCAAGCAACAACTTCATGGCTTTCTCCTCATTGAATTTTATATCCCATCGCACCACAGTCATTCGGTTGTTTGGTAAATACACACGATAATTATGGGGTTTTTCTGTGTACCCCACAAATATCCCAACTTCAGTAGTCGGCTCCAGCTTCTTCTTGGTGTTCTTGGTCACATGCACATAAACAGATGAGCCAAAAATCTTAAAGTGAGAAACATCCAGTTTCTTACTAGTAAAAGCTTATTCAGGTGTACTCATGCCAAGTACCCTATGATGACAACATTTTTGCACATAAACTGCAGTGTTGCATGCTTTCACCCACAAGTGCATTGGTAGGCCCTGATCATGCAAAATAGCTTGTGCAGCACCCACGATCGTTCTGTTCTTCCTCTCCGCGACTCCATTCTGCTGTGGGTTATGAGGCGCTATGAGTTCTCTTCGTGTTCCTTCTTTTCTAAAGAAGTATTTGAATTCGTTCGAGATATATTCACCACCATTATCGCTCCGCAGAGCCTTCACTTGCTTCCTCGACTCTTTCTCCACCAATGATTTAAACTCACAGAATGTAGTATACCTAGGGGGGATAATATAGAGTACAGAGGGAGGTATCCAAGGGAATAATATGATGTAATAATATAAGAATGATAAATAATTGGGCCATAGTTAATAAATAAAGTGGTTAACCCACATTATGTAAGGGACCACATGTAGCTAGGGAATAAAGTGATTAGCCCATTGTATTGGATGTATGGTATTGAGATACCCATGGTAACTACCCATGGTATTACATGTATGAAACCTATAGGCTAAGTCTCCATTGAGATATCAAGGTTATTGTGTAGGCGAGCATGTTGAAAATGCGGCCAAGATGATGGAGCTTGGTGAAATGGTAGCGCTACCGAAAGTGGGCCGTGACAGGTGCAGCGCAAAATCTATTTTTAGACTATGTCATATTTTTAGACATATGGAGCATGGATGCAAGGATTCCGGTTGAGATTCTTGGAGCATTAGTCATGTTATTTAAATAAATCTGACTTTCTATTCACACCCAAGTCACATAAGAAGGTCAAAGTCTATTTTTAGAAATTTGCCTCTTACATAAAATAGAAGTGATAATATTTACATAATAATATTTGGACTATAAACTTCAGTTTACTCTCTTGGAGCACTTCAGTTCGAGCCTTGGAAGTGGCTCATGCATCTGACAGAGGAATTACGCTATTCCCAAAGGTTTGATGGCATCATGCATGGTTGACTTCAGTTAGGACTTCAGTGGCAGAAGTTTGGTGGAGTTAATGAGACAGCTAGTGGAGTTGTGTTCTGTTTATTTTAGTTGAACTAGTTGAGATTAGTTTAAGTAGCTAATCAATTAGTTATGAGTGGAGTGAATTAAATATTATTTAATTCATTAATTAGTAACTCATTATTCAACTCAAGAACACATCAGTTCACTACAGTGCATGATCAGTTCAGTGGAGACCAGTGAAAGAGATAGATGAAAGGGTGGAGTTAGCTATCAGTGGCGACATCAGTTGTACATGAGATTTGCACCACACTTGGAGGAATTGTCCATGAAAATTGCGCAATCAAGCCAAGGATATTCGAACCTTGGATCTCTATATAGACAGGCCTGGATTGCGCAATAGAGGCAAGGCAATTGGCGGTGAGTTTTTGAACCAGTAACCTGTTCAAAACTGAGCTAGATTGTGGGTAACTGTATGAGAAAGTACTGAGTACTTGTGAGGAGTATTGTACTGAGTTTGTTACTTGATTTCTCCATTATAATATACACAATAGCTGCAGGGTTTTCAACTATAAGCTTTCCCCATACATACTGTGTTAATGTGTATGATGATTTGATGTGTTATCGCTTGATTTTATTTCCGCATGTGTGATGATCTGAGTGGAAGAGATTATGTGTTGCATATAAATTCGAATTGTATGTGATCATGATAGTCTCGGTGGATAATTAATCATTATTCAGCAAATTTCTACATGGTATCGGAGCTATTGAAGCAGATATTGATCATCACAGTGATTACAAACTTATTTCGATAGACAGAGTCTGCATGCGGGCCAGGTAGCCTCCGGATTCATCTTTCTTCGGAAAGTGAAAGGTCTGGTAAATGCCCCTTGCAGTCAATCTCTGTGCTAGAAATAATTTGTTCTCACATATCTAGAGCGGCTGAGCTTTGAGGTGGAATTCGAAATTTTGCAGCAGTTTTGTTTTCTTGGTGCCAGTGTTGAAAATGTCTTTCAACGGTTTGCGACTCGAATATGCTCTTGAAGGCAGTTCGAATTATGTTGCATGGAGGCAGTATTAGAAGATAATGGTCTGAAGGAGTTCGTAGATATGGATGTCCAAAAGCCCACTGATCCTGCTGAAGTCGAAGTATGGAAAAAGAAGATGGCGAAATGTCGAAGGATTCTGTTGGAGGGCGTCAAGGATCATATTGTATCCAGCCTGCATGGAAAGGCTTCTCCATTTCTAATGTGGAAAGCTTTGACGGATCTATTCCAGAGTAAGAGTGACCAAAGGAAGCTGGCGCTCAAAGATAAGCTCGGGAACATCAAGATGGAGAAGGGCGACAGTATCGCCAAATACCTCACGAAGTTCACTCAATGCAGAGATGAGCTGGGAAGTGTGGGGGTTACTGTCGATGAAGAGGACATGGTCGACCTGGCTCTCCTTGGTCTTCCGAAGGCTTGGCACTCATATCAAGATAGTGTCAATGGTCGGGAAAAGCTTCCGGGATGGGAGCGCCTTTGGGCGGATCTCCTTTGGGGAGAGAATGAGAGGACTGCTCAGATGGGTCTTCATCAAAGAGACTTATGAATAAAGCTGGCTTTGGTGGCCAAAGCAAAGAAAAGGGAAGGGTAAGAAAACCTCTCAATCCCCATTGCAAAGACGAAAACGGAGATATGGCGAAAGTGAAATGTTTTCACTGCCATGATCCCGGACATTATGCTACCAATTGTCCAAAGAAGAAGAAGAACAAGCAAGCGGGAAGATCTGCAGATGGAGAAGCTTTGGCTTCACAGTTCGAGCTTGACTTTTCACTGATCGCATGCTTGGTTTCAAGTGTGTTGGGATCGGTATGGTTCTTGGATAGCGGTGCGTCATTTCATATGACGGGAGATCGGGATTTGTTCTCAGATCTAGAGGACAAAGATTTGGGTGTGCACATCGAGATGGGTGATGATGGTAGATACAGTGCGACTGGTATCGGTACCATATCCTTTCAGAGGGAGTCTGGTAAACCCTTTGTATTGAAGGATGTCATGCATGTACCTGGATTGAAGAAGAACTTGATCTCTGTGGCGATGTTGGAAGATAAGGGGTATGATGTGGTCTTCGGCGAAGGAAAAGCCTTCCTGCACAGTAAGACTACTGGAGAGACCCGGAAGATAGGGGTTTGAACCAAGAACCTTTATCAGTTGCAAGTAGATGGCTGCGCAGCAATGGCATGCAAGGCGGGAGAAGTGGTGAGCCGGAATGATGAGGGCGAACTGTGGCACAGGAGATTGGGCCACCTTCACCATGGAGCTTTGAAGATACTGCAGCAGATTTCTACTGGGCTTCCTAAGGGCACTCTTGCGCAGTCAGATCAGTGCAAGGGGTTTACTTTAGGGAAGCATGTGAAAGCCACCTTTCACGAGAAGGATAGTCGCGCCACGACGATCCTTGAGAGAGTTCACACAGACGTGTGTGGTCCTTTCTCAGTTGCTTCGACAGCAAAGCACAAGTATTATGTGATCTTTGTTGATTATTTCTCTCGAAAGTGCTGGATCTTCTTCATGCAGAAGAAGAGCGATACATTCGCGAAGTTCTGTGAGTTTAAAGCACTGGTCGAGAAGGAGTCGTGGAAGAAGGTGATTGCTCTAAGGAGTGATAACGGTGGTGAATTCATCTCGGCTGAATTCAAGGAGTTCTGCAGCGCAGAAGGGATTCGGAGAGAGCTCATCGCACCCCATAACCCACAGCAGAACGGGGTGGCTGAGCGGAAGAACAGAACCATCGTGGGTGCTGCACGGGCGATGTTGCATGATCAGGGCCTACCCCTTCACTTGTGGGCTGAGGCATGCAATACAGCAGTGTATGTGCAGAACCGTTGTCCTCAAAAGGTTCTTGGCATGAGTACACCAGAGGAGGCTTATTCTGGCAAGAGGCCTGATATTTCCCATTTGCGGATTTTTGGTTCTCCTGTCTACATGCATGTGACGAAGGATGCGAGAAGGAAGCTGGATCCAACTGCTGAGGTTGGAATATTTGTGGGGTACACCGATACACCTCACAACTGTCAGGTGTATTTGTCAGACAGTCACAAGACTGTTGTGCGACGGGATATAAAATTTCAGGAGGAGAAAGCCATGCAGTGTTCGCTTGAGAGGGAGCTACACTTGCATGCAGATGAGGAGCTGTTAGTTCCTAAGGAGGAGCTTCCTGATGTGGATCAACCACAAGAGGAGGTTCAGGAGGTGGAAGAAACCACCCAGGCAGCGCCAACCATCAGAGGGCGCATGCGCACTACAGAAGCTGAGCGACTGGCTCGGGATGCAGAGAAGGTTGTAGGACCACCTACAGCACAGCGCAGACAGAGACAATCACCGGATCGGTACATTGGATACATGGCTCTTGTGAGTCAATGTGTTGTGACGGAGCCATCCTCTTTTGAGGAAGCCGTGGAGGAACCCGCATGGGTTGATGCCATGATCGAAGAATATGATTCGATCATCAGGAACAGTGCATGGGAGATTGTCCCAAGACCGGTTGGGAAATCAATTGTAGGTTCGCGATGGATCTACAAAGTGAAGCAGGCGGCTGACGGGAGTGTGGAGAAGTACAAGGCGAGATTTGTCGCCCGTGGCTTCTCACAGATCGAGGGGATTGACTATGAGGAGACTTTTGCACCTGTCGTAAGGTACTCTTCCATACGGACGATCCTTGCTCTCTCAGCGCAGATGGGGTGGCACATTCATCAGATGGATGTGAAGACTGCGTTCCTCAATGGAGTTATAGAGGAGGAGGTGTACATAGAGCAGCCTGAAGGTTTCGAGATCTTTAGCAGTGAGTCGCATGTGTGCCGACTCAAGAGAACACTGTACGGGCTGAAGCAAGCACCTCGTGCTTGGTACACTCGGATAGACAGCTACTTCACTAGGCTTGGATTCTCCAAGAGTGAGGCGGATCCAAACCTGTACCAAATTGTGGTGGAGGGGAAGCTGTTGATCATCGTACTGTATGTAGATGATATGATTTTGACTGGCGATGAGCAGTTGATACTTTCATGCAAGGAGGATCTTGCACGAGAGTTTGAGATGAAGGACTTGGGCATCCTTCATTATTTCCCGGGATTGGAGATTTGGCAGCGCAGCGGAGGACTGTTTGTTTCTCAGGGCAAGTATGCTCGGGAGATTCTGGAGAGGTTCAACATGCAAGGCTGCAAGCCTGTTGACACTCCTCTTCCTGGTGGTTTGAGGAAGGAGGATGCTACTTCAGCGGAGGTAGTGGATGCCACTGTCTATCGACAGTTGGTGGGGTCGCTTATGTATCTGGTCAATACACGACCCGATACATGCTATGCAGTTAACCAGCTTTCGCAAGCTATGGTTAAGCCTACCAAGCTCTTTTGGAAGGCAGGCAAGCATGTATTGCGCTATATTAGAGGCACATCGAGATATGGTCTATGGTACAGACAGGAGGATGGAGCGAAGCTTTCTGGCTTCACTGATGCAGATTGGGCAGGGAGTCCAACGGATCGGAAGAGCACATCTGGAGGAGTTTTCAGCATTGGGTCGACAGCAGTTTCCTGGTACAGCAGGAAGCAGAGATCCGTGGCACTCAGTTCAGCAGAGGCCGAGTACATGGCAGCTAGCTTAGCTGCATGCGAGGCTATTTGGATGAGGAAGATCCTCACAGGATTGTTCATGTTGCATTTGGAGCCTACAATGATCTACTGTGATAACCAGAGTTGCATTAAACTCTCGGCTAATCCAGTATTTCATGATAGGTCCAAACACATCGACATCAGGTACCATCATATCAGAGATTGTGTTCAGCGGAGAATCATGATGCTTTCATATGTTCCCACGGAGGATCAGGATGCCAACATCCAGACGAAGGCGCTCACCAGGAGCAAGTTCGAATTCCACAGAGGCAGGATAGGGGTTGCAGATAATCCATATCTTGCTGAGAGGGAGTGTTGAAAATGCAGCAAGATGATGGAGCTTGGTGAAATGAAGTCGCCTTCATCAAGTGGGCCCGCAGGAAAATTCTGGCGCAAAATCTATTTTTAGACTATGTCTATTTTTAGACATATGGAGCATGGTTCGGGGATTCCAGTTTGAGATTCTTGAAGTATGTGTCATGTTGGTAAAAATATATGAGACTCTATTTTTGAGGTCAAAGAGGTCGAAGTCTATTTTTAGACTACCTCTCCTTAAAACAGGGAAGTCAAATATTATTTACCCTTAATAATATTTAGACTATAAACAATAGTTTATTCTCTTGGAGCACTTCAGTTCGAGCTACAGAAGTGGCTCATGCATCTGACAGAGGAATTACGCTATTCCCAAGGGTTTGATGGCATCATGCATGGTTGACTTCAGTTGGACTTCAGTGGTAGAAGTTTGGAGGAGTTAATGAGACAGATAGTGGAGTTGTGTTCTGTTTATTTTAGTTGAACTGATTGAGATTAGTTTAACTAGCTAATCAATTAGTTATGAGTGGAGTGAATTAAATATTATTTAATTCATTAATTAGTAACTCATTATTCAACTCAAGAACACATTAGTTCACTACAGTGCATGATCAGTTCAGTGGAGACTAGTGAAAGAGGTAGATGAAAGGGTGGAGTTAGCTATCAGTGGCGACATCAGTTGTGCATGAGTTTTGCACCACACTTGGAGGAATTGTCCATGACAATTGCGCAGTCAAGCCAAGGATATTCGAACCTTGTATCTCTATATAGACAGGCCTGGATTGCGCAATAGAGGCAAGGAAATTGGCGGTGAGTTTTGAACCAGTAACCTGTTCAAAACTGAGCTAGACCAATAGTGCTTGTATGAGAAAGTGCGAGTATAGCGGGGAGTATTGTGCGAGTTTGTTACTTGATTTCTCCATTATAATATACACAATAGTTGCGGGGTTTTCAGCTATAAGCTTTCCCCATACATACTGTGTTAATGTGTATGATGATTTGATGTGTTATCGCTTGATTTTATTTCCGCATGTTTGATGATATGAGTTGATCTGAGTGGAAGAGATTATGTATTGCATATAAATTCGAATTGTATGTGATTAGGATAGTCTCGGTGGATAATTAATCATTATTCAGCAAATTTATACAAAGCATATGGCTTGTGGAGTGATCTCCTTCCTTAAGGAGTGAATGTATGGTGTTGCCCTACTTTAAGGGTTTGATATTAATGAAGATCTGAAGTTTGATCTTCAATGGTGTTATTTCTTGGGCATATATTTCTATTTCTATACATTTTCTTGTCAGATCTACTACAAGTGGTATCGGAGCACTTTCTGGGGCAGAGTTTGGAGATTTGTTTTTTCATTTTTTTGCAGGAAATTTTTGGGCGGCGAGTTTGTCGAGCAGATCTGGAAAATTTGGCAAGAAATTTTCAGAAATAAATATCAGATCTGAATTCCTTATGGAAAAATACCCAATTTCAAAAAAAAAAAAATCAGTCGAATCGGAGTCCGGATGAGGGTGATATCGCTGATTTAAATTCATTTGTGTTGCAGAAATGTTTCTGACGACAATTTGTGTACATAGGATCTTCTGAAATTTTTAGTAGATTTTGGTGCACAATCTCAGAAAACCAATTACAGATCTGAGCTCCCCTTGAAAAATCACCCGATTTCAAAAAAAAAAAATCGGTTAAATTGGAGTTCGGATGAGGGAGTTATCACTGATTTAAAATCAACCATTTTTTCAGAAATTTTGTGACGGCGGGACAGTTAGAGCGCAAATCTGTGTTTCCAGAGTGCCTAAATCGGGATTTCAGTCATATGGTTAGATGCAGAATGGCTATTCCATTTTCGAAAACATGTTATATTAAGGATTCTGAGTTATATTGACCGAGTAATGTCCATTTTAAATTTTTGCCAAAGTAAGTGATTTTCTTCAAAACCCTTACTTTATTTTATGGATTCTCACAAGATGAAGTTTACAGGAAAAGATGATGGCCCTACTATTGAAGATTTTTACAACATCTCAAGGCTCAATACCGAAGTTTTTGGATATGCTCCATAGGGCTTCATCTGAAAGATGAGGCAAATAAATGGTGGACCTCACTTGACAGCGCAGTGAGGAAACTTCCCGAGAAAAAACTTGAAAAAGTCATTTTGGACAAGTGGTCTAAAGCCGGAAAGAAGGACATTAAGAGACATAAAGACTTCTTTTCTACTAATATTTCCATATTACATGTTAATGGAAGTATTCAGAAAGAGAACATCATTGTGTCTATCATTCCTAGTTGCAAGCATAATTGTATCAATGATAATTTGGCTAAAAAATTGCAAGTTCCAGCAAAACATATTGAAAACACACAGGTTGATAATGAAGATGTTCAAATTTATAAAGATTTGAAGATTTCTATGGATAAATATGTGTTGCATTCTGATTTTTATGCTTCAGATATGGCTGTTGTGGATGTTGTTTTGGGACACCCTTGGATGGAATCCGTTGGTACTGTCAATTTTAATGTACAGAAGAAATTCATGAAGCTCTGGTATAAAAAGAAGAAAATTACATTGCACGATATTTGCATTAGGAACCATGGAGAGATTAGGAAGGAAGAAGTGAAAATCTCTAACGACACAAACACATCAGATGATGAGCCTTTGATGGTAGACAACCAAACACAGACATCAAAGCAAGTACCAACAAAAAAACCTGACACCACTCCATCACCAATAATGGAGAAATTAATGAAAGATGTTCCATCGGTTAAAGCTTCAACATATCACCACCCGCATCACCCAGCAAGACAACAACTAGGAAGGCGGAAACGAATTAGCAACAAGGACAACAACCCCTGGATGACACATGGAGAGCTGCGACGATCCACCCACAACACATCAACACAGAAGAACCACCAGAACCCACTTCCATCTCAAGCGAGCGAGACATCGACTAGATCAAGTGTTCACCTTTCTCTGGGATGGTTGGATGCACGTGAATGGTACCAATGGAATAATCTTTTGAGTAGCTCTTATTATTTGTGTTCTTCTTATGTTTCGGGGACGAAACATGTTTAAGGGGGGTGTAATGTAGTATACCTAGGGGGGATAATATAGAGTAAGGAGGGAGGTATCCAAGGGAATAATATGATGTAATAATATAAGAATGATAAATAATTGGGCCATAGTTAATAAATAAAGTGGTTAACCCACATTATGTAAGGGACCACATGTAGCTAGGGAATAAAGTGATTAGCCCATTGTATTGGATGTATGGTATTGAGATACCCATGGTAACTACCCATGGTATTACATGTATGAAACCTATATAGAGGCTAGAGTCTCTCCATTGAGAGATGTCAAGGATTATTGTATGGGCAAACATATGGCTTGTGGAGTGATCTCCTTCCTTAAGGAGTGAATGTATGGTGTTGCCCTACCTTAAGGGTTTGATATTAATGAAGATCTGATGTTTTATCTTCAATGGTGTTATTTCTTGGGCATATATTTCTATTTCTATACATTTTCTTGTCAGATCTACTACACAGAACTTTGAGAATGTTTGATCCTTCTTCTGCATGAAGAATATCTAGCATCTACGAGAATAGTTACCAACAAAAATAACATAATACCTGTGTTTTTCTGTTGAAGCAACTGAGAATGGCCCACACACGTCTGTGTGAACTCTCTCAAGGATCAAAAAAGCACAATTTTCCTTTTTATGAAAGGCAGTCTTCACAAAATTACCCATAGTACATCCCTTGCATTGATATATCTGTGCAAGTGTACCCTTGGTAAGTCCAGTAGAAATCTGTTGCAAAATCTTCAGGGTGCCATGGTGAAGATGTCCCAATCACCTGTGCCATAATTCGCCCTCATCCCGACTCACCACTTCTTCTTCTTTTCCCACCATTGCAGTGCAACCATCTACTTCCAGCTTGTAGAGATTCTTGACTCGAATCCCTATCCTCTTGGTTTGACCCATTGTTTTATGTCGTAGGAAAGATTTTCCATCGCTGAAAACAATGCCATAAATTTTGTCCTCCAACATTGTGACTGAGACCAAGTTTTTATTCAGACCTGGAACATGCATAACATCTTTCAACAGAAATGGTTTACTTAAATCCCTCTCAAAGGTAATGGTACCAATGTTGGTCGCACTGTATCGTCCATCGTCACCCATCTCTATATGCATCTGGAGATATTTCTCCTCCAAGTCACTGAAAATCTACTTATCTCTTGTCATGTGGAAGGAAGCACCACTATCAAGATACCACACCGATCCCATTGCGCTTGAAACCGAGCATGCGATCAAAGAGAAATCAAGTTCAAATTTCAAGGCAAGGCCTACCAGCTGCAGCTCCAACAACCTTTTTGTTCTTCTTTTTCTGTGAGCTGTTAGTGGCAAGATGCCCATGTTCGTGACAGTGAAAACACTTCACCTTGGAAAAATCCAGCTTCTTTCCTTTAGCCTCGGATTTTGAATGGGATTTTTTCCCCTTCCCTTTCCTTGCTTTGGCAGCCAAAGAAAAATCCTCTTCATCATCATGCTTTGATGAAGAGCCATCTCTGGTGTTCCGCCTGAACTTCTCTTGCACTAGATCTGACCACAGTCGTTCCCAATCTGGTAGTTTTTCCCTTTCGTTGACAGAGTCTTGATAGCTATGCCAACTCTTAGGAAGTCCCAAGAGAGCCAAAATCACCAAATCATCATTAGCAACCGTGATTCCCACACTCCCTAGTTCATCCCGACATTGGACAAACTTTGTGAGATACTTAGGAATATTGTAGCCCTTTTCCATTTTGATATTTATGAGTTTATCCTTCAGTGCCAATTTCCTATGGTCGCTGCTGCTTTGGAAAATATCCGTCAAATACTTCCACATTGCAAATGGAGTGGATTTCTCATGAAGGCTTGAGACAATATGGTCTCTCACACCTTCCAATAGAATCGTTCTCATCTTCACTACTTTCTTTTGCCAAGCGTCAAATAATGTAACATCCATTGAAGTGGGATTAGGAACATCACTGTTGATGAATTCCTTCAAGCCATTATCTTCAAGGAACACATCCATCATATCCTTCAAAGAAATGTAGTTCGAGCTGCCCTTGAGTGCATACTATAACCGAAAACCATTATAAGCCATTTCAATGTTTACTCAACTGTCGCACCAAGAAATTCTTGCAGCAAATTCGAATTGTTTCCACCAACAAACTCAGCTACTGCTTCAATATTGCAATCTTTTTTGCTCTGATACCATGTAGAAATTTTAATACAATTATGTATTGCCAGATTCTCCTGATCTAAAAATTATATGCCACTATTAAATACAAAATCCTTCTACTTAAATCTTTGCGAAAATTTAATCGCCAAGTGCAAACACATGAAGAAAGATCAATCGCACATAACATAGATGTTTTTTATCGGGAAATCATAAAGCTAAAAACCCCACTATCATATATTATGTATATGTCATTAATCATGAAACAATATCATACAAAACTCTACTCCAAGAGCTATCAGTACAATATACAATCGTCTCACATTGTCATACAAAAATTGGCATAAACATGCACAATTTACTGCCTCTTGACAGCCTGCCTCCACTGCGCAATCCCTGCTGATCACAATCCCTGAATGAATTCGATCTTTCCTTGCCTTGACTGCGCAATCCTCATTGGCATCTCCAATTTGTCTTTGGTTGCAAGTGTGCACCCACTATAGTCACAACTGATAGTCAAACTGTCCCTTTCACCTATCTCTCAATTAGGTCTCCACTGGATCTGACATGCATGTAGTTAATAGTAGTAAATCTTCAGTTGCATGTGAGATCACTCCATGTGAATTAATTAAATATTTAATTCACTGATCTCTCACTAGTGTAACTTTAGTTACAAATAGTTACAACTAGCACAATCGAGTTTAACTCACTTAACTGAGTTAAACTACTTTACGACTCACATAACTACACATCCAACTCTGTTACAACTTTGTATCACTCAGCTGCAACGAAGTCCACTAGCATGTCCCACCAACCAACCTTTGAACTCGAAATTCCTTCAGTTAACTAGTTTTCCATGTCAGTTAACTGAAATCAAGTGCTTGCAGAGAATATATTATTATTTATTGTCTAATTATTGTTAAGAGATAACAATAATCGACATGTATTCTATTTTTAGACATGAATTCCACGAAACAACTTCACACATGCATTCAAAAAATAGACGCCCATCCATCCATATAATTTGCTCAACCATGTATAAATATATTACTTGTAAAAATAGAATTTGATCCAAATTCTAAAAATAGACATATGACCTAAAAATAGCATGTGGGCCCCACCTAGTGTAGGTGCTTAATTTTCACTAGGGCCATCATCTTGTTTAATCTCAACAATACACATGTAGATCATGAGGCATGGTTGGTCGACATCGGTGCATTCTTTCATATGAATCCTCACAAGGAGTGATTTTGAAAGTATGGAAGATTCGATGGTGGTGATTTTATCTTAGGATATGAATTTAAAACCAAAATAATATGATGAGGAAAATTCAAGTTGAAGCTCATGAGTGGAAGAATTAGAACACCCCTTGGTGTTCTTCACATCCTAGGATTATCTAGAGATTTGATTTTTATAAATAAGATGAGAGATGCAAGTGTAAACACAGTGTTTGAAAGGATACTTGTAGGATGGTTTGAGGAGAAATGGTATTGCTAAGGGGTATTTGGATTGAAACTATGTATAAGTTATTGGTAAGCACTATTAGTGATGAGTGAAATAGTTCCATTGTTCTTGAGAGTAGAATGAAAGAAGGAAAAATTCCTACAACTTTTGGAGAAAATACTATATTGTGGCATCAAGGTCTGGGACATATAGGAGAGAAGGGTCTTCGAGTAATAAAAAATAATGGTATGGTAGAAGGAATGTCTAATTTCTCTCTAGATTTTGATTTCTGTGAACATTGTTTATATGATAAGCTAAATCAAGTAAGATTATGCTCCAGTTGTATGAGGTTAGAGTAAATATTACAATTGGTGCAAAATGATGTGTTTGGACCCATGTCAATTACATCATTGGATAAATATATGTACTATGTCTCATTTATAGATGAATTCTCAAGTAATAAATATGATTTTATTTCCTTAGGAATAAATCTAAATTCTTTGACAAGTTCAAAGAGTTTAAGGCTCTTGTGGAAAATCAAATAGAAAAGAAAACTAAGGTACTAAGGATAGATAATGGTGGATAATTATGTGGGAATGAATTTGAATAATAATGTAATATGTGCAGTGTATAAAGACATAATATTACTCCATACACACCTCAATAAAATGGAACTGAATAAAGTATGAATATGATTTTGATGGAGAAAGTGAGGAACATCAATGTTGTCAAGTTAGGACAAGAATTTTGAGCATAGGTAGTAGACACACGTTGTCTAATAAATAGATAACTCTCATTACGTTGAATGAAAAGACTCCACATGAGGTATGGACTGGTAAGAAACCACCTCTTAAAATTTTTAGGGTATTTAGCTGTGATGGTTATATACATGCTCTAAAGGAGAATAGGAGTAAGTTGGATAAGAAAGTTGAAAAGTGTATCTTTGTTGGATATAAAGATGGTATGAAAGATTATAATATTTGGAACCAAAAAAATAAGAATGATGTGTATAGTCGAGATGTCGTATTTAGAGAAGTCAAATATGTTCTCAAACATATAGTCCTATGAAGGGAGAAAGAACACAAAAATATAGTGTTTGAATTGGAGGATGATAAATCAAATATACAAAAGAACAAGAATAAGAAGAAGAAGAACCATAGGCTCCAAAATTAAGGATATCAACTCAAGAAAGAAGGAATCTAGAAAGGCATACCCCACCTAATTTATGTTCTAATTTTTCTTTGTTTATTATTGATGATAATCCTAGAACTGTTAGGGAAGTGGTGAATTCAGAGGATGGAAAACTTTTGAAAAAGGACATGGTGGAAGAAATGGCAGCCTGAGACAAGAATGAAGCCTGGGATCTAGTGGAGTTTCTAACTAGAAGAAATACCATTGGGAAAAAATGGGTGTTTAGAAATAAGTTGAATGCATAAGGCATAGTGGAGAAATACAATACCCGATTAGTAACAAAGGGGTATTCCTAGGTAGAAAAAATTAACTTGGTGATATATTTTCTTCTATTTCCAAGTTCACTTCTATTAGATTTATTCTATATATTGATGCTAATTTTTATTTTGAAGCATAAAAAATGGATGTGAAAATGTCATTCCTACATTTAGAGTTAGAAGAAGAAATCTACATGAAGCAACTAGAAGGATTTTGTGTGAAAGGAAAGAAAGGGCTAGGATGCAAGTTGAAAAAGTCCCAAAAAATCACCAAGGATGTGGTATAAAAAAATGATACTTATATATATTGAGACTTGGATTCACAAGGAGAAAATAAAATCACTACACATATTTCAAATTAGTTGGTGATCGTGTTATTTATTTGGTTTTGTATGTGGATGATATGTAGCCGATTGGAAATGTTAGGGAAATCACCAAGGAAGTGAAAGCTTAAACGTCCTTTAAGTGTGATATTAAGGATATCAATGTTTCAAATTTCATCTTGGGCATTGAAATTACAAGAGATCGGGTAAACACAAAACTTTGGTTAATTCAGAAGAAGCATGTAAATACAATATTGAAAAGGTTTAATATGCATGAATGTAAATCGGTAAAGGTGCCTTCTCCTATAGGTGTAAATTGTTTTGCAGATCAATATCCCAAGACATATGAAGAAGAAGAGGACATGTCCCATGTTGCATATGCTAGTGTGGTTGCCAAAGCTTGATGTATGCAATGGTCTCTGCAAGAATGGACACTGCACATGCAATGGGGGTATTGAGAAGGTTTATGTCAAAACCATGGAAGGAGCATTAGGAAACAATAAAGAGGGGTTTTAAGTATTTTAATGGCACTAATGACTATGAATTGTGCTATCAAGGAAGACCGAGATTGGATAGATTTTTGGACATAAATGGCTTTGTTGATGCATAATGGGCTAGAGATCTGGATTGAAAAATATCTACAATTGTGTATGTGTTTAACCTATTTGGAGGAGCAATCATTTGGATGAGAAAAAAACAAGTTGTAGTGGCACTCTCTACTACAAAATATGAATACATGCCAGCCAATATTTCAAGCAAGGAAGTAGTATGGTTATAGAGAGTGTGTTTAGGCTTTGGGTTGGTACAACAACCTGTAAGGATAGATTGTGATAGTAAGAGTGTAATCTTATTGGCAAAGAGGCTAACTTATCATTCAAAGACAAAGAATATTGATGTTCAATATCACTTTGTGAGAGATATAATTGCAAACAAGAAGGCCCTATTGGAAAAAATGAACACTTTGAAAAATGTTTTAAATTCATTAACAAAATCCATGAGCAATAATACTTACTCTTGGTGTAGATAAAAAATGGGAATTATTGCCCTAGATTGCTGATCACGTACTCCTATGAGACCTTGTGTGCAAAGAAGATAATAAGTGGGAGAATGTTGGTTATGTTTAATATTATTTTCATGACTAGTCTCACGCGCTATACATTGCGTCAAGTGCAACATGGGGGATTCAAGGGAAATTCCCCCAAAAATAATTTTTGGCAGTTTCCGCACACTATTTTTTGCTAAAAGTGGTTTTGTGGCAGATGGTGGTTTTCCCCATGGTTTTGTAATTTTAGTTAAGGAATTGTGGTTATATTCTAGTTTAGGGTAAATGGATTTGTGGTTCATGGATGTCGCGAGATATATATTGTATTGTAATACTGTACATAAGAATATATATTTAAAAAAAACTTATTGGTTTTCCTAGTTTTAGAGTTTACAAGATAAAACATCTATACTAATGTGTGTGTTTTCCATTGCATATTTTCTATTTTAATTAAGAACTTGTTTGTAGCAAATAAATTGTACAATGTTAAAACCTACTTGAATTCTTTGTGAAATTCAATATTAATATATTTTTAGCCTTACTCTTGATCATCAAATATAAAATTTTTAATTCTTAGTCTTGTATAGCCTTTGATTGTTATCCACGGTTCTTCTATCACTTTACATATTTTTCTTACTCATTCTTGGATCACTATACTAAATAACATGTAAATACTAGGTCATCATTGTTTAATTTATCATTGTTCTACATCATGGAAACATTTGGTCATCTAATCCAAATACATATTTGATGATATGCACACACACATCTTACTCTTCATGTTAGGTGGTTTCTCACAAGTCTCTAAGACTCATCCCATGGAATAGTATTTTTTGTTTTCCAAGAGGTAGTTAATTATTATCCTTGATCATTTAAACCTTTAAACATTTTTCTTGATCTATCCTTAGCTAGTTTCAAATTTTTTTAGTTCACAATTTCTTAACTTTAAATTATAAAATTATATGGGTCATTACTATGGCCATTGCTCATCATCCCTAATCATCATCCATGTTTCTCAATCGACTTAGTGTATGTCCTTAAGAGATATTTCCATTTGAGAAAGAAACCTCTACAATTATTGTTACATAAATTTTCTCTAGGCTTTGCTACATTCCATTGTTCTAGTGGCACTTCCATGCCATCCATCACGTCCATATAAGGTATTTTCATGAGCTTTAATTAAGTACTCCAATCCTAACAATTCCATTATGTCATTAATTAATTTGGCCCACCTTTCTTAATTATCATGAATGATTCTTAGGTTATAATTTTTTAATTATGCTAAGCTATTTCCTCTTTCTTAGGTTTGCAATTTTTGATTGGTCTTCTTCATTTCAATATTACAGGAACTCATGGGCTTGTTACCTCTTCAATAATGTCACCATATTTTATATATATTTTTAAATGATCTATATCATTATTGCGATCATTTAAGTTCATTGGTTGATTGGTAATATTCTCTTCTTAATAAACATAATATTTATTTAGACCTAATAGTGATAATTATCATGTTCCTATATGAAAATACTACTATGATTCCATGACCATTTAACACAAGGTTATTAATTCATGAGATACCTCAAGAGTGATAAATATTCTCATCATGATTATGGCCTAAATAAAAAAATATTCCATCATGTTCTAGGATAGGCTACAACTCTTGATTACTTACATTTGTTTGTGAACCTTATACTTACTTGCATGAAGTATCGATCTATCACTATATTATGTTCACCACATGATTTGAGGATGATCATAGTTATGAGGGATATTATTTGTTATCATTATTAGAAAATTTACAAGTTCCCCAGGCTTTTCCCTTACTCCATAAGGTAACTTTATCAAATTGTTGTCGTTGCGACAACGACCCTTCAAAATTTCTAAGTAAGTCAATTTTGGAGCCTACATGAATTTTCGTTTCAATCCTCTTAGTGTGTTCACGTTGTTAATTTTTTTATCTCATGTTTACTCCTAGTGTCACATCCTCCTAAGTCAATGTTTCCTAAGTGTGGTCATGTAATATTTAGAAGCACTTTTGTTATCTTGTTCATGGTTACGTGGAATCATAACTTTTCTTAACTTAGAAACTAGCCTTTTCACCATGCACACACACAAAAAGCACATGAATATCATAAAAAATCAAACAAAAGGAAGAAAATCTCCCTTAAAGGCAAAATCACACTTCTAGTTGATGAATTCTTGCTCTTGTGTTGAGCGCACTCCTTTAGGCGGAAGAAGTGCACCATCCTTTAGCGCATGACTTCATGCTGAAGACATGTAACCTTCTTGAATGAAAGCATGAGATTCTGTTACATAGTATTTTGTCACCGTCCCTGCAATCCCCCATCCCGCACATTGGAGGGCCTTTTTTGTGGCCTGTGAGCAGTGACATGACTTGAAACCACTTTCATGGCATCCCCTTTGACAAGGACAATCAATCCTTTGAAGAAAGTTTCCTTTGTAAAACCCTAAAAACAGATCTTTTGGCCTTGGCGCGACTAGCTAGTTCAGCCCTCGCGCCAATGGGGAAAATCCACCATAGAGGGCGCGCCAACTGGCGCTCTGTCCTAGTGTCTCGCTCGCGCCAAGCTTAATAAGGGATGTTTAAAAAAAAAAAATGGCAGAAGTTTGATTCCAAAAAACTCCTGAACGAGTCTCTAAAATGAGTTGGGTGGTTTGGCTCTGGATCCCCATGTATGGGAGGTGGTTTTCCACCTATCATGGAAGCTTCCTTAGAGATAGGGCCAATCCCATGATTGTAGGGATCCAAAATCCTCTTCCCCCATCTATATAAGCTTGCCTTCTCTCTTAGCAAGCTAGAGCTGAACTTGTAGCAAGGAGACTATAGCCAGATAGCTTTTGAGAGCCAAGCCGAAGAGAGAGAGCTTTGTCTCGTTTTCGACAAGCTTCGTTGAGACATGCTCCGTTGTTAGCTCCGCCGAAGGAAGATCAAGCGTCAAAGCTTTGGGTTGTATCTTTCCTTCATTATTTTAATGATAAGCGACTTTGATTATGGTTCTATTCATGTGTCTATTTCTTTGGTGCAATGAATTACATTCTCTCTGACTGATGTATGGTTACATGCTTTAGATTTTACGTTGTGTATCGTTGTATCCTTTGCATGTGTGCAGGTGTTCAGACATGTCGAGCGGAGGAATCGTGATTTGCCAAGCGAGGGACGGAAAGCGTCATCCTTTCTTCAACAACCACTGTGTAGGATTTGAGGTAGGCAATTCGTTATGATTTTTGTCATTCTGTAACTAGGAACTTGCGTCACTGCATGATCTGATTGTTGCTAGACCTGATCTGGGCTAGTAGGGATCGCCTATGTCCACAAAGGGGATTTACCTCTCCAACAACTTCCTTGTTGCATGTGGGCACACTCCTATAAAATAGGAACCCACATAACTTCCCTCAAATAAATCATTTCACTTTCCAGTAAGTGGCGAGCATGCATGAAACATATTTGCATGTAATCTCTTTTAAATTAACCCAACTAATTATTCACTGTCATAATCATTCTCACATGGGTTGGGCACACATCTTTGAATTAGGAAACTCTTCATTGATCTGCATTATAAGTAAGCTTTGCATGTTGAATCTGTTGATTGAATTTCATGATTTTCTTGTTAATATCACTTTCCTTACTGGCGTTTCTTTGTTTTTCAGTTTATTTACTAGAATTTCTATTCAATCTTGCCTCTATAAGCGTTAATTTTCTATCTTAGGTAGAAAATCTGCATGTTCCTTGTCTCTTCACATTCTAATCATGATTGCGAAAACATCCATAAAAACTTGTAGATATATCTTCTTCTCATTTGTATCATGAAATATTGCTGCTAGACTTTTCCTTGAGATTTTCTATGGCAGAGCTCACTTCTAGAACTCAAAACCCGATCAAATCTTAAAATTGTGCCACGAAAAGACAAGTTTTCCTCTTGATCACACTCCTTCATTATGAAGAACTGCGCTCTCCTTGAGTGCATGAGCACACCCAAAAGGCTTGAATATTTTCACTTCGTCCCTTTAGCATGTGCTGATGCACTCGCCTTTTCCTTGAGAACATGGGCTCACCTTGAAGGCATGAGTGCATTATGAAGGCCAAAAGTCCTGAAGACTCACTCCTTCATCTCTTTGGAGTGCGCCCTTGCACCCTTGATGTTTTTCCTTCTCTTGCTTGAGTTCATGAGTGCACTACAAAGTCCTGAATGACCCTTGAACCCTCTTCATGTTTTGAAAGTGTGCCCTCCTTATTTTCATGTGGAATTTCTGACCATGCATGTAGCTATGTGCCATCATTGATAAATTTACATTCTCAATTACATTCAATGGATCTTTGAACATATTTTATCATATATTTTTGCAATATTTAGGATATATGAGAAATATATTCTTGTCATCATGAGTGTGCTGCCACAAACATGTGTTTGAGTTGCAAGTATTGTTACCCTTTCATTATCTGTTATGTTATCACAAAATTTCACCTGATAGGCTGCTAATCAGACAACTTCATGTAACTGAAGTTTACCCTCTTCAGTCTAAGACGACTCTCTCAAAGGGGTTAATGATATTGAATAAAGATGAATCCAGATGGCTAACTCTACTTTCAAGACAACTTGCTTGTGACGTGTATAGGTTGAAAAGAGTATAAGTCCGCAATCATTGGGCTTATGGAGTCAACAAATTCAGTGATTCAGTAGTAAGTTCACTTGACATGGAAGATGAGGCAGGTAAGAGTTTTTAGCAGAGGTAAAGCACACATGAAAATATGAAATAACAAAGTCAATTCATCTATAAAGGAAGTCAGAGCATTACATGAATGAATTATGAGTATTAAAGATGAAAACCACTGCAAATGGTACACATATAAAATATAGATCAAGTAAGCACTAAAAACTCCATGAGAATATCAGGTTGGTCAAGTAAAGGTTCTCTGTATTACTGAAAACAATCCATTTACATAAAGCTGCAGTATTACCAAAAAGTACCCAACCCTTTACAAATTTGAATATCTGCCCTTTAATAGACTTGTTACATGATGAGTTTATCTAACTCCTGGATAGATTCATCAAAATTTTCCTAATGACACCTTGCATAACAAGAAAACATCTACTTTAATGAGAAAATGACAACTATTCTATTTGATAGTCCTTTTCCTAATAGGAATCAAACTATTCATTATTACATCAACTACTTTATCTCCTAATATCAGTTACATATTTGAAAACTATTCCTTCACATGTTCGAATAGGGTGTGATGGAACTCATTACTACATGACATCTTAATTAGCATCCTCTAAATTTGGAAACAAACCCTGCTTTTTAGGAAAACTAGTCCTTATCTTCAACGCATGGTTTGGATGATGAGTTGTCTTCATCTCCTAGTCTTCAAGTCTTGGATAACTTCTAGCATAGTCCTTTGACCCTTTGAAAGTATCCACCTATCCAAAATTGTACAAAAACCTACTCATAAAGCTTCAAAACAACATGCTACGAATCTATGACAGTTTCGTAGTGTTACAAAAATGCCCTTTGCCATCAACTTTTCTGATTCTTTCCTTCTGCATTGTATTCCTCATGTCTTGACATATCCTCCATGTGATTTACTCCTCTTGAAATCTCCCCAAAATGGTTCAAAAGGAAAAAATAAAGCTACAGTGGTTTCGTAGCGTTTTCCTGGCTTCAAGCCTAGGAAACGCTACAAAACTGCTGAAAAGTGTGTTATTTCCAGATTTTTTTCTAGCTTCAAAAATGTGTCTTCCAACTGTAAAAAATTTGTTTCCAACATGCCATTTACCTTAAAAAACATAAACTAGCTCAAATTATGAGTCTTGAGGTGTTTCTTCCTCATTGATGTTGAGTTGAGCTATTGGCTCCTTAACTATTGTCATTTTTAGACCTTTCTTCTCCAGCTCCTCATGGATTAGCTCTAGCTGTTCTTGGAGGTATTTAACCTAATCCTTCAGCTTCTTATTGGTAGATTTTAAATGCATGTTCATTCTCCTAATATGTTTCACCTCTTTCCTCAATGGCATGGTATATTTCATTAATTGCTGTGTATTATCTAGGGTCTTGGAAACACTTTCAACCTGCTCTTCCCAAACCTCTTTCATATTTTCAAATTGAACCTTTTGGACATTGTGTTTTCTTGCTTCCTTCTTCATAACTGCAATTTCATGGTTAGATAACCTTAACTGTTCTTCACGGAGTTCAAACTCTGTTTTTTCAATTACTTTTCCTTTTCCTTTCTTTGGCTTGCTAACTGTATCTTTTTCTGCAGTAGATGAAAGATCAATAATGTCTTATGGTGGCTTGACAGTATCAGTAGCTGGATGAACTTATTTTCTACTCTCCAAATGTTTTCTAGCATGCCTTGTCATGGGATTTCTTGTCTGGAACATAAAGCTTGCATCTTCACCTTCAAACTCCAGCTTCTTTGCAGATTTAGCTTTCTTAAGTTTCTGTCCACCTTCCTCTATATCCTCAGCTTGGACTATAGGAGTCCCTTCAATATCAATGGCATGCAATATGTCTTCTAAATTTCCTTTAGCTACTGTTTTGTCTTCTACAGCCACTGTTTTTTCTTCTAAAGCCACTGTTTGACTCCTTGTAATCCTTTTTCTTCCTTTTTTATTCACAACTTGTTTTTGTTTTACAGGTTTGGTCACTTTTCATTTTTGTTTTGCAGGCGTGACATTGGGTTTATCAAAACTTTTCAATTGCTCTATTTCCATCATGACTGGTTCACTTTGCTTTACTCTTGCTAGTTCACTTGGTTCTACCACTAAAGGTGATGGGATAGCCCTAGGTTTAGGTGTTCTTGTAGGAGTAAGGGTATCCAATTCAAAACCACTAACAAATAAGAAAGAAGACCAGTCTCTGCCTAGTCTTTGGAGCTCATCTAAAACCAACAATTTTCTTAAACCATGATGAAACAATGGAGTTTCACTTCCTTTAGATTTTTCTTGGAACTTATCTGCCATTTTTTCTAAACTTCTGTGTAAATAGAAAGGCAGATCAAGAGATATCTTACCAGCAAAGTGTAGGAGAAGCTTGAAATGGTAAGAATTGTAGTGCCCCGCTTTGGTTGATGGACATTGATCCTTCATACTTTATTCGTTGAGGACCTTAGGTTGGGGATTCGAACACATGACTCTATTATTAGTGGATTTGATGGTTATGTATGTCTATATTGATACTATGATGATTGTAGCATTAATGGATATGCATGTTCTCTATTGATATCATGATGATGATAGATTTAATGGATATATATGTTTTCTATTGATGTTACGATGATGATGCCTTTGATGGATATGTCATCACTTCCATGGTTTGAAACTTCGGGACGAAGTTTAATTTAAGGGGGGGTGTATGTAGTGCCCCACTCTAGATTTCTGACCTTGATATGACATTAATAATGATTTAGCCTTAAGGTTCACACATTATTATTTGAGTACCTCAGGTAGAGGATACTGACACTTCACTCTACTATTAGTGGATGTGTTTATTTCCTAGTCGGTGTTAGGATAATGGTGGCTTTGATGGATATGTATTTTTCTATTGACGTTATGATGATAATAGTTGTGATGGATGTGTCTACTTACATTACTTCTGGTTCACGATAAACAATGATGTGGATGACTATGTCATGTTGATGATTTTGTTATGAAAATGACTAACACTAAGAAACTTGGTTACTGATGATTATTGAGTATTATAGGAAACTGCCAAAGGCACTCGCATATGATGAGTTGACAACATTTGGTTTGATAGAAATTAATATTTTTGTATTTGAACTTCTAAGTTCAGTTTGAAACTTATATATATATATATACTCTGATGATATGTCATTGGTTGCAGGAACATGTTAGTTGCTTGGACGAATGACTCACATATGGGTGATGGGGTTGTACAATTGGATGGAACATCATGGGAGGGGTGGGACAATGTTCCTGATATCACCCACTAGCACTCTCGTCGTGACTTAAGCTGGAAAGGTCGAAATTCCTTCGCCTTGAAGATCACGATTTCGTGGGGGCAGGTCCCAAATTTGGTTCGCTCATGAGGATTTTCTAGGGGGTACGCATCAAGGCGTATTCCTTGATCTCCAATACCATTAGTCTCACTATAGCAGGCAACATACGAGATGATAAGGGTCTCTGTCGTTGCACATATAATTTCCCCTCATAACCACTGGATGCTTGAAGGGCAAGCGGTGTGGCACCCTTGGAATTTAAAGAGAAATTCTTGAAGGGCACAACTGACCTGGCACCCTTGGCATCAAAAATAAATTCTTAGGCATGGCACCCTTGGAACTTCGAATGAAAGTTCTTAAAGGGCATAACCAATCTTGACACGCTTGACATCATTAAAGAAACTAATAAATATAATCAATATATGAAATCCAACTAATTCATATCAAGTGATATATGAGGTTAGAACCAAAGGAATTAAATCAAGAATAAAACTTAGGGTAAAAGAAGAAATAGGAAAAGATAAAATATTTTACCATGATAACTCTACCCTTTCCTTGCTAAACAAAATATTAAGTGGATAATGTACATAAGTAACTTAATTAGGCAAAAGGGGAAAAGAGGGACATAGAGTTAAGTATAAAGATTTATTAAAAAACTTCATTAAGAGAAGAGGGTGGTGAATTAAAATAAGATTAATAAATTAAAATTTGAGAAATTTAGAGAACTTCCATGTGGCAAGAGCCAACATAAGAATATTCATCATAAAGGCAAATTGAGGTAGTTTAGGGGACCAAATCTAAGACTTATCAATTAACTTCAGTAATAATCACAAATTAAGGAGGAGAAAATGGGGAATCAAGAGACAACTAGGAGAAGAAATAGGAAGTCTTGTTGGGTTGAGGAAAATACTATTTTAATTGAATAATTAAGTAAATTATTTTTGGGAGAGTTTTGATGAGAGGGTGACACATGGGTGGGTGAATAATCAAATTTTGGGCTAATAAAAAATAATTATTTATGCATGAAATTCCAAGTGTCATCTATGAAACATTCTATAAAAGAAAGGGAAATGGAAGGGAAAAGGGACTTTTGTTTACCCTATTGTTGGATGGAGGAGAGTATGTAATTTTGAGTGGTTATGAGCTATAGTTGAGTTTGGTGAGATAGAGTATTATAGAGAGGGGACTTTTGAGCCAAGAGAGGCTCACCTCTATTAGCTAGCATTTTCCTTCATTGTACAACCCCATTGCAGCTCGGGGGTCCGCGGGGAAGGAGAGTACCCAAGGAGTAGGATGGGAGGTCAACCGGTGGGTCATTACATTCGGATCAAGCACAACAACCTTTAGGCTTGGAGGTAGATGACAACAAGGGAGCTAAAGCAGCGGCAAGTCAAGTTTTCTTTTCGTCCAATGGTGAATGGTACATGTGTTAGTTAGATTGTTTTTAATTATGATGTTTTCATTGTGCCTATAATCAAGTTAAATATATATATGTGATAAGAAGGTAAATTGATGGATTTTATATATGTGATTTAATTTTACTGAGTTTCAACTTGTGTGATTATGGTTCATTTTCTAGTTACTGTGTAAAAAAAAACATATATATTTAAAGCCTAGCGCTCATCTAGTAAATTAAAGGGTTGGTCTCTACACTTGGTATCAGAGCATAGGTTCAACCTCTAGGACCTATAGGCCCATAAAGTATTAAGGTTTTCCTTGTATTATTTTTGTGAGCCATGAGTTTTGTAGTCTTTGTGGACTTAGAAATCCTTAATAATTATGATGGAGGAGCTAGCCTTCGTATGAAAATTTCGAAGAAACCAACTAAGGTTCTAGTTAATAATAGTAAGATTGACGTATGTATCTTAATATACTATATGTAGAATTTTCTTGCCTGTTTACAAGAGTTATTGGCCAAGAATCTATCAAATTTGTTCCTATAAACATGTTATTAGAATAATCTAGTAAAATAATTAAAATGGTATCTCAGACTTACTTTGCAAGGGTTTAACCTAATCATCATTCATCTATATTTTTCATTCCCAAATTTACAGCTTCTAGATAGAAATTTGAATATGTGAAACAATTGAAGGTACTTGGAAGAAGGGAACTCACCCAAGGGACATAAAATACTCTAATATTGCTTTAAGGATAGAAAAGGAATTACTCTACTAGTGCTTTGAGGATAGAAAAGGTGTTGGGTGTTTCAAGAGACATAAATTTTCATAAATGGAAGAAGACTATAAAAACACTATCATTATAGGAGTGATGGAGAATAGTGCACTGAAAATTTATAAAGTAACATTGAAAATTGTGTTAGAGGATGTATACTCCTATGGAAAAGTAGTGATAAAAGAACATATTAAAGAAAACAATGATCGGATATATTACAACACAATACAACACAAGATAAGATGCATTGATAGGATGCGTAGCAGTCCTAACAATTGCTTTAATGGGGTGATGAGTTCACTAAAATGATATGGATCAAAATTGTTCATTCAGTTACAGGGTTGAATCCAAAGCACTGAAGATATGCTAAATTGCATAAATCGACACTTTGATATATTAGGCAATGTTTAAATTTTTAGAAGTTGATTTCATGGCCTTCAGATTTATTCAAAGAACCTTCTATATTTTTACCGACAAATATCTTTGAGAAATAGAAAGTGCACCAAAAAAAAAAGATGTGTGTATTGCCCCAAATTCCCGTGGAGCTTCTCAGTTCTGTAAATTGAGTCTCTGATAAAACTGCCATCCGAAGCTCTGCGACAATAATTGCCCCACATGCTAACATATGATCTTTATGGTCGACATCATTCCTGCACAACCAAATTCTGACAATTTCTTTCCTGTCTTCGGCATCCCCAGAAATACCCAAAAAGTGTGCATTAAGAGCCTCATCTGGAATCTTATCCGCTGATTGTAGAGGTCTTTCCAACGATAATATTTTAGCCGCATCAGTAATGTCAAGGTATACCTCATCAATAGATGCGCGTTCACATTTTCCCTTACTTGACAGCACAGAAACTACCTCTGATCCAGCATCACGATAAAGATTCAAGTCTGCTTTTCCCCGGGCAACTAGAACCTGGATTAACTGAATGCTGGACACACTTTTTCGCTTCATCACCACGCATTAAACTCTTAACACCAAACTTACGAGCTTCATAACCCACAACAATCAAACCTCCTCCTTCCCACAAATTATATTGTATGACTGCTGCCGGCTTTCCACGTAACTCTGGCCTCTTCCTCTGCTCCACATTCACGAAAACTAAGATGTCACCATTGACAAGATCCGATCATAAATTTCCAAAATTATCGTGATATTGATTTGATTCGGCAATGATGGGTTGTTGACTAACAAAATAGATCTCTCGGCGTAGCTAATATATAACATCAATCACGGGCTCCATGTCTCCCGGCGTGACAATACATAACTTCAAGCATAGTGGATTGAGCCTGTGCTTTTTGCTTTGATTTCTGTAGCTTTTTCATCTCCTTTGCTTTAGCTTTCCATTTGGCATCTTTCTCCGCCTGTTTTGCTGCTTGGGAAGCCTCCATTTCCTCTGTTAGTGGACTGGGTACATTAGCTACATGCCAATCCCACTTATTGGGATTTGCAGCCATGAAACGCCAAAAGACTTTCCTTGTTTCTTTGTCAGCTGCCAACACATATGGGGTTCGACCCTTATCATCTTTGACGCAGGGGTTACTTTCCAGCTCCAGAAGTTCTAAAATACGTGCTGCATTGCCAGATCTTGCTGCCTCATGGAGAGGGATTGACTGATTTCCCATTGCTTTGTTACCAATATCACTAGTTTCAGTCACTGAACTCTCCTGATGGTCCAAATCAGAACAAGTTCCAGGAACACTTGCTTTTTCTGTTTTGTTTTTGGTTTTAATTTTTGTTTTAGTGACCTCTATGGCATCCTTTTTCCCTTTCTTTGAGTTTAAAGGTGGTTCTTCTAGTTCATTTGGAGACTGGATCTCTGGTCTCACAGCAGTATAAAAAAATGTCAGTTGATGGTAAATCCGCTTTGCTTCCTTCAGTGTGGGTCTGCGTATGGTAAACGATATGCGTCTCACACGATTCTCATGATAAATCAAGGGTGGATTTTCACCAAAGAAAAAAAAATAAAAAATAAAAAATAAAAAAAATACCTGACCGTTTATTGAAGGAGCATAGATATAAATACACAAAGCTGAGTCCATGTAGCATTTCCAAGCAGCTAGTAACTCTAGAATCTCCTGAATAAGGTCAAAATAAATTCAGATTACCTTTTCCACATTTCAACAACAATTGCAAATTACATGACACAAATATAAGAATGGAAATCTGATTAATGATTATAATACTGTATAGAACCAATCTATAAAATGTGGGCAGAGATTGATTTCTCAGAATTTATGTTACAGCCCTGCACAAAACCTCTGATGAAAAGAACAAAACAGTAAGTCACATCTTCAATATGAAAAGGACAGCCTTAACATTAAAGTGAAGAATAAAAGTCCATCAGAAAAATAGGTTAAGACTTTAGAACATACTTGCATTTATGAGGACTGACAGCTGACCTCTTGTAAGTAAGTTGTTACCATATTAGATAAGCAAGGTCATCCTACATACAAAAAGAAGAAAAGGAGGTCTGTTGTCGCACAGATTGTCAAGGCACCACGACAACGGCTCAGATTGGGGGCTGTCACTCTTATCCCCAATTTCTCTATTTAAGCTGTCTCCTTGCAAGCTAAGGGAGGTAGACCCTATTATAAATGAGGATGACAAATTCAGGAGACACAACTAAAACATCAAATACTTGATAGAAATAAACGAGATTCCACAGATCTGAATTAGATTTCACGTTTAAAACCAGTTCCTTATGGAGTCAAACAAAATCCCGCTATGCAATTATGAACAAGTAAGTGACGATTAACCGCTGGTTATTAAAATACGATTGATCACAATGATATTCGATTGAAAAACACAACCATGAAACAATACGATGAAAATGCCAGGATTTAAAATGTTCAATTAATTTCGATCCAGACAAAATCAAAGATTTTATATAGTCACTCTTAAGATAAAATTTCAAAGCTCACTTGACTATAAGAGATATTTTTGAGAATTTTTAAATTTTTCTATTTTTTTATTATTATTTCTTGAATCTAAAATTAAAAAAATTTAAATCTAAGATCTAAATAAAACTAAAGTCAAAATTAAATTCTAAAACTAACACTAAAACAAACTAAAATTAAACTCTAAAGCTACTAAAAAAAAATTAAAGTTAAAACTAAGACAAATCTAAAATTAAAGTTACATTAAAACTACGTTCAAATAAAAATCGAAATTAAAACAAAAATGTGAACCAAACTAAAACCTACACTAAATTAAACTCTAAATCGAATAAATCTAAACCACGACTATACGATAAAGGAAACAACCATTGAAATCTAAAACTAAACTAATCTAAAGCCGACTCAAAAAAACTCGAATTATGAAACCAAAAAAATAAACGCGGGTTTATTCATTACAATGCTGTGTGCGTTTTGTTTTGAATGTTTGCAGGTGGGATGGACGAGGCAGCAGAGAGGGAGACAGGACGACGTGTTGAAGCTGAGCTAGTCGACGGCTTGGAGACTGCAGGAGCAAGGGTTCGATGCTGAAGCTTGACGTTGTGAAGTGGCGGTTTGAATGAAGGAGATGGAGCCGTGAATAGATGAGGACGAGGGCACGCAGGTTTGGATGGCAAGGGTAAGGTGAGATGCAGAGAAAGACGTCAACAAGGAGGGTCGACCAGAGATAGCGAAATGAGAGAAGAAACAGTTTGCAGATGCTAGCTCGATGGTAGAAAATGATGACAATGGCAGCGAAGAATGAAGATGCAACGTGAGGATTTGATAGAGGCAGACGTCAGGTAGAAATGGCTAACGCAGAGGAATGAGGGCGGATGCAGCAGAGTGATAATATATATATATTTTTTAAACCCAGTACGTCCAGCAAAATCAAAATTTCTTCAATTCAAGTTCAGATCTCATGCTCCTTAAAAATAACGCCCAGATTTGCCCACAGTGGGGGTTCTGAGACCAGATCTAGCCTTTGGAGGCTAGATCTGCCTTAGATCTATTTTTTTTTTTCCGATTGAACCTGTAACCTGCAACAATCAGTCAGATCTAAAGATACACATCAAGAAACTACTAAACCCTTACAATCCTAGAAAAATAAAATTTACAAATTTACAACTAGTTTACAGATTTAAAACCCTCGTGGTCAGATTTGAATCCATCTTAGCTCAATTTTCAGAGATTAAAATTTTAGTGAGAGGCAGAAGCCTTTGAAACCCTGCAAAATCACAAATATCGTAAGATAGACCTGGAATTTAACAAATAAAGAGCTTATCAGATTTATGTTTATTGAGAGTCGGCTGGTCCAACCGAAGACTTCCCCAAACGCCCAATATTAAAAAATTTCCCTACACACTTAGATCTGAATCTTAGATAGATAGAGATTTAAGAAAACAACATGAGACCTTTGCAGAAAAATCAGAATGTTATTTTATAAACCCAGAAAACTGCATAAGATACCTATATGCAGATTAATCCATGAAGGCCATCAACCATAAAATACAAGAAACAAAGTAGCCGAGTTTAGAGACAATTCACCACATAGATTTGAGAAGGAACATCCAGATTTGTAACCCCAAAGTCTTTATGCTTTATTCCTCAAAAAGTTTACAAGAGCTTCTAAGAGCAAGTGCACGATCCTGAGATCGGATGATTCAAAAATGAAAAAGACCTCTAAATTTATAGGACAAGATCTCTAACGGCTAGTTTGGATGATCCTCATCAAAATAATCTCAACCGTCCAAAAGATTTAATTATCTTTTAATCCGGAGCGTTGAAATTAAAATTTTGGGGAAAAAACGAATTTATCATTTAATTCAATTTTAATTAACTCAAAAATATTATTTTTGAGTTAATTACCCCAAAATTTTGACTTTGACTTAACCACCAAGACCCAAGGGTCCAAATTTTCTCAAAATTCTCAATATTCCCTTGGCCTGGGGCTTTCAAAATCATTTTCCAAAGACCCACAAATTTTGCCTTTAAAGATTTAATCCTAACTTAGGACCCTAAATTAATTAAATTTCTGGTTTAAGATTTTATTAATTAATTGACCAGAAAATTTAATTAATTGAATGAGAGGGGATTATAATTATTTTTCCAACCCTTTTTTACATGAGATAATACATTTACATACATGAAGGGGAAAAACCCATTCGTATAGACCCTCAAATAAATACTCAATTCTGCGACTCAAAACATGATCTAGTAGACCAAGTAGTTGAAACTACTTTTACAAGGACTCGATAGAACACTAGGACTCACTTAGTATGCTGATGACAAAATCCACCCTAGCTTTGGGGTGAGGCTGGAGGGAAAAAATCTGCCGATCACTTTCGTGAATCAGTGAGACAAAAAACCTCCTAGGATAGAGATCATCAACAACATACTAGGCTTACCTAGGTTATTACATACACTGACGGTCTTACTTAGATCATTTACATCATAACAATGCAGAATGGGTTTACATCATTTATAACAATGTCAACTGTCGACTGATGACTGATGATGGAATCTGAATGGCGCAACCACGTCGAACATGAAGAATCCCATTTGAAAAAATGGGGGTGTACTGCTATGGGGTCGTTGACAAAGTGTGGTCAACAAGGTCAATTACTAATGCTCCAATCAGTAGACCAATCCCACCATAAAGGGGGAATATAAAAAGGGACATGTCCTCAAATTTCTGGTAGCTGAGGGCGTGAAACAATAGTGAACATCAATGCTTTGCAATTGTGGTCAATTGTGGTAAAGATGGATGTTTAACTCAGAAATATTTAAACAACATCTGAATAGCTAAATAGAAAACAGGGAAAAGATGAAAACAAAGTATTCAAACAGAGGTAGCCGGAGAATGAATAATTTAAAATAGTTTCGTTCCAAATTCTCTGCATATACTTGCAGAATTACATACAGATCACCATAATGATGCAAGAAAAGTTAGATGATTCTGTAGTGAATATATGTTCAAATCTGAAGCAATCACGGTGGTGGAGATTAAGTTCAAGTCTTGTTCTTTGTTTTTGCAAAGAAGCATCTGATCTAACATAAATACATACCGGTACCCATAATCCATCAAGCCAAGCTCACGGATCATAATCTAATATTACCATAATATTACCACAAATTACTGTGACATGAAACCGGGTGCAAACATCAACTAATAAGGTATTTCTGAAAGTATAGAGAAGAACCGATGTATAAGATTAACACATAATAAGAATCTCATAAGAATATAATTAAATTAAAGGTTTGTATGACAGTACATTGGTTTTTTTGTGGAATTGATAAATTGTTGGGCTAAGGGTTCAGATTTGTATTAGCTTATGACTGCGTATTGGATTATGATTATGTTTGAGCAAGGGTTGAACATGTATGAAACACAATTGTGATTAAGAATAGCAGTGATTTTCAGATGTTGAGGTTTATTTGTATGACCTATATTAACATATAAGCCAAAATCATAACTGCAATGTTTGAGAGCAGTCATTCCATTAAAATATGACAAGTGAAAAAAAAAAAATTTAGTTGAGCAGGCCATTAAGGTAGTTTATTTATGGAGATGAGAGCACAATTACTTCTAAAGAAGAGGTATGTTGTATTAATATATCGTTTGAATGCTTATATGTAATCATTCTAAGAAAACAAGGGTCTACGGAAGTACAAGCATGTAACTTCTCTAAAACTTTTGAATATTGAAGTATGTAAATATCTTGTGATCACTAGCCTAAGTCAATGCTAACGTATCCCATTAAATATAATATGTACATATTTTTTTTTTTGTTTTCTCTACAATAAATGTTCAAACCTCTAATCATAAAATTTTGAATCTCTTGTATAAACTAGTAGGCATTGTTATTTGGTGGTTAATTGGATGTTAGGTGCATAGAATTAGTCTATTTAGCACTCCAAAGGCCATGTTATTAGCCTAAGTGATTGAGTATGAAACAAAGGCAATGAGGACATGCATGGTTTATTGCGCCCATTGATAAGACTCACAACTCTACTCGTAACATGTGAGTCTTAAGAGTGATGATCTGCTTCAATCAAAAGGATAAATGTGGCTCTATATGAAATGAAATGAAATTAAGTTTTATGCCAAGCACACATGAATTTTAATTTGTGATGAATTTCAATTTTGGATTGAAGTGGATATATATTATTATATTTAATTTGTGTGATAATATAAAATTTTATGAAAAATAAAAATAAAAAAATTGAGGAGTTAATTCCCTCCATTATTTATGTTTTCCCCAATACTCAGATACGAGTAAAATTGAAATGCTGTAAACTTAGTGTTTATTACCCACCAAAATTTATGCAAGTACTTGTATGTGAGAAAATTAATTGATCTATCCACTTCACATATCAATTTATTGTTTTATGTAAAATCAAAACTGTAAGACTGGATTTTACTATTGACCATTATTAATTTGACATTGGTCAATATAGGTTATAAATTTTAAGCAAATTTTTCCATATCTTAATTACTAAATTAAATGAGCAACACTTGTTATAGAATAAATATTGTAAAATTTTAAAGAAAATGAAACACAAAAAAAAAGGAAAAAGATTTCAAGATAATTATAGGTTCACTTAAATTAAAGTGGATAGTCTTATAATACTCTATCCATAAATCTTGGGTTAGACAAAGTGAGATATTGAAACACATACATAAATTTAATATATTTGCATCATGGCTAATGCATATCTGAAGGTTAGAATGGAGTGTACATGCATATTAAATGTATCCTTGAAAGTTAGTAAATCTTACATATTGTGATACTTAATAAATAAGTTATGTTATTTAATAATAATACTAAAGTAGTAAATTCCTTATGAGATATGAGTACTAGAGTGTAAATTGATGTGTACGTTGGTAAGGATGTTTGTTTTCTAAATTATGAAAAGAAAATGTTTCACTCTTTGAAAGCGAATAAAGATCCGATATATAATTGATAAAATTCAATGCAACAAGATAGTCATTCACGCAGGGATCCAATACCAATAAATAATATTGAAACAATTATTGAGTCTAGAGTCCATGGAAATAGAGTATGATGACCTAAGAATATGGATGGAAAATATGTCAACCTAAATATTACTTGGAGGAGACTCCTTCTAGGATGAATCATCCACCTGAAATTAAACAAGAACTCTTGAGGGTTAGAGTTTCAATTCATATCTGGGACAAAATAATGATGAGAACAGTAACAAGCGTGTTTCATCCTTCATCTTGAAAAAAATCCTGGATGACAGTCTACCGCTTTTCTTATATTAGGTTTTTAGTATTTATATAGTTTTACCAAATACTTTGCCAAAGGAAGGCCATAAGTATGCGTTCATGTGCGTGGTTCAACACCTAGTTAGTCAATCTCATAGGATCATACCCCTTTACTATAAAAGAAAATGGTTCATGACATAGTGGTTTTTGGAATGCTTAGCCATCACAAGTGATTTGGAACACCTAGGGACATGTTGATGGATCCAATAATGACTCAGAGATTATTTACATTATACATACATACACACACACACACACACATATATATATATACACACACGCTAAGGAATAAAGGTATTGAATAAAATTTTCTTGTCGATTCCTTTATGGGAGAAGAAGAGGGAACATGCAATTGCTTATTATTCAACAATTGCATAGTAGAGACGTGCCATGCATGTGATACATGAGGGAGTTTAGCTTAGGTGATTGTTGAGACAATGATGATCAGACACATTGAAATTGATAATTACAATACTCTTAGGTTCAAATATGTGACAGCTAAGAAATTCAAAAGGATTATTACTAATTTGATATAGGTTGATATTGAGTGCTAGTCTTTGGAGCCTATCATATACTTGTATGGTTTGATTTATTTTTGTTAGAGCTTTATCATATAAAAATATTAATGATATCATGTTAAAGGATATCTACTATGTGATGATTCCTAGCCTAAAAGCCATTTTATTAATTAAACCTAAGTGGTGTAAGTGATGTAGTTGAGATTAATTCACAAGAAGAATTGATGCACCTTGACGTAGGTTCATTACACATGTGGTTTGAGTTAATGGTCACTCACTAATTGTACATTCTCTTGTGAGATATTTCATGGTGATAGGTGTTAAACATATATAACTATGATCATTTAATTTCATAAAAAATCAATTGTGTTAATATATGAGAAATAAACATATGTAAGTTGTAGATATTTTGTTAACTTACTTGGGGATGGTGTTTTTACGAACTAAGGATTCCCAAGTAGTCCACATTTGTTACAAAATGAAGATTGATGTAATGTATTAGGCATATCCATACACATATTATACATTTCGAATGACATTGTGTGCCCTAAAAGTATTGGCATCAAGAATGATAAAATATAACGGTGGGGCTTGTTTGTCAAAGCATGCAACCCATATTCACATAAGACCATTTAAACACTAGATAAGGGAGGTAATTAGAGTTAACAAGTGAATATGATGTTTGATAAAGGGAGCCATAAATAGGATGGAAGATGTTTTAAGTTTGAGCTTTAAATATTTCAGTATTCCCTAATGGAAAAACACTAGGGAGAAATTTCTCGATTTAAAAATTGAGGATACTTGGCACAATGAGGATATCAAGAGTTTAATAGAGGTGACAATGATATGCATCCTTGTCTTCCTTTCCTTTCCTACTCTAAGGACTTCGGGGCGAAGTCCATTATTAAGAGGGGGTGTATGTCACTAGAAAATTTGGTGGAAATTTCGACGGCCAATTCGTCACTATTCCGACACATAGTCGTCGCAAGAGCGACAGTTCGAGGGTGGAAAAAACGTGGTTTGTCATGCCGTCGCAGTTTCTACGCACGTAAAAAGTGTTGCACTATCGACACTTCTTCCGTCGCTTCCGAACAAGCGTCACTCTTCCGACGTCTCACAAACCGTCGCGCCTACGACGTTTGTAAACTGTCGCACTTCCGACGAAATGTGGTCTGACGTTTGTAAACAGTCGCAATTCCGACAGAACGTGGTCCGACGTTTTGGACGTCACTCTTCCGACGTCTGTAAGATGTCGCAATTCCGACGAAATGTGGTCCGACGTTTGGAACGTCGTTCTTCCGACGTTTGTAAGCTGTCGTAATTCCGACGAAATGTGGTCCGACGTTTTTATACTGTCTCTCTTCCGACGTTTCTGGGTTGTCGCAGTTCCGACGTCTACAAGGCGTCGGTAGACCGATGGAGGGTTCAATTTAAAAAAAAAAATGAAATTTTAAAAGATGAGAAACGCTGTTTTGAATATATTATATGAAGTAAAACAGTCCATGAAGTCATTACATTTTCACATCTGAAGATTGGAACCCAAATATCCATCCAGAAAAGTGGAAGTCTCACCCCAGATAATGATAGAAAAATACCCCATGTCACCTACAGGGACATGATATAAAACCCAGTAACGGTGCACATGGAGATTATCTACAAATCTGAGAAAGCATCCAAATATGCCCGAGGCATCTATAAGAAAGTGAAATAGCAGTATGTAGAATAGTAAAGCAACAGATAGAGTACCGGCGTCCATTGTTCCAAATACAAATTAAAGTACCCAAAATCCTTGAACAGAGAAAAACGCTAATCATGTGAGGAGTGTGATATGTCCAAAATATAAAAAGACCATCAGACCATATCAATAAACCAGCAACATAGACCGACATCGCTAGTTTTGAAGGCAGAGTGATAAACATTAATCATTTTTTTTTCACAAGAGAAAAAACGTTGTTTTGAATATATTATATGAAGTAAAACAGTCCATGAAGTCATTACATTTTCACATCTGAAGATTGGAACCCAAATATCCATCCAGAAAAGTGGAAGTCCCACCCCGGACAATGATAGAAAAATACCCCATGTCACATACAGGGACATGATATAAAACCCAGTAACGGTCCACATGGAGATTATCGACAATCTGAGAAAGCATCCAAATATGCCAGAGGCATCTATAAGAAAGTGAAATAGCAGTATGTAGAATAGTAAAGTAACAGATAGAGTACCGACGTCCATTGTTCCAAATACAAATTAAAGTACCCAAAATCCTGCAACAGAGAAAAACGCTAATCATGTGAGGAGTGTGATATGTCCAAAATATAAAAAGACCATCGGACCATATCAATAAACCAGCAACATAGACCAACATCGCTAGTTTTGAAGGCAGTGTGATAAACATTAATCATTTTTTTTTCACAAGAGAAAAAACGTTGATTTGAATATATTATATGAAGTAAAACAGTCCATGAAGTCATTACATTTTCACATCTGAAGATTGGAACCCAAATATCCATCCAGAAAAGTGGAAGTCCCACCCCAGACAGTGATAGAAAAATACCCCATGTCACATACGGGGACTTGATATAAAACCCAGTAACGGTCCACATGGAGATTATCGACAATCTGAGAAAGCATCCAAATATGCCCGAGGCATCTATAAGAAAGTGAAATAGCGGTATGTAGAATAGTAAAGCAACAGATAGAGTACCGACGTCCATTGTTCCAAATACAAATTAAAGTACCCAAAATCCTTGAATAGAGAAAAAAGCTAATCATGTGAGGAGTGTGATATGTCCAAAATATAAAAAGACCATGAAACCATATCAATAAACCAGCAACATAGACCAGCATCGCTAGTTTTGAAGGCAGAGTGATAAACATTAATCATTTTTTTTCACAAGAGAAAAAACGTTGTTTTGAATATATTATATGAAGTAAAACAGTCCATGATTACATTTTCACATCTGAAGATTGGAACCCAAATATCCATCCAGAAAAGTGGAAGTCCCACCCCAGACAGTGATAGAAAAATACCCCATGTCACATACAAGGACTTGATATAAAACCCAGTAACGGTCCACATGGAGATTATCGACAATCTGAGAAAGCATCCAAATATGCTCGAGGCATCTATAAGAAAGTGAAATAGCAGTATGTAGAATAGTAAAGCAACAAATAGAGTACCGACGTCCATTGTTCCAAATACAAATTAAAGTACCCAAAATCCTGCAACAGAGAAAAATTCTAATCATGTGAGGAGTGTGATATGTCCAAAATATAAAAAGACCATCAGACCATATCAATAAACCAACAACATAGACCAGCATCGCTAGTTTTGAAGGCAGAGTGATAAACATTAATCATTTTTTTTTCACAAGAGAAAAAAACGATGTTTTGAATATATTATATGAAGTAAAACAATCCATGAAGTCATTACATTTTCACATCTAAAGATTGCAACCCAAATATCCATCCAGAAAAGTGGAAGTCCCACCCCAAAAAATGAGAGAAAAATACCCCATGTCACATACAGGGACTTGATATAAAACCCGGTAACGGTCCACATGGAGATTATCGACAATCTGAGAAAGCATCCAAATATGCCCGAGGCATCTATAAGAAAGTGAAATAGCAGTATGTAGAATAGTAAAGCAACGGATAGAGTACCGACGTCCATTGTTCCAAATACAAATTAAAGTACCCAAAACCCTGCAACAGAGAAAAACGCTAATCATGTGAGGAGTGTGATATGTCCAAAATATAAAAAGACCATCAGACCATATCAATAAACCAGCAACATAGACCAGCATAGCTGGTTTTGAAGGTAGAGTGATAAACATTAATATATTTTTTTTCACAAGAGAAAAAACATTGTTTTGAATATATTATATGAAGTAAAGCAGTCCATGAAGTCATTACATTTTCACATCTGAAGATTGGAACCCAAATATCCATCTAGAAAAGTGGAAGTCCCACCCCAGACAATGATAGAAAAATACCCCATGTCACATACGGGGACATGATATAAAATCCAGTAACGGTCCACATGGAGATTATCGACAATCTGAGAAAGCATTCAAATATGCCCGAGGCATCTATAAGAAAGTGAAATAGTAGTATGTAGAACGGTAAAGCAACAGATAGAGTACCGACGTCCATTGTTCCAAATACAAATTAAAGTACCCAAAATCCTTGAACAGATCAAGAAAAACGCTAATCATGTGAGAATTCTAAGTAAAGTTAATCTATTAACATTGCAAATAAAATTACACCGAAGTCAAAAACATTGCCTGGCCATACACATGGAAAATTTGTCATCAAAAAATCAAAATATTAAGAAGACTGCCCTCATACAGGGAAACCAGTCTTGAACGTTTAATTTACAGAATTCAAAAATATTACAAAGGTCCAGCACAGTAAAATAATCTAAAAGCAGCCCAATTAAGTGGGCCTGCTAAGTAAGAAAAACAAATTAACCAAACTACTCCTCTGGTGGTTCCTCCACGATTCGGCACCATCCTTCGGAAGGTCCAGGATCGCTAGGTGCTACCTCCACATGCATGCCACGGCTCCCCTCCTGAAGGCCCGAATGCTGGCCAGCTTTTTCCGAGCTCAGACCCGCCGGAGGGGTGCATTCTTCCTCCGTTTGGGCCTCCTCGCGGAAGACCACAGTGACTAAAGTCGTGATTCGCGGGCGGTTGAGAGAGCAATTAAAGGAAAATTGAGTAGTGCACGTCGTGGGAGAAGGTGAACTAGTGGTGGGGAAGCGAGGAGCAGGGGAATCCATACGGTGGCCAGATCCTACAAGTCGACCTCGCCCACTCCTAGTATTTGGATATCGACCTGCGTAATATTCACTGGACTGGCCGGAAGTCGACTCTGTTGAGGGGATGGAGGGAGCGCACAGGGGTTGACCTCTAGTGCTCCCCCTGCGGCAATGCATCCTATGACGCACGCGAGGCATGGGTGCAATCTCAGGCGCAGTGGGCACAAGAGGAGATGGAGAAGCAGAATTCCAATTAACAGAGGAAGACAGACAGAGACAGAACCGAGAGAAATGCAAATATGCAGCAAGGTCTAGGCAGCAGTTCAGCTGGCCACTTCTCCTTATCGTCACAGTTAGCAGGCAGTGTAATCCAGCAACCGGCTTGTCTGAAAAACCATGGCTAAACGCCATTTTGTTGACGCGACTGCAATGTAATCAAAGGACGCCCATCATAATTAATCTCTGATCATTAATAATGAGAGCCGAAGGCCGAATCAAATTGGAGCGTGCGGAATTGCTAAGAGGAGTGGAGGTGCGATCTTGAAAAGTGTTAAAAATTAATTAATTCGGATTTGATGTGAAAACTTACTTGAACAGTGTTAAATGTTAATGCGATTGATATGAAATCACCATATCCATGTCCCATCGCCTTAAACGCCATCGAATGCACCCGCAGCCGAGAGCAGGGCAAGTTTTTATTGAGGACACGTGGCAGAAATTGATTGGAGCGGATCTTTGTTTGGGCCGCTTGCGCAGTGGAAATCCGGACCCGAAAAATATTAGGTAGGCCGAATTTGATAAGAAATTAGCGTCCTGCCCTCAAGTATGCCGGTAACTTTACCTATCCCTATTAGAGGCGGGAATTCATTTGGTTTTAGCGTCACAAAATTGGCCGACGTCAGCAGGCTATTTTGGAACGCGAATTTGGTTTGAATTATGGTTTATCGCCGTTTGAAGTCCAGCGGGCTCGACTTAAGAACAATTTTGTTTGATCCCATCTTATAAAATTTGTGTTGGTTTTCTTTGATAATACACATATTTATAATAAATCATGGGAATACCACACTAAACATGTGGAAAATTTATATAAATAATTATTGAGAACAATCATTTTTATGTAAAAATATCCAAGGCGAGGTCTGTGTAGAGAACCAAGGTCGTGAAAACTGTTCAAATATAAAAATCCCACTTAATAAAGAGACAAAATTGTTGTGCTTTCAGAACGTGACCCGAGGATTGGACATGAGTTAAAAAACAAAAGGATAGCGGAACCATACTTGCACCCGTGGTCAAGCCCTCTACCAAAACCACGAGCGGAATCACAAAAGCGGGTTGCCCATATCGCACTACTTTTGCGGAGTAAGCGGTATTTCCTATTCGCGAGCGATTCCATAGGGAATGCGACACGTGGCGAAGTGACCCCCGGAAAACCACCATTTAACCCGCACCATCGCACGTTAAAGCCCGACGTTGGAAGCCGAGCGAAATTGCCAAAAGTCGTTGATTTGGAGAAGGGCCATCGGACGGTGGTCGCACGTTGAACTTGCCCGGAGGTTAACTAAGGTGTGCGGAGGATAGCCAGGTATGATACGAGTGTTTGATTGGTTATTGATGTATATAGGTGGGACCGGAGTATAATGAAATTTTTTAATTAAACGATTGGCGGATAATTAGCATAAGTCTGGAGCGTGATTGTTGTAAGGCTAGGTGGTGAAATATAGAGCCGAAAGTTCATTACAAGTTATTTATTTAAAAAGAAACGTGGAGTATAAATACAAAGTGTTGAAAGTTAAACATTAGTTATAAGGATTGGAGATAATATAAAGTCGGGAATATAAATTAAAGTCCAACCATTGTGGATAGTATTTATTTATCAAATTCTACGAATTTGATAAATAAACCCAAAGAAAGAAGAAGTCAATTAAGACTCAGGCTGGAGGAAAAGAATGGGGTAAACCAAGGGAAAATGCTGACAGAGCGATTGTAGACACACCAGCTCTCCTTGGGGGTCCAATTTCAGTTTTGTTGCGTCACACGATGATCTCTCTTCTCTGGCATTTACTTGTATTGAAGATCACTATTCTAGGAATAAGGAGTTATTTTCTCCAGAAATAACCCTAGCCAAACATTGACAATGCATCAAGGATATCTTTCTATGCTTCATAAGTACATATGTTCTACTTCTAAATCATGTCTTGGAAGTGGTTGTTTTGCTGGAAATTATTCACCAGTTGGTTTCATACCAAAGTCTTTTTCTCATTTTCAGCATCCAATACATGAAAAAGAAAATGGTTTAAAACAACATAAATATTTGAAATTTTGCAAGAATTGTCTGGCACACTTTGAATATGAATTTTGAAGTCAAGTGCATGATGCTATATAGGATCAAGTGTCATTTTGAATACCAAATGTTTCACAAGAAACTTCTCAACATGCTACCCTACAATAAGGATTAAATGACAATATTGCATCAACTATTTCCATAATAAAAGTGCACCTTGGCCATAATACTAAACAACTACAAATGTTGTAGATCTAACAAGACCACACAATCAAATGTATTCCACAAGGCCAATACTGTATGAAAAATGAAAAGGAGTTTGCAACCAAAAATACCTTAGGCAACTAATTCAATTAGATACACCAAACCATCAGCAAAAAGGAAAACCAGCCTACTCAAAAGGCAAGCGTTTACCTCCTTTGACAAAATTTTGAGTTTCGAAACAAGGGCCTTTATTGTCTTGTCAATGCCCCTAGTAATTTGAACGGGGTTTGCACCTGCTGCAACAACCTAAACAAAAAGGTTTCATTTCAAATTATTTTCCACAAATTTAAGATACAACCATTGTCAATTTTGTATTTCCTAACAAGCTCATAAATTTTGACAAAAAACCAAATTTTTTTAATACCTGATAGCAATCTTTTCACTCAAAAAATATCTTAGACTCAATAAGCCCAACCCAAAACTAAAAAACCAAACACCATAAGACCCTACAAAAATGAATAGATGATCTTAATCCAGTACTATCGACAAAAGGTTACCTTTACACCCTCACTTATTAAACCCTGTGCTGTTGAATTTTAACTTCAACTGCTGCAGCAGAAGGACGGATGCAGCAACAACATTTTTTTTTGGAGGTTGCTTGCATGCCATCCAGAAATTTAATTTAGCATTTAAAATTCCTGCAAGTTTTTTTTGTAGACGGCCACAGCCATATTTATGTACAGGATTGTATTTAAACACAACAGCCAGCATTAACGCAATTCACCAACCAGAAATTAAAACAAACAGAAATTTACCCGACAGTTTTGTAAATTGAAAAGGAGGACACGTGGAGCATTAATATTGGATCGCATGAAATTGAAGGGAATCTGAAAACCTGAAAACCGGACCCGAATTTTTTATAGGGCACATTGGATTGAGAATTCGAGTTAAAATTAGGTAGACGTCAGCATCCCATTTTGGAATGCGAATTTGGTTTGAAATTCAATCTATTCAGACTTTTGAAGTCCGACGGAAAGGGTTCTTTAATGTTTTGATAGTTTAATATATACATATGTTTTAAACATATGTTATATATATATCATATGCAAAATGAAAGGTGGGCCATAGAATTTAGTTTTAATTTTATTTTTTAAAAAAGAGGGTTTATTATAATATGTTTTATATGTTACGGCATATAAAAATAAAAAGGACAAAAAAGCTTGGTAGTTTTTTTTATAGACAGTACGTAAATTTTTTATTACACAGCAGTGTGTAAAAAGTGAAAGACCGAGTGTAACTTTTTAAGTGTGTATGCACAGCAGTGCGAAAGGGAAAAACACAGCAGAGTGTTTTAGAGACAGAGTATGTTTGTTTTGAACAGATAGTGAGTTGGTTTTATGCACTGCGTTTTTTAGCAGTCATAATTTTGTAATCCCTCTCAGTGAGGAAGTAGTGTAATAGTTTTTTTTTGAGTTATTGAAGGGAATAGAAGTTTGTTTTCAAAGTATTGAAACTCTGTCTCCTGTCAAAGAAATTTTTATTTTCTCCGTGTTAGAGGAAAGGAGATTTATTCTCCATTCATTGTTCTGGAGTTTTTCAATATTCCAACATGTGCAAGAACAATAGATGTTGTGGTTCCATCCCTAGCTAAATCATTTGTCTTTTCCGCAGCTTGCCTTACGAACTTGGCCCCAATATTTTCAACTGGGTCCTCTAATTCAACCAATAAAAAGGCCAAAACCATAGCATTGAGATACATTTCATTACACTGTCAATAACAATAAAATTTGGCTCAGCCATAACCCTTTCCTTTTATTGTTGTGAAAAGCTTTATGCATTACTCTAATGTGGCTAGTCCATAGGCCAAGTAGACCACTGGGTAACAAATATGTTTCCTTTCACCTTTGAGTTTCAAATTATGCCTACCAAATCTAAGACATTTAAGAGGGGGAACTAATACAACGTTAAAAATAAAACCAGAGCACACATCTACAAATTACCTCCTTAGCTACCGTCACACCATCATTAACTATTTTCGGAGAACCATGCTTGCTCTCCAAGACAACATTTTTCCCTTCGCCCCAAGGGTGACTCCAACAAGATCAGCAAGTTTGTTCACACCGCCTGCAAGACAAATTGACAATGCTTTCAGTAAGTGTGCAATTGAATGCCAGACCATATGCCAAAACAAACCTCCATGAAAAATTAAAATAACACATTAAAATCGAATATAATTGGACAAGGAAAGATCCACCGCAGTGAAGTTTCACGTGCAGGTGACCTTCCTTTAAACATAATTTTTTCTCTGACCTGCAATTTTTTTGTCATTGAGCCATCCTTGTTGAAGTACAACTCCTTTTCCATAGCTCTTGTATTAACTACCTTCTCTCTGTCGCGTAATCTCAGAGTCCCTCTTCTGCTTGAGCGATTAAAGGAAATGGGTGAAAAAACTGAAAGAGAAGACAATTGTCTGCCATAATTATCAAACATTGCACCCAACTTCTTCCCCTTTCCATTGTTACCCAATGAGGTAGATGTGGCAATTCTTGTCATACCGCCCAAAGCAGAGGCCATCTTCTCTTATGCTGAATATAGAATTACAAGATCTTCATAATAGTATGAACCTTAAAAAACATGACTCCAATTGATAAAAAACACTTTTAAGTTGTAACAGGCAAACTAAACAACTATCGCAACTTTTGGCAACTTCTGGAGCATTAAGAGAGAAACAACCAAAGATAAATACAACCACAATCCTCATTTTAATGAGACCGGACTATATATTTGCATTAAGATAATAGAAAGAAATCACGACTATATTAAGGCCAGCGCAAAACAATCTTTAACAAGTGTCTCTCGCGGCCTTCAGGTTGCCATGCTAGAGGTTGCATATTTTTAATTTAAATTCTTGACCTCTCGTGCCCATCTATGAATGCATCCAATGGGATATCTACATCAAATGCTCCTTTATATCCCCAAAAAAAAATTCCCTACTACAAGAGCACCGGTATTGATGGATCACCCCACACCATCCCACCCACTAGAAACGGTGAAAAAGGAAACCCGAGAAAACTTCTGAAATATCTCAAGATGACTATATGGGTGGTTCTTATGAATCAACCAACCATTGAGAACATGCTCATCAATCCAAACCATGAGTATTATGTGACAATATTCAAGCAGGCACTGAATCGGATTTCTGAAGCTATGTTAGAGAAACCCTAAACTCTCACTGAAAATAGGTGAAATGTGGCACCACTTAGAGATTGACATGTGCAAATTGGTACAAGTGGTAGACAATTGGCATTCTCAAACAACGAGGTGATGCAGGAATGACATGAGGGAGAAAATATCAGAAAAGCTCCAAATCTAGAGAACTAAAGCTCATCACCAACCTGAGATTGACAACTTTACATGATGTAACCTATGAAATCGTAAATGGAGAAATCATAGTAACAATAAAGTAACCTATGTAACAATAAAGTCGGATTCATCCTGGGAGTGGTAATGGGAGAAATCATAGTGAACAACGGGAAACATGCATAGTTGCTTACAATCAAATAGATGAAAAAACACATACAAAAAACCTAGATAATAATCGTGAACAAGCTTAATATTGAATTATGAACTGCAAAGGAACTTACAAAATGTGACATTACGAACCTGGTCAAGCGCACAAGCAAAAATATCCTGGACATGACCCTGGTTGACAAGTTGTATTGCTCATGATACAAGAGGATTTGTACCTGCACTGCCAAGTCAATCAAAATCCATCATTATCTATACAATAAATACAAGTAATTGATGTATTATTTTTTACTCTAAGATGCATTCTTATGATAATGTTAGAACATATGTTGAAAATTTCAAAACATACCTGAATAAGCTCCTCTTCGTTTCAAGAAAAAATTATTGGAGTCGCATGAACTTGGAACAAGCCTCCCACGATCTGAAAGAGTAGCAACTAAGTCAACAATGAATTTTTTGTTGCTACGCTGGATCAAGGGAGGTTTGCTCCAAGATTAAATCGCTCCAATAAATTATTCTCTACTAAACAGGGCCAACCACGTGAAGGTGGAAGCTCTTATGGCCCCTCCCCCCCTCACATCACTCTCAATTCCCCAATACCCAATCTATATTTCATTTTTTACTTTCATGAGCATAAAAAAAAATATTCAATAACTAATAAAAAAACAATTCAACAAAAGTACGCAAGGAAACATTGCAATTAATGCTTGACATAAAAATAGTATGATAAATGAGTTTTTTATATAACGCAAAAAACGTTCCAAGTATGGTAACGTTTGTCTTATAATAATACAATATTTTACATTATCGAATTTTCTTTTTCTTCTTCCTATTTTAAAGCTCCTAATTACATCATCAATATCATCATGCTCTGCTCCTGTTTCGTGCCTTTCGACCCGCACTGCTGACCTAGTTGCGTAGTCACGATTTCTGGTCTCATCCAGTGACGGGGCATCGCCTACAAAAGCAGATAATATTAAATTTTAATTGTCAGTTTTTAAATATCATTGAACTAGTTCGGTAATATTAATAAAAAAAATTGCAATGAGATTATTTACCTAGTGCACCAGTTGTCGCCGCTGACCTAGTTGCATTGTCATGATATCTGGTCTCATCCAGTGATGGGGCATCGCCTCCAAAAACAGATAATATTAAATTTTAATTATCATTTTTTAAATATCATTGAACTAGTTCGGTAATATTAATAAAAAAAATTGCAATGAGATTATTTACCTGGTGCACCAGTTGTCGCCGTTGGGACTGTTGCCCTGTCTTCCTCTATGGTGGTAAGATCCTCAAGGGAAACATTCTCTGTCATTTAAACAAAAAAAGTTATAAGGACAACCATCAAGGTATAATTAGAAAAAATTATAAGTGGAAATTAATTACCGTCACAGCCCTCACTGATAGTAGCATTGTCGGCTTGGTCCCCACTACAATGATCAGGTTGCACGTGAGGATCATCTACATCTGGCTCTAAAACTGGGTTATTTGCCTCGTCGGTAGTGCTTCTCCCCTGATTTAAACAAAGTTGTTAGACATTAAATTTATGGACGAAAACAAAAATATTGAAAGGTTAATGTTTTACCTTATCGGGCATTCTAGATCTTGGGACCTGCCCCAAGCTTCTGCGACGTTCAACTACAGCTTGATAGCCAAAACGGAAAGCGATATTTTTATCTTCCTTTGTAGTTTATGTTCCGAAGTCATCACCCTACATTACATATGATTGTGTATTTCTAATCATATCTGATAGGATTACAAAAACGTTGGAAGGCGATACAATTAATTATAAGATGTTTAGCTACTTAATTACAATTCTTGCAGCTAATTTCAAGTAGCCACCCTGGTCGAGCTTGTGATGGCCCTTTTTCTCAATCCTAGCTTTGGTTGCCTTTGAGGTGTCAGGAAACCTAGCATAAAAAGATTGAAGTCAGATATGACGTAGCACACTTTTATTTTAGACATAAAGAAAATTAAAGTTATTGAATTAAAGTTGTAATTTACCTTGCGGGTCCAGTTGGCATTTTTCCTTCTTTCTTTGCCCTTTTCTCTTTTCCGTCATGGATGAGTGCTCTCCACTCACTCTCTGGAACTGCGAGAGGAAGCTCATATCTAGGGTTAAATTGCAATTGCGTCCTATAGGTGTCCCTAGTATATTTCAAATATTTTCTGGCTACCCGAGCCACCGTTGTTCTGTCAAATGTGCCGACCCCAAAAAGGGCTTCTAGATAATCTAGAAGTTCTTTTTTCAGGTTGGAATTCCGGGAATTCCACCCTGTACGTATGGTTGGGCCAAAAATTACCAACGCATGGCTCTCCAGAATCCTGTAGAACTCATTGTTTCCTACACAGAATAAAACCAAAAGAAAAAGAAGATATTATCATTAATTTAAAAATAAAAATCATGATAATTATGTTTTAGATAAAGTACATGAAATAGTTAAAATATTAAAATTTACCTGGGAGTTGTACATGCTTTATAGGGACACCCTCATCGTTCACCAACAACGTGCCATTAATGGTCCCTATGGAGCTGACACGTGTAGCTCCAGGAAATGCAATAATGTAGTTGGCCATATCGGCCTCATCATTGCCAACATGTTCAGCGGTTGGTTGGGTGTCTGCTTGGGCAGGGTGTGTTTCTTGGCTAGCACCTAAAGGAGTAGAAGGTGTACGAGAGGGTTGTTGGGAAATCTCTTGCCCTTGTGTCCCACTACCACCAACACGGGGTTCAGCAAATGCCAGAAAACGCTACATACAAAAGAACTTTTTGTTAGTTTAGTCAATGTAAAAATTAAAAATCAAACTATCACAATTCATCTCATGCAGAACAAAAAATATATCCTTTTGACTTTTTATTATTACCTGATATCTTTCTAGCTGCCTCATAAGATGTTGTATCCTCTCTTCTGTTTCAGGTGTTTGAGGCACGTCTATCAAAGTATTAAATTCCGACCTTGCATCTCGTGCCTTTTTTTGCAACAAGAACAATGGAGATAGGGATGAAGAAAGCTCTTCCTCAAAGAGGGAATCATCAGGCGTACCATGGCTAGGTGTCTGCATATTTGAACAAAATTAATATTATTTCAATTATGTAAATAACTAAAATACCTGAAGATAGAGCAACGCTGGCACTTTACATGTTCTTCCGCTGGCCTCTTTCCACGATCATCCCATCTCGGGGTTGTTCCTGCACTGCTCTGATCAGTCTGCCACATTGCAATAAAATTATAAATGTAAAAACTTGAAAACAATATCTAACCTGAAAACACAAAATGAAAACTGAAATAATTTCTAATAAGACACCGGAAGACAGAGTTAGAGTTTCAAATATGCCTTGCATTGAATTCAGTCCTGGAAACATGTCATTGCACATTAAGGAACCCAAACATTCAATCCACGAATGATATATTTAAGTAGGATTCTCCTATTCTGGGAAAACACCATACCTATAATGCATTCACTTGCATGTATAAAGGGAAAGGAAAACATGTTTTCATACAACGGTGACAAAGGCATCTTGGGGAAAGGAATCCTCACTTTTTATTTATGTTGTTCACCCACACCACTCTCGTGTTTTCACTAATCCTATTTGGTCATTTTTGGATTCAAATTAAGTTAAGGCCTTAAGAATTTTTTGACCTTTCGGTGTAGTTTTTATAAGTGGCATGTATGGATTTTCCATTAATTCTGCACTTTTTCTCTTCATGCGCATGTTTCCCTGGAAATCAAATGCATGATTTAGTCCCATACATTTAACAAGTTGTTGGATCAACTCCATAGGAAATATCATGTTTTCTATTCAATCAAAATTTATCTTAGTTAGGTAGGTAGGAAGGTTTTCCCTTTGTATTAATAGGGCACTTCTAGCTTGCATTTTTATTATATCTTTCAAATTTAGTGTCGTTTCAATTAGGGCATGATTTTTTGCAACTTTCAAGGTGAGAATGAACAAAGACAAATTTTTGTGATGGATGACTGTATATGACTCCATGGCCAGAGGAAAAGGCACTAATCTAATTCTTCAAATATCCATAGTTCTCATTCACCTCATACGGAGATGGTCCCTGATTTTGAGCCAAATGTTGCAGCAAAAAGTTCCCCCCCTCCGTAATTTGATATTCAATGGAAATTTCTTAAATTGATGATGGGGCATGATTATGGAACATTGGCACATACATATGTAATGGAATTCCAATATCATGATATATGTTTGCATATGTTTATGGCAATGTTCCACCAAGTCCCCTGGAGGTGGGAGCGAGGGGACGAGGGAGCGCGGGAGCGGCCTATGCAAAAACTCCCTACCAATTTTCAGGAAACGTGGGGGGACGTCGGGGTCATAAAAATTATAAAATTTAATATTTAAAATGTAACTATATTTTTGCAAGGAATGTATATACGGTCATCATACACTTGCATCATGAAAGATAAATCATAAATGATAAAATTACAAATCGATGAATGATGAATCATATAATTGAAACAAATTTAAAAGTTAAAAGTTAAAACATACATCATAAAATCATGCATGTAAGTTTGTAAGTTTGTAACTATATAATCATTAATGTATCTACTAACAATGTACAATGAAAATAAATTTTAAGATATCATATGACATATTATATCAAGATTCAAAATAGAGTTTAAACTGAAGTTTACAACTCAAGTCTGAAACATAAAACTTAAACGCAAATAAGTTATGCCTGAAACATAAAACATAAACCATAACATATGAATATCAAATGATATCATCATACTGATAAATGAACATAAATGCTCAAGTTAATGCCCCACTAGTCTCTGCATCCAACTTCTGCACGAATATATCAAGATCAACCATGTCACCATCTGAATCAGAATCACTTGGATTCTCAAATATGCTAAGTGGCACATCAACTTTTAACACGAAACCATAAACTAAAAGGGGTGGTGAGGGGACGTGAGGGGGCGTGAAGGGGGGTGTGAGGGGGCGTGAGGGGGCGTGAAAGGGGGTGTGCGGGGGCATGAGGGGGCGTGAGGGAAACATCCCCTAGAAGTCCCCAAGACCCCGGAGCGCGAGGGGGCGAGGAATCTAGACCCCTAGGTGGGGGGGCGAGACCCCGTGTAACACTGTTTTATGGAGGTGGTGGAGCAAAAAAGAGCTCAAATAGAGCTAAAATTTTTCACATAAAAAGGACTGTGGGCTTGACTAATGGTTCCATTTAAAAAATGATATCTAGACAGAGAATAAGTGTAGCATGCAAACATGAATTGAAAATCCATCTGAGTTTGCATTGTATTACTTATGATGGATTCAAATTTGGGTTTCAAAATGCCAGGTTATGGCATGATTTTGTTGAGAAACCCTTAGTTGGATTCTCATGTTGGTTTAATTTATATTTTAAGTTTGTTTTGAAATATTTGGGTGACAGTAACTCATGAACTAGGTTACCAATGTGTAACAATCATATTTCAAGAATAAAGTTGTGATTTTTTTATATTATTATTATTATCTATTAGCTACGAGTATTGACACCTAATGCCTGGAATTTTGACATCTTGATAGCATGGATAATTTCGAAAATTTTTCTAGTAATGTTAACATAATAACTATCATTACGTGTCTTCACTTTTTTCACCATAATAGACCTGTGATATGGACTCATCACACAACTTCATATGCTATGTCCCAACAAGTTCAATCTGGTTGAACCTACCTCATAGTGTGGTTATTAAGGACAAGTTGCTTGATATATAACTCGATAGCATAGACCACGTTGCAGTTCTAAAAAGAATCCTCAAGTGTCAAAAAAACTTCACAATATGTTCTACTATAAAGCCTTTTGGGATACCTGAAATAATATATGTATCATTGATGAATTTTAAAGTATGACAAGATCCAGAGGGAAAGGAAATCAATGGAAGAGTGATCCACCAATGAGAACCTAGAATTTAGCATCAGATGAGTTAGAGTCTAGGAAATTGAAACCCTATAATTTTAATTAGTGATGAAGGACATCACATAGGTAATTATATTTTCATGTAGAATAATCTGTTAATTCAAATTTAAACTACATAATATAAAAGGCATACCATAAATTTTTCCACGTAAGTCCAAACAACCTATACAAAGGGAAAACCTTCTTTTTCCATGGGAAATAATTTACCTTTCCTTTTTCAAGACAATCTAAATCACAAAAAATATGAACTATACTGCACACATTCTTGAATAATGTGAAAGTGGAAAAGGAATACCCTACACAAGTGATGCACACATGTACATTTGAACACTAATATATTTTTGTAGTTGAAATGCAATGCTTGTTTTCATTTAAAAGTAGGGTTTTTAAAGCAGGGAGAAATAATGGCTGCCAAATTAATAAGCGTTTCTTTGGGAAAAATTTAAATCTTGTATTGGGTGATGAAGATAATAGAGGGTATTGAATCTTGATTCTTGACATCTAGAGAGAACCCTACGGCCTAACACAATCCAATGGAATTGACCAAAAAAACCCAAATAGAGTCAACCCTACTATAGGAGGAAGGGCCTGCAGTAAGAACTTACCATTTTGCAAGAGCTGAGGGCGAATGTTGTTCTGCAAGAGCTGAGGGATAGGAGGAAGGGCCTACAGTAAGAACTTACCATTTTGCAAGAGCTGAGGGCGAATGCTGTTCTGCAAGAGCTGAGGGCGAATGCTGAGGGAAAATGTTGTTCTGCAATAGCTGAGGGTGAATGCGAGGCGAATGTTGTTCTACAAGAGCTCAGGGTGAATGCTGAGGGCGAATCCTGTTCTGCAAGAGCTGAGGGTGAATGTTGAGGGCGAATGTTGTTCTGCAAGAGCGGAGGGCGAATGCGCACGTGATATCAGACGTTAATGTAGCACACATGTACATTTGAACACTAATATATTTTTGTAGTTGAAATGCAATGCTTGTTTTCATTTAAATGTAGGGTTTTTAAAGCAGGGAGAAATAATGGCTGCCAAATTAATAAGCGTTTCTTAGGGAAAAATTTAAATCTTGTATTGGGTGATGAAGATAATAGAGGGTATTGAATCTTGACTCTTGACATCTACAGAGAACCCTACAGCCTAACAAAATCCAATGGAATTGACCAAAAAAACCCAAATAGAGCCAACCCTACTATAGGAGGAAGGGCCTGCAGTAAGAACTTACCATTTTGCAAGAGCTGAGGGCGAATGCTGTTCTGCAAGAGCTGAGGGCGAACGCTGAGGGCGAATGCTGAGGGAAAATACTGTTCTGCAAGAGCTGAGCGCGAATGCTGAGGGCAAATGCTGTTATGCAAGAGCTGAGGGAAAATGTTGTTCTGCAAAAGCGGAGGGTGAATGCGTGCGTCATATCAGACGTTAATGTAGCTATTGCGACGCATACGAAACAATAAAATCATTTTTATGTAGCGCGCATATAAGTTTCGAATTTTTATGTAGCACGCATATAAGTTTCGTATTTTTATGTGGCGCGCATATAAGTGTCGTTATACCGACGGCGGAAAAAGCGTCGCTATTGCGACGGGTACCTAAACGTCGCAATGGCGACACCTAGACATTGTGTCGCACTTGCGACGACTGGAGTCGTCTCAATAGCGACGCTTTGGGCCATAGTGTCGCAATTGCAACGTCTTCCTCCAAACGTCGCAATTGTGACACTTTTCTAAGTGTCGGTATTGCGACACTTTTCTATAAACGTCGGTATAGCGACGGGTTCGGGCGGGATGGAAAAAATTTGGGGAAATTTCCGACATTTGGTCAAAAGCGTCGGAACCAAGTGTCGGAATTTCCGCCAAATGTAGTAGTGCATGCACCTTACTAAAGCGTACTCATCCCCAAAAAATCTCATCTAGAACCTTCTAGAATTGACCAAAATTCAACTTTTTCAGTTTAATTTCGTGCTTTTTTGATCTTACAGGGGTTCCGCACCTATAACACATAGAAAGTGCATTTTAGGTCCGCAGGAGAGCTGAACATTAGGTGCGGGACTGCAGGCAATGTATAGAGAAAGTGTGATACCAAATTTTAAGAGATTTTTAGGAACTTTTCTCTAATTTTCAAGGCTTGACATGAAGAACTGATATTTTAGACTTGCAAAAGGGGGAAGTATGAGTTATAATGAGCTCATACCCATAGCAGAATGTCAGGGTGACAATTTTTAGTGTAACAGATTGCCCCCTAAAGTGAAAAGTCTGGAATAGATGAAACTGAATTCTGTCATATATGAAGAGTGTAGTACTTTATCATTTCAAGGATCATCCTGTGGACACCCCAGTCGGAACCTGTAAAAACATTCAATGCAAAATATATATGTATACATATCATCGTTGAGGTAGGCATTCCCATACTCAGATCAAAACTAACTAGAACTAACTTAAATTGTTCTGATACAGGAATGATTTTGAATACATCACAGTATAGACATGTGTAGACACAGTATGGACGCAGCCATCTGTTTATAAATAGTCCACTGTATAAATGATAACAAAATTCCTCGCAGTCTGGATGGTAGAAACTAGATCCAGGGTCTTGATTTCTGCATCTCTAACTAGTATGATTCTATCCATGTGAATAAATGTGTTGAAGTCGAACATGGTAGAAACCACTTGATTAGCAGTCAATGATGTAAACTGTTAACAAGTGTGAGAGTAACCACCAGTAATGTCAATGGCTCTCAAAGTACCCAGTACAATCCATGAAATGTGAATGAATGAGCTGAATTCGAACATGTCACGGAATCATTCGATCGAAGGTCAATGATGTAACCTGTCGTCGAAAGCGAGAAACCTGCCATTGAAGCATGCATATTTCAAGGTACTGACGATTTCTGGATCAACTTCATAGATAATGAGCTATCGTCGATAGAAAGTGATCCGTCGTAGGCAAGCCCACAACAAGAAATCATAGACAAAGTTTTGAAGAAATGTATTGGTAAGGACTGACTCAGGGATGGTCAAAATGGATGACAAATATTTTGCAGATGAATGGTTTATTTGAACTGTCCTCTTGAACACATAACGACACTGCAGAAGGCTTGGTGATAATTGACCCAAAGCTAATACCCAGAAACTGGCTGAAGACTTTCAATGTGGTTTGATTAACTGTTAGGCAAAGGATTTCCCAACCCAGGTGAATGAAAGTGTCGTGTTCAAGAGTGGTTGACTGGATTTTCGAAAAATCAAAATACAACAAACACGCCCATTTTCCTCTTTTTTCCCCCACCATTTCTGGTAAGTACCTCTTTATTTTTGACAATATTGAGGAGGATAACATTTGCTTTTTTATAAGCTCATCCTTCGGATGAGTCCAACTTAGTTTAAGATTCGAACCCTAAGAAACCTCAGTACTTGGAGGGGGTTCTGTAGAAACCGGTGAAATTCCCCCGGCGTAGAAGAATCTGATGTAACAAGAAGAACCTAAGCAGTATGAAGTTCACTCTCTACAAGGAGAATGGGATCGACCAAATGTGAAATCGAATCGACCACTTGATCAACTAACGGATCATCAACCTGAGTGATATGAGTTTCACTCTCCAATGGAAGATTGGGATCGATTGTACTTGAAATTATATCAATCACTCCGTCAGTTGAAGGTAGGTTGGGAGAAAGTTTACGGTAACCAATTGGAAATTTTTGCTGTGGAACAGTAAGGTTTTCCAACAATTTTGAGGCTTCATCCATGTGAGGGAAAATGTGAATTTGATGACTCCCTTTGCATAACTTACAAGGAAACCTAACTTTACCCTTTTTCCCAGGAACCTGACTATCACTGGTTGATGGATCAACGGAAAGTTGATGAGATTTTTTTGACCATACTTCCAAGACCTTAGGAATACCAGGAAAATTGATAAGGAATTGGTCACCCTTACAAAGTCTGCATGTGTATTTGGGTTTATGATGCATGTTGGAGGTTTCCTCAACACAACTAACACTTACAGCCATGGTTGGTTGGTTGACTTATTTCTTATCTTGCTTCTTATTCTTCTTCTTCTTCCCTTTCTTCTTCTTCCTAGCCACCTAGTTACTAGCGTCAAGGCTTTTACCAGAGGAAGAGGAAGAAATGGAGGAAGAAATATTAAGCGAAGAAGGTAAAGGGTCAACAGAAGGTTGGTGATGTTGAGTTGGTGAACTCTGTTGAAGTGAAGCATCCGATTGAGGTGGAACAATTGGAGTATTCGGGGCCAAAGAAGTTGAAAATAACCATATCGGTAAACCTATTGTAAATCCAGGTAATGACAAAGTAGCCATATAAGGAGGACCAACATTTCCAAAGCAAGGAAAAGTACTAGGATTCTCGTTAAGAGGAGTTCCTTGGTTAGTAAATTCTGGAACATTTGCCATTATATTCAACTTCAGTGAATCTTATTAACAATTTAAAACTAAAATTAACAATTCAAAATTCACACCTAACAATTAAAATTCACAATTCAAACCTATGGTCTCCAAAAGTAAAACAAACAAATTAACACGCGCTATCAAATATAGGAGTCAAACCACACACAAACAGTAACTTCCC